>JAPZEB010000015.1:1488443-1498568 GCA_029783705.1 Chaetodon striatus | reverse complement strand
GACTCCCGCACACTGTCTAACTTGCAATATAAAATTTATTTGCAATGTTTCGGTACTAGACCTTCATCAGGCAAACACAAATGACCAGGAGAAACCCTGCTTTGACTCCTCCACATTCATACCACATCTCTGTACTCACTGAGGGCTGGATTCATAAAAGGACTGTGTGGCCTCTGTAGCAGTTGATGAGGATGATGAAGATGATTGTGGCCTGCTTACTACACTGGCTCGTCGGTCAGAAAATTACAGTTTTGTTTTTCTCTCTGCCATCGTTCTGCCCACTGTCTTTTTTCCCCGAAAGCAACATCTAGACTTTACAACACGGTTAACTGTAATCAGACACAAATAAGGGCAAATCACACTCAGCTGCAAAACTTAATGGGTATATTTGCGCTGTAATATCACCAGTGGCCGCAATTCATTCTTTGGGAATTCAACCCCGAGTTCATTTCAGAAAGACAAGAGTTAAGATGAAAACTCTCATGCTTTCATGCTAAACATGAAGCTAACCTCGGCAGCCAGCTAACTTAGCTTAGCATAAAGACCGGTAACAGGGTAAAAACAGCTAGCCCGAGGCAGGTTAGATAAGAATTTACCCCTTCTTTAACTTCTGATGTTGCCTTAGGAATAAAATGTACGTGCGTGTGCCCACCACTTCTGAAACTAAATCGAGAGCCCTGCCGAAAGCACACAGTCTCACCTGACCATCTCTAACCATCCACAACAGGATAAACATGACATGTTTTGTGTACCTGTGCTGCTTGACTCTCTCCTCAGACCTTTAGGTTGCCTTGAAGTAAGAATGCTCGAGTATAACTACTTCCTGGAGCCTCTTATACAGCACCAGTGAGATTCAACGTCCTCTTTGTAAGTGAAAATCATGCTTTTGTTACTTTAAAACGCCTTAAACATCATGTACATTTTTAAATTCTTGTTATACATTATTTCTCTTGACCTGGTCTCAACACACTCTGGACCCAGTTTTGACCCGAACTTAACTTGAACTGGTCTAAGGTGGTCTGGACAGCAGCTACGAAGCCATTTATGACAAGTCAAATGTTTCCTCAGAGGTGCCACCAAAACAAACTCCGCTCTGCCAACAGCACCGCAGCCGAGCTTGTTATGGATTTTAAAAGCACGGACGAGGACGCGGCAGTGATAAAGAGTTCAGGGACCGACCCGCTTCTGCTCTGCTACGAGACAATGAACAATGAGCTGCTCTCAAAACCACTCTGTGTGCACTTAGATTTATAGAGCAATCATCACAGTACGAAACTAACTTTACTATCTGGGATATTGTGTAACTGTGACCACCAGAAAGCACACTGTAAAACAAACAAAAACACACACACACACACACAGCGGGCACACAAGAAGGCACATAAACACTGACAACAAACATAGGAATTAAATAGAAAAAGCCATGTGGGCTGACGGCGCATTAACGCTGCATACACGAGCAAACGCAGGCAAAAATATGCGAGCGCCATCATGTTCAAGAAAAACACTATTTCTAATGTGTTAAAAAATACATCAAAGTGGACACAAAACAAGCAAACAAACACAAGAAAATACTTTTAGGACTGTAGCACAAGATATGACGTTATGTAATGGCCAGGCCTGGGAGATGAGTATCCCACGCTGACACAGGGAGAACATGCAAACTGCGCACATAGGGGCTCCCCCATCCTGGGATTTGGACCTCCAACCCTGGGTTCAAACCAGGAAGCCTCTTGCTGTGAGGCGACAATGCAAACCACTAGGGCTGGGTATCGCCACTGATTTCTTGAATCAAGTGTTGCTGTCAGCTCAAGTTATCTTCACCTCTCTGTCTCCACTGTCTTTACACCGTGTTTGTGTGTGTGTGTGTGTAAAAGTGGCGCAGCAGCCAGGACGCACAGACAGCAGGAGGAGCGGCTGCTGCGGCACGATTATAAATTACACCCGAATGTAAAACAGTAAGCTAACAGGTACAGATAAAAGAGCCGGTGACTTCGGAGCCTCTCAATACTACGGTCGTTCATAACTTAGCGCCGTGGCTTGTTATCTACCAGTGAGATTAACGGGGTTAAAGCTCCACACATCTGTGAGAAAAAGCGTATCTTAAAAGATCGATCTCAGATTTTACGAATAGATATCAGGTCATTCCAGTGAAGATCGATTTGAATCAGATTAATCGATTATTTTAACCCAGGCCTGACCTACGACCACCAAAAAAAGGACATTACCTCCAGGCGTTCTTGAGATAACGTTTTCACAAGAACAACACAGACGAGGTTACAGTGACCTCAACCTCTGACGGTCAAAATCTTATCAGTTCATTCTTCAGTCCAAGTGGACGTTTGTGCTGAATTTGAAGAAATTCCCTCAAGGGATATGGTGTTTACAAGAATGAGACACACAGACAGAAGGGTGACCGGATGCTTGGGTGGACGGACAGACAGACAGATGGACAACCTGACAACATAATACATCCAGCCACCGCTGCTGCCAGCACAGAGGCATAAAAATACAGACAGCTATGTGGGCTAAAGAAGCATAAACACTGCACACACGCCACGATGTGCACGCACGCATGCATGTTTTGAAACATAAAATTTCTGAAATGTGAAAATAACATGAGAGCGGACACAGCAAACAAGCAAACATGAGGGAATATTTTTCAAGGCTGTAGTTTTGCACTAAGTCAAGGACAGAAAAAGCTCCACAACATCCCCAACAGCCATGAAGGCAATAACACACACTTCATTTCACTTCATCACCGTTTTTACTGTCAGCCTCAAAGGTCGTTAAGGGCTGCCTTTAACGAGCAAGCAAAATAAATACCCCCCTCTTCTTCCTTAACGAGACTAAATAAAAGTCCCCCCTAAACGGCCTGAAATCTTATTAGCACTGATGCTAATTTGTAATCATAACGTCCCACTGTTTCGGTAAAATCTCACCCTGCGTGAGCCGCTGTGTAAGTGTGATAAAGGCCACACACTTCAACACACACATACACAATAGAAGTCAAGCAATACCAGGCTGAACAAAGACGGGCATTGTTTTGTTGGGACTTTAAGGAGGGGGAACTGTGAGACAGGACAAAGTTACAGCTCCCACACTGCACAACACACACACACACACACACACACACACACACACACACACACACACACACACACACACAGACCTTTCCATTTCATTGCAATAACACATTTATTTCCTGGTTTCATTGTGCTCAAACAGAGCTGCGTGCCCACTGCACAGACGTGTGCATGAAACCACCCCTAGGTAATGGATCTGTGCAGCCATTGATTGTATTGGTTTGATGCTGACGCCGCTCTGTCTGAAGGGGAGGGGTCTGCACAGAAAGCCCTTCTTTGGGGGTCTAAGAGCTGCTTTTTTATGAATGAAGTGCAGCTAAGAATTAAGCACACATTCTCTCAATAAATCCACTGTTTCCGTGGAAGTTATGCAGTTATGAAAATAAATGTTTAGTACAAAAGTGTGCATTTTGATGATGTTCCTGTTAACCTTCCCTAAAGCTCACTAGGCGACTGATATACACTGAGCATTAAGCTACTTTTGCTCGCAGTGGCCAGAGCATGGAGAGCAGGCTGCAGGACCGTGGGAAAGGTCCTCCACGTAAGGCACTTTATTCTTTGTGTCTGTTGTTCTTGTGTAATTGATCTCACTCCACGACCACGGCGGAGTGCTTCAAAGACACACACTTTTTTTTTTATGGCTGCACCATTCCATCAAGTGAAAGTATTCTACATGTACAACGATACACACTGTGCATTGTTTTACACACATTTCCCAAAATTAAGTCTATATATCCGAACCTTTAATATTTGTTGCTGGAGTCTTCCATCAGAAACCATTAACAGTTCAGGTTTTACTTTTAATTCATCACATGTATTTGTTCTAAACAGAGAGATTAATGATCTATGTAAATCTACATGTATTCCAAATGATAGTAAGATTTGTGGGAATCATTTTAAGCAAAGCAAAAGGCAAAAATTTCTGTGAAAATGAGATTTTCACTCTGAGATTTTGGACATGTTTAGGGACTGTTCTTTACTTGTCAGAGGAGGGGGTTTCTGGGGTGTACTTTCATTTTAATTTTTATTTTTTATTATTTTGACCCGCTGTCTAAACCTGCATGGGAGGCATGTTTTCTTCAAAATTCTAAATACAAAATACAACCATTAAAAGTTGTATGCCCCTACCTTAACTAAAATAAAATACATGCGACTGTCCTCAGTGCTTTAAAAATTATTTGACAGGCCTCCCCTTTTTGCACCACCCCTCCCCCCTCATAGGTAACGAACAGTCCCTTACATGTGTAAAAACCTCTTATTTTGGAACTGCTGATTTTTAATAAGACATGCAAAATATGAAATTGTCTCAATGTTTGAAAATCTTTTGTATCAAGTTACAACCTAAACGCCAAAGAGATACAGTGCTATCAGGCTGAGTAAATGTTACTTTTATAAAGCTGACGCAAAATGACGAAGTTCTTGATGATTAGCTAATGTTACAACTTCATATGTGTGGCAGCAGCTACAAGCTTGTGTCCATTCTTATTCCAGTGTTGAGGTGATACTGTCTCCCCAACACGAAGCACATAGGCCTACTTCATATTTCACAGAGGTGAACTCTGAATGGCTGTTCAGTGTCCGACAGCAGCGAATTCCATTGAAACGTGTGAAAATGTGAATTTAATTCATAAATGCGGCCTGCCATGTCTGGCCCGCGGCCAGGATTCCGTCTCCTCTCTGTTTTCTCTGGCTCCCATCCAGACCCCCCTCCCCCGCCCGTGTTATCCACCCACGGGAGAGGTGATTTCTTTCTTTTTTTCCTTCTTTTTTTTTTTTTTTTTAAACCCATCCTCACCGAGTGGGTCCTGGTTTTGGAGTGGGCTGTGGATGCGGTTATTATGCCCACACTCCTCAGACGGTCCGTGCCGAGCTGTCACGCCTCGCTGCTGCATGGTCCTGCCCGGTGCCGCGGTGTGTTGTAGCCGAGTTTGAGTCGGAGCCGCTCGGCGTCCCAGACTCCGCCGTCCCCCGGTGTTCCTGTCTTCACTGAGCCAAACCTTCCAGCTGCTCACTGGCGCTTTTTATCAGCTTCAAAGCCGCCTGTCCCGCCGCCTGTGGGGAGACTTACACAAGTGGGACAACAGACCTGTTAAAGTGCCATTGAAGCTATCCACATCGGGCTCCCTCCATTTCTTTATTTTTTTCTGTCTTTCTGGAAGTCGTTTCTGTTCACCGGGAGAACGGAGGAGCCGCAGCACCGGGAACCATGAGCGGACGCGGGGAAGAGGCCGGGGAGAGCTCTGGCTCCCAGGAGCCCGCAGGGGCCGCGGAACCCCAGAAGAGGAGGCCGGGGAGACCGAGGAAGCCCCCAAAAGTAAGTTTGTGTCCCGCTGCTGTTGAGTGAAGGCGCCCTGCGGACAGGCAGCCGATTTTATCTGCACACTGCGACCGAAATGCGGAGCTTTTACACACTCGGAGAGTTGAGATAAAACTTCAGCAATGACTCTAGGTCCTGTACCAAGGTGGTGATGCCGCTCTGATTTAGTCTACTTTATGAAACTGCACCTTTGGCACATATTCTGTATTAAAATAAGCTGAGTTATGATTAATTGTTCCATGTTGACATTGATGCAGGGTGTGCAATCCACCATAACTTCTTCCTTACTGCTTGTGTTAGTTTCTGTGTGTTTAGGAGCGAAATGACCACATTGTTTCTTCCCCAAAATATACTGTTTGATATAGACCCACTCTGTGTATGCTGAATTTAGCCTCCGTCCGTACACATGATGAGGAATGCGCCTGTTTGCAGTCTTGGCTCTGGCCGATGATCTTTAATTGACAACATGAGTAAAAAGAAAAGTATGGGGCTGAATGTAACTGCAGACCTTCCGTGAGTTGAATCTGAGACGCCATGGCAACTGAGGCCTTTGAACGTGTTTCTGTGAATGTGTTTATAGACGTGATTCACTGGTGACTCACATTCCCACCAAAACTTCACACCAAAATCACGTCCATTGACACCGCAGGCTGCAGTGTGACTGTAGGTGAGAGAAACCGGAGCCTTTCAGAAACACAGAAGTCTGCAGCTGGCTTTATGTAGAGGTAGAGCTGAATGTCATAATACATCTCCAAACATCATGAAGGGGCACCATCAGGCTCAGGTTATTAGGGTGATAGAAATATTGATGGCGAGCTGTGCAAAAGTCAGTGTGAAATTACAAAGTGAAGAATCAGATTGAATAATAAATCCCTCTCATTCATCACACGCACACACATACACACACACACAACCTTTGTCCCTCCTTTGGTCTTGACCCATAAAGCAATGACCAAATGGGGGGGGGGGGTTCAAAGCTTTGTTTCCTGTCCACAACACCCATGTCATGTCCCCCCTCCTCTTCAGGAGCCCAGTGGAGAGCCTGTCCCCAAGCGACCGAGGGGCCGCCCCAAAGGAAGTAAGAACAAGGGCCCTTCCAAGGCAGCTCAGAAGGTAAGAAACATCAGCACCTGAAAATCTGAATGCTATACATATGTTTGCTGACGCCTCTTTTAGGAATACTTGACGTATACTCAGTCCAGTTGCCAGAAGAAAATGTTGATATTATACGTTTCTGCAAATGTAACATTTGCATACATATTGCAGTTTCTTAAGTGATGTAGTAGCTGACTTTGTTATTTGGAGGTTTTCCCTCGGCTTTTCAGCCTCCAAAAATGGGTGGTTTTTGGGGACCCCTTACTATGAGACATCCACCAAGCTGCAGATCACTGCATGCAACTGTCCAGGACCAAAAAGCAGCAAAACCAGTTGTTTTTAAGCAAGTCATTGGTGTGTTTCCAGCATATTTTTAGCCCCCATATGTAGGTGATTTTTAATGGTTTTCTTGTGTGACCGGTTGCTTTTCTCCCTGTGCCTGTATTCTTCCAAGCATGAGTGTTTTTAAGGGACCCTTTAATATGAGAGGTCTACCAATCTGCAGACCACTGAGAGCACTGTGCTAGACCAACAAACAGCAAAACTATTTGTTCTGGAGAGAGTCATTGATGTGTTTCCTACGGCATTTTAGCCCCCAGATGTAGTTGGTTTTTAAGCAACCAGTTGCTATTTTTCCTGTGCCCCTTTTGCCTCCAAATGTAGTGTTGTAGTGTTTTTTTCAGCAACTTGTCACTGTTTTTCTAGCGGGTACTGTGCCCCCAGAACTGGTTACTTAAAGCAAACACTTGATCTTTTCTGAACCATAACTAAGTGTTTTTTTATGCCTAAACCTAACCACATGTGAACTATAGTGTTGTTGAAAAGTTTCACTGAATCCACTGCATAACAATGTGCAAATTCAACGCATCCTTTGTTTGCAGAAATGTACAATGCCAACATTTTTTCTGGTGACTGGGGTGTCCTTAACCAATAAATGGCTTCAGGAATGGGCTGTATTTCTAACTGTTATGATCAAGTCACTGCTCATTGCTCTTGTTTTAAACATATTTGAATTCATATTTCAGTTTGGACTATCCATATCACATGTATAAACATATATAACTGTCTAAAGCAGTGAGCAAAAAAGTTGTGGTGTACCATGAGTAGGACTACATTTTGTAATGAAGATCATTCAGCCTCAGAGTCAGCTGAAGTTCTCCACAGTCCTTGATGCTCAAGTCTCAGGTCAAGTTTTTTCTTAGTTTCGTTGCTTTTTCTGTGCATAATGAGGCATCTGCTTTTTAAAAGTCAGCTTTTCGATGGCTCTTTCAGGATTTATGTGGTTGCCCAAAAATCATTCTTCTAATCAAACAATGTGTTCTCTCTTTGTCAGTGAGACTAGTTTGAATTTGGAAGATGTACTATGTTTGAGCTGCAAACCTTATCTCAACCTTGATGTAACCTCAGTTACATCAGAAAGCATTTTAGCTGCCTCTTGTTTAACAAGTTGAAACCCCATCCCAAAGCACACACACACACGCACAGACACACACATGCACTGAATCACACCATTGCCAGTGATAATGATGGTGACACTGTGAAACTGTGGTTATCAGGTGCGATCTGTAATGCTGGTGCCCTGCAAAAACCTTGCATCTTAATCAGTTTAGTAGGTTCACCTGCTGTGTTTATGAAAGCTTCAATATAACAGCCCTGCCATGAATCCTGTTAAATGAAGCTTACAGTATAATTCAGAGTTTGTGACAAATATGAGTGGATTTATGTATTTTTTAGGTCATATGGTGGCCTTATACCATATGGCACTATATTGCCAGGCTTGTCTGTGTCCTCTGCCCCGCTCAGGTATGTAAGTGAGGGTAGATTACATAAATACAAGAAGCACCTTTCAGTGTGATGCAGTTCAGCACAACATTGCCGCTGACTACAACCTCAAAAAGAACCACCATAGGTTTTACTGCAGGACTTCTGTATTTGGTTGCATTTGATTCAATAGGGGGTCTTAATTAATGGATTGCTCAGAATAATTCTAATACCTGTAGTAGGGAGCCTGTTTCTTTATTTTTACTAAACCAAAAGATTGAAAACATTTAGAACAAATGGAAAAGGACAGGTCTCCCTGCTGAAAATATGACAAGTTTATGGAATTTCTAAAAAGAGGGATCCATGAAATGTCAGCTGACAATAGCTGGATGTCCCAACTAGGTCTGGGTATTGAACTTCAGTATTTTCTGGCACCGACTAAACCTTGTCTGCAGCACAGAGAATCAAGAACTGCCAAGTACTAAACTCTGGCATGATCAGACAGTATTGTTTCTAATATCAGTACTGATACTCAGGTATGTTACTGGCATTGATATTTAAAATTTTCAAACAATACTGAGCCCCACTCCTGACCTATCCACCTTATTCTTTGCCAGGGGTGGGAATTGCCAGAGGACCCACAATACAATATTTTCACTATACTTAGGTCATTATACGATATTATTGCAATATTGTGATATGCTAAGCATTGCAATAAAATATTGCGATTTATTACCTTTTTTTTCACAGCAAATGATTTTCCCCAAGGAAAACTTTGTCAATATCAGTTTTACTTACATAAATATTGATACTTGGTGACAGTGTTTTGCTGTATTGGTTTTTTCCTCCACCCCCACCTGTTTGCCTTAACTTGGGCGTGTCTACACTGAGTGATTTTGTGCTCTTACTTCTGATTTAAAGTGGAAACAGGATTAGTGTTCTTCGCTTAGCATTGCTAGCTGTATAATTTTTTACTTGGGAAAAAGCAATTTTAAGCTTAACAAAACACTGTTGTTAAGGATTATTGGTTTTACAGGCAAGAAAGTAAACATCTACATTCCCAGTATGTGATTTCTTTAGTCAAATAACACCTATTTGGAAATTTTCACCAACATTTTTGGAGCTGCTGACTCTGTGAGACTGATAACACATGTTGACAGGATGCAAGATAGTATTGGCATGTCGTCAGTATTGGCAGATATCAGTTTTAAAATACTAAATTCAAATACTAAAATAAACTATCAGAATCAGCCAACATGCTTTTTCTTATTTTGCACAATGAATGAATAGTACGTACGTTCACCAGCATTGCATTTCATGTCTCCATCTGCTGGTGGGCTATCACAATAAGAGTTTACATGCATATTATGAAGTTAATTCCACTACAGAAGAGACTTGATGATTACTAAAATTAGGTGGGGAAAAAGTGGATGTATCAATTTGGTATTGGTTGTCAGCCAAATAAGTTTTTATACATGGGTATGTTGGGTATCGGCAAAAAAATCCAATATTGTGCATCCCTAGTTGACAGTGTTTTTGTAATTACTCTTACTGTTGGCAAAACATGTTAACTTTGAATGTTGATACAGATGATGATGGTGGTGACACTCTATAGCTGGTTTTTATAACTAACAAGAAAGCAGACTTAGCAAATGCTTGTGAGGTACTTGGTGCTACTGTTTGACAACAGGCTAATAGCTGGGTAAGCTGGGTGATATGGCCAAAAAAGTTACCATTATAAAAATTTTCACATCAGTTGAAATCGCTAACTATGCTAAAAAAGTCGAATTATTATTTCTTTTAAGTTTAAAAGCTGATTGAAAGTTGAAGAAACCAGACTCTTAATGTAGGCTTAAATCATTATTT
>JAPZEB010000015.1:1422209-1446879 GCA_029783705.1 Chaetodon striatus | reverse complement strand
TCCACTCCTGCTGGGCCACAGCTCCCTCAAGTATCCGCTCCTGCTGGACCGCAGCACCCTCACGTCTCCGCCCCTGCTGGGCCGCAGCACCCTCAAGTCTCCGCCCCTGCTGGGCCGCAGCACCCTCAAGACTCCGCTCCTGCTGGGCTGCAGCGGCCTCCCAGCCAGCCTCCAGATCTGCTCTGCCTGTCAGGTCGGCCTCCCAGCCAGCCTCCAGATCTGCTCTGCCTGTCAGGTCGGTCTCCCGGCCGGCCTCCGGATCTGCTCTGCCTGTCAGGTCGGCCTCCAGATCTGCTCTGCCTGTCACGTCGACCTCCGGATCAGCTCTGCCTGTTGAGTCGACCTCCGGATCAGCTTCACCTGTCAAGTCGGCTTCCTGGCCGGTGTCCAGTTCTGCACCGCCTGTCAGGTCGCCCTCCGGATCAGCTCTGCCTGTCAAATCGGCCTCACGGCCGGCCTCCAGACCTGCTCCGCCTTTCAAGTCCGCCCTCCGGCCGGCCTCCAGGTCTGCTCTGCACATCAAGTCGACCTCTGGATCAGCTTCGCCTGTCAAATCGGCCTCACGGCTGGCCCCCAGATCTGCTCCTCATCTCAAGTCGCCTCCCTGACTGGCCTCCAGATCTGCTCCACCTGTCGGGTCAGCCTCTCGGCCAGCCTCCTGGTCTGCTCTGCCTGTCAAATCGGTCCCCCGGTCAGCCCCAAGATCTGCTCTGCCTGTCAGGTCAGCCTCCAGATCTGCTCCGCCTGTCAGGACGGCCTCCTGATCTGCTCTGCCTGTCAGGACGGCCTCCTGATCTGCTCTGCCTGTCAAGTCGACCTTCTGATCTGCTCCGCCTGTCAGGTCGGCCCCCTGGTGGGCCCTCAGATCTGCTCTGCCTGTCAAGTCGGCCTCACGGCCGGCCTCCAGATCTGCTCCGCCTCTCAGGTCGGCCTCCAGATCTGTTCCACCTCTCAAGTCGGCCCTCGGGCCAGCCTCCAGATCTGCTCCGCCTTTCAAGTCGGCCCTCCGGCCGGCCTCCAGGTCTGCTCTGCACATCAAGTCGACCTCTGGATCAGCTTCGCCTGTCAAATTGGCCTCACGGTTGGCCCCCAGATCTGCTCCTCATCTCAAGTCAGCCTCTCGGCCAGCCTCCTGGTCTGCTCTGCCTGTCAAATCGGCTTCCCGGGCGGCCTCTGCATCTGCTCCGCCAGTCGAGTTGGCCTCCTGGCCAGCCTCCAGCTCTGCTCCGCTTGTCGGGTTGGCTTCCTGGCCAGCCTCCGGATCGGTTTCGGCTGTCAGGTCGGCCTGTGGATCTGCTCCGCCTGTTGTGCCGGCCCTCCGGCCGGCCTCCTGATCTGCTCCATCTGTCTGGTCAACCTGCTGGTCGCCCTCTGGATCTGGTTCGGCCATCTGGTCATCCTCCTGACCACCCTCGGGATCTGCTCCACCCACCTGCTTTGCATCCTGGTTGCCCCTCAGCTCGCTCCAGTGTCCTGGTTGTCCTCCAGAGTGGTTCTGTTCGGATGTCTGGCCCTCGGTCTGTCTGCCTGTGGTTTTCTGCTCCGCCCCTGTCTGGCCCTCTGACTCATCCGCGGGAGGTCCCCTGCTCCACCCTTCGGTCTCCTGACCACCATTTGATCGGGATTCCCTCCTCCAGGCCCCCACCACCCGCCCGGCTCATGATGTGGACTTGGAGAGGTATCTCAGGGATACTGGCCCTCCCCCAGACCCCCGCCACCCACCCTACCTGGTTATTGACTTTTTGGGACGTCGGGAGCCGTCCCTTGAGGGGGGGGTTCTGTCACAGGTCCATTCTCCCTGTTGCCCTCCTGACACTTTCTTAACAATTAGGTTATCTAGAAGTGTAATACACAATAAGCCCCCTAAATAGACATTTCTGCCTGTGCTGATTACTTTTTCACTCATATTCACACATTCAGCACATTGTTTTACCCTCTTTTACTTAAAATTTGGACTGTGTGAGGCTTCATGGTATGGTTCCATTGTGTTTTCATATCACTCATCATTTACATTTAATTAAGGCTTAAAGTTAGGCATTATTAAGAGCAGACCGCTTTTAGTGACATGCTGTCTGCCGATAGTGTCTTCGGCTTCTCACTAAAGGCAGTCAGATTCACCCCTTGCTCCTCCACAGCCAACTCTATTGCACTCAGAAGTCGTTGAAATCCTGCATTTGGTCCATCACTTCCAGTGTCAGACACTGATGAAAAAAGTTGTCCTTTTATGTTGGCATGATATGAGGCTGGTCGCTGTAATTATTTAATGGCGCCTGGCAGCGTTAGGGGGAAACGTGGCGGGACAACAACATAAGTTAAGGTGGTGAAAGTCCGAGTAGGCTGTGAGGGAGGGTAGGTGGATGGGTCCAACAACCACCAACTTTAAACTGGGAGGCCAGTTTTCGCTTCCTGTATGATTGTAAAGCCAAACCCTGTTCTTTTTTCCTAAACCCAACCATGTGCTTTTGTTGCTTTAAACCAACCACATGTGTGTGTTGGCAAAAGGTAACTGCATGTGTTTGTTGTTGAAGGTTGTTGTTGAATTCACAGTGTTGTACCGATGTAGTGCATTTATTTTGAAAGAGACTGTATGCAAACAGTACATTTCCTGTATTTTGAAAAAAAAACAAAAAAACAATGCATATAACAGGCAGAACTTGACACAGCATCCCAGTGTGTCAACAATAAATGCACCTAGGGTACCTTGCACGTCTTATCTGGACGTGGAAAGTCCATAACCAGTCGTCAAATGTGATGACGGAGTGAAAATGTGTTGCCACAGCGCCAGCCTCTCGCCCAAATATGGTCACTTCTGGCTCCAAAAAACAAGATGGCCACAGCAAGTGCCAAACTTGAGGCTTCAAAAAAAAAAGGGAGGGGGGGGGGGGGTCACCAAAACAGTGGGTTATGTCACTGTAGTTACGTCTATTATTTTTGCAGTCTATGGGAGCCACTTCAGAATTTGTCCATGACCAAACATTGACGGCCTCCTCTGAAGGAGATTAAGACAAATTAAAAAAGAACCAGCCTTTAGAGTATGGATGTGCATTAATATTGATAATAAAGCAGGATCAACACAGGTTTTGGTCATTTTATACTTATTCTAAACTGATTTTATGTTATAGAACTGACTGTAAAATGATGTCTGAACACCAACAAGCTGAGAACCTTTGAGACCCAGTCTTGAGCCGACAGAAGGCTGAAGGAGACCATTATCTTTGTTTGACTTCCCCTTCTTAGTGTTTGATAAATCTGTGTGGCAGGATGATCTTGACCTCTTCATTGAGGTGAAGAGTCCACAGCGGTGCAGACTACACTGCAAATAATCACAAGTCTGCCAGGTGATGTGATTCAGTCTGCAGGTCCACTTAGTGTCAGGATACGTTTGGTTCTTCTAACATTTTTTTTCTACAGAAAGTCACGTCAGTTTGACATTTATTCACTCCCATACATTCAATTATATAAGTACATTCTCCTCACTGCTGGCCACTGAACACTTCCAGTATGAGCATTGTTTGAAACCTTGAGTTTTATTCTTGAGAAGAGAGAGAAAAAAAAAAAACTTTCTGCTGGTTAAAGAACTCTGAAATTAACAGAATTTTGTGGAAATGAAAAATACATTGAGATATCATCCCCTAAATCTCACAAATGTATAAATAAAATGCAAACACTCAATTTCTTTTTGCAGTGTGTAAAAGAGAAAAAGAAATAAAGAGAGATGAGTAAAGGAGTGTGTGTACAGATGTTGACATTCCTCCTGGTTCCTGTCCACTTAAAGGAGACAGGAGATACAACTGACAGCCTCTGAGAGGTTTATGTCTGCTGAGCAATAATCATGCATGTCTGTGTGTGAGAGAGGGTGTGTGTTTGAGTGTTACATGTGTGTGAGTGTGTCAGTGTAAGTGGTGAATTTGGCTGAGTAAACTAGACACTGTTAGAGACACTCAAAGAGCCATCAGAGCTTCTTGTCCCGCTGACAAGAGCTCTTGACAGAGACAGACAGACAGCCACCTAGAACAGATTTTTGAAAGCCAAGCCCACTGCTCATGACTGTTACCTCGTACAGCAGAAACCTGGCATTTACTTTTGAAGCAAGCTGCAATCAGACAAATGTTGAACCTGTTCTGTGGTGATTTTGAAAGAATTTCCTCTCTTAGTTGTGGCATCAGACAGGGGTGCCCTCTCTCCCCCCTTCTTTTCGCTATTGCCATTGAACCCCTAGCTATCTGGCTTTGAGAGGAGGGGGGATTTGAGGGCATCACCAGGATGGGTATCACTCACAAACTGTCCTTATACACAGACGATTTGTTGATATATGCCACCAACCTGTTGTCGGTGTTATCCCTTCCAGAATTAGAACGATTTTGGCAAATCGTTCTAATTCAATTTGGCAAATACTCTGGCCACAAATTAAATTTTCACAAAAGTGAACTTCTGTCCATCAACATTCTGTCCATGACAATACCACAGCCTCTCCTCTCTCCATTCAGAGTTGTCTCTGGAGGTTTCAGATACCTGGGGATATTTATTACAACTTCATTCAACAATCTCCTTGCTAAAAGTTTCCGCCCTCTTGTTGAAAAATGTAAGCTCAACATAACTCATTGGTCTTCTCTCCTTCTATCCCTAATTGGCTGTGTTAACCTTACAAAAACGGTGTTTCTCCCTAAATTTCAATACCTGTTCCAACATATCCCAATCTATTTTAGACAGTCCTTTTTTTGCCAATTAGATCAGCTGGTGTCATCATTTCTATGGGCTAACAAACCTCTATGCATTAAGAAACCAGTACTATTGGGCATGCAACACTGATAAGATACATTACTGGGCTGACAGTAGGCCGGAGGTATGTCCCTCATGGGCCCACATGGAACAATTGTCATCAACATTCTCTCTCCAATCTCAAATTACTGCACAACTTCCTCTTAAAATTCACAGTATTTCCCAGAATCCAGTTGTTACCAATTCGATGAAGATCTGGATACAATTCCATAAACACTTTGGACTGGATAAACCTTCTACCTTAGTCCCAGTATTTAATTTTCACATATTTCCACCCTCTTCCTTAGACCCAACTTTTCGTGTTTGGCGAGACAGGGGCTTACTGCAAATCAAAGAGTTTTATAAGGACACCCTCTTCACTGATTTCACAGAGCTCTCAACCAGGTTTGATCTGCCCAAATCCCACTTTTTTGTTTTCTTCAAGCTTGACATTTTATTAAGTCTAACCACCCCTATTTCCCCAACCCCCCTCCTGGGTCCCTGATGGATTCTCTTCTGGCTCTGGATCCTGTCTAGAGATGCTCCATCTCCATAATTTACAATTCCATTGGCTCTCTTAATCCAAATCCAACCAGCCATCTGTAGCAGATTTGGGAGCAAAAAATTGGTGTGCTGATACCTGACAACAGGTGGGACCATATCGTTGACTTAGTCCATTCCTCTTCTATGTGTGCTGGGCATGGCTTATTACAGAGTAAGGTTCTCTTCAGGGTACATTATACAAGCACCCGAAGATCAGACACCAGTGACACTTGCAATGGTGCAAACAGTCACCTGCTAATCATCACCTGCTCGCATGTTCTGGTCCTGCCCAAATTTAACTAACTTTTGGCATCAAATATTTAACACACTTGGGACAGTTTTTGGTGTGAACCTTAACCCTGATCCTCTTATGGCTGTGTTTGGAGTCCCACTACCTACAGCACCAAACTTCCCATTCATTGATAAAACAGCATGTTTTGGCTTTCACACCTCTATGAGCTATAGGCACCTCATCCTGTTAAAGTGGAAGCACACTCTTCCACCCTCACACAATAGCTGACTTAAGGAGATCCTAAACCATCTCAAACTTGAAAAGATTAGACACTGGTAAATCCTTCGACAAGACCTGGAAGCCCTTTATGGAGTTTTTGAGTAAGGCTACTATTCACCCAGATGATAATTAGATGTCATTGTATGCTGCCCATAAATCTGGTAAAAAAAAATAAATAAATAAAAAAGATTTGTGAAAGAAAGAAAGAAAGACTCTCATCAGCCTCCTAACTGGCTCCAAAAAGATCAAATGTATTACTGTTTTAGCTGTCCTTCACTGGTCTCAGCTGTTTTTAGGAAGTCATTACCAGTCGGTTTCAAATATGCTTAAAATGTCCCCCCAGTGTAATGATAAAACATCTAAATTAAAAAAATATACTATGCAACACACCACCATACAATATTATTACTGGTAAGTGTAATCATATTTACAAATAAAAAATTGGCATTTTTATTATTACCGATTTTAGTATGTCAGTGTGGTTTGTTCAAGCGGTATTTCCATACCCTAGCAGAAGCTGTTGCTTGACTGCTGTAAGCAGGTACAATCAATGTCACTGTACTGCACTGTCTCTCTATTTCATTACTTTCAAATATATTAAAAAGTTAAAAAACTAGAATGTACAACATATTCTCACTCTGATCTCGTCACATGTCGCTGCTTGGTCGAGGACTTTCCACGTCTACATATGACGTGCAAGGCACCCAGGGTGCCTCTGTTTTTGATGTTCTGGGACACCGTGTCAACTCCAGCCTGTTACATACATTGTCTGATTTTAAAATACACTTCCATTTTCACAGGAAAGTGTTCAGTTTGCATACAGTCTCTTTCAAAATAAATGCATTACATTGGTATAACACTGCAAATTGACGTTTTTTTCCCTCAACGACAAACGCTCATGGTTGTGTTTAGCTGATACACACAGATGGTTTGGTTTAGAAAAAGGATCAGGGTTTGGGTGGCTTTGGGTGAACGTCGATGGTTGTTGGACCCATCCATCACCTGCACCACTTGCACTTTTCATCCTCTTAACTTACATTGCTGTCCTGCTTGCATTTCCCCTGACGCTGTTGGGCGCCATTACACAATAACAATTCCCGGCTGCATATCATGCTGACGTGAAAGGACAGCTTTTTTGGTCGGCATCTGACACCGGAAGTCACTGCCCAATGCAACAACTTCGGAATGAGACCTGATTGCTTTCTAAAATGTTTTTCAGATTGGTGAAATCAGCTAAATATTTAGCCATGACCCTGAACATCGTTCAGATAAGAGATACACTGCACTCCAACAATGACAAATTATTCTCTCTCAACCATGCTTTCATCCTGCAAGTCACCTTGCATGAGCTTTCAGAATGAGACTTGTCATTAGCGAGACTTGGACACAAAACAAAACGCAACACATGAAAGGTAAGGAAAAACATCTAATTTCTCTGTGGGGCTCTTTCTGTAATGTGGTCAGACACTCAGAATAACAAACTGAGCCTGCTAGTGACCAAAAAAGCTTTTTTTTAGTGGACATAAATTGAAGGGGTGCATCTCCCCATTACACACTCCCCGTTACATTGCAGCCTGTTTCACTGCAAGTGGCTGCACTCTCTCAATGCTGGGACAATTTCAAAAACTTGTTTCTATTTGTCACTTAGACAAAAAAAACAAAAAACATGGGAGAGTAGGGTCCAGGTAAAAATACTAAATGTTACCCTTAAAGATAATGCCATGCACATAAATGAATATTCCCTAGGCCCTGAGAAAATGTTAACACATTTTATGGTTTAAAGATTTATAATTCACCTTGTGTGCAGTTGGATGTGTCAAGTCAATAGTTTTATATTTCTGTTATAAAAGTGGTCTATGGGGAAAATGCTTTATGGTGTTCTTTTATTCAGTTTGTATTGCAGTATATAATGCTATCATTTTTATATATACTTTATTTTTGTAATATTGTTATAGTAAGTTGTATGACTAACCTACAACGCTGCCAGTTACTCTTGAATAAAGCAAGCATACAAAGTGGATAATCCGTGTCAAACTGGCCTAACAGTACGCATACTAAGCAATCTTTACATGTAGGCTTATCATAGTGAGTCACCACAATATTTCCCTGGTGAATCAGATAAAACTCCACAAACAGTTGCTTTATATTTGTTTTTAAATTGGGTTTTACTGAAAAGTAGAATGATTTAAAGGAGTAATGCAAACTTAGACACTATAGAATAATATATAATATGAGACATAACATCTATGGTGCTAAGTAATGTCGGTGATTGAAATGTATCTGTGCTGAAAGCAGGTGGGGAGACAGTAACACAAGGTTATTACAGAGCCCAAAGAATGTTATGTTGCATAGATAGTAAGGGCTGCAAGTAACGATGATTTTCATTATCAAATAATCTGATGATTATTTTCCCGATCAATCAAGTAATTGTCTATAAAATGTCAATAAATTGTGAAAAATGCTCATCACAATTTCCTAGAGCACAAATTGACATCTTCAGATTGCTTCTTTTGTCCAACCAACAGTCCAAACCCCAAATACATCTCACTTATTGTAATAACTGACAAAGAAAAGCAGCAAATACTCACATTTAAGAATCTGTAGAGCATCTGACTACAGATGAGGATAGATGGAGGAAGCCTGGCCAGTGGCCTCTACATGTTCTCTGTGGCTCCCTCTGCAGGTCAGCTTCAGTTAGTGCTACTTCACAGTCAGGTTCAGCTGTTTTATGAGGCTGGTGGACAATAAGTTCAAAGGATAAATAACACACACAAATATCATTAACAGATCTTTGTAGTACTAGGTATATTTATCATCTAAACGGCAACAAGTGTCAAAAGTAGACCACACCAATAATTTATTATTACATGAACAGTGTGACTGATTTATTATTATTATTTTCTAATTTAGCTAAGGCTTACAAGTGTGCCCTCATTCAGTTTGTATTTAGGTTCTTTTTTTTTTTTTTTTTTTTTTAATTTCGCTAAAAGACGAAATTTCAACAGTGTGAATACCTCTCCTTATTAATTGCTCAGCCAAACTAAGGCTACATCCACACAAACATGTTTTTCTTGTAAAATGCATAACCATTGCTACTTTTACGCTTAGTGTCCACACTACTTGAAACCCCTAAAACGTAGACCTTTGAAAACTCTGCTGACCCCGTTTTTAGTTTGAAATCCCCCAGGCTGCATTTTAATTTTAAACAGAAACTTTTGAAAACGATGATGAAAACACCAAAGTTCGCCTCCCGGTTGCGTCTCATCAGTCAAAGCTTGACAAGTCAAAACATTAAAGTTAACTGTATACTCAGATGTTACTTTCAGTAATGGTTCCATCTTTTCGTCAGTCCAAGCAAGGAAATCTTTGGTCTTACTTTTCGCCATCTTCGTAGTATTTCTGTAACTGAGCAACCAATCACAGAGTAGACAATCAGCTTCCTGTTTATATTGGCAGGCACATGCCCAGAATGGTCATGTGATATGCATTTTCCAGGGTATTTCTGAAACGGTGCTTAAACACTTTTATTAACAGAGATTGTTTTCATTTTAAAATGAAAATGTATTAGTGTGGATGTGACCTAAGGCTAATGAACAGTGTAGGGTTGCAACGGTATAACAGTTTCAAGGTATACTGTGGTATTAAAATTAATGGTTATTATACTGTGTACATTTGCTTATCTACAATATCGGAAAAAAATGCAACTGGACAGAAAATCTCAACTTTATTTTAATTATTTTCAAAAGGGAGACTTTGTACACAAACACCCATTAAAAAATGGTTTCAAGTTTTAAATATATTAATAAAACGTTTGTTTGTGTGTTTGTCAAATGTTTAATCAAAAATAACCCTCCCATTGTAATTTATCTAAAGGTCATTCTGACTGATAATAATAAAAATAATAATGATAATAATAATGATGTAAATTTTACACCTTTGCAACCCTAGAACAGTGCGAGTGTCAGAATTGTAGAATCTATCAACAGTCATTAGATGTCCACCTAGTGCTGGGCGGAATAGCAGTTCATCTGGTATACTGCCCAGCACTCGGCATAATAATAAATAATGTTAGGCTTATTTCTTACTTGTGCAATAGAGCGTTTGTGAAATATCTTTTTGAATTCTTAAATACTTTCTGTATACAGGCTTTTAAGTACCTTCAATTACTGTCAGGACTTCATAAAATATAATATAATATACAATATACATAAAAGACATTTTAATGTTATCATGGATGTCGTGATGATTAGCTCAAAAGTTTAGCATAACAAAGCTAATGCTAACCATTTCATGTAATGTCACTTGGGTGGAAGATGCAAAAACACTTAGCTTCTTAGTCCAGGAGTTATACCTCAAAAAACAGAAATAAATTAAAAAATATTTAATTGGTGGCTAGTTTACTGACTAGTCAAGATAACTAGCAGACTACAGGAGTAGTTTTCACATAAACAAGCTACTGCTACCTGTCATATGTAAGTAAATAGAAAACTCTAAAATGATAAGCAACCAATTGTGGGAGGTATAGGGAAAAAAAAACAACTTAGATTTGGGTGTTCTTACCTAGTTTACTTGCTAGTTAGTCTAGTCAGCTTCTAACCAAGTTTCCAATGACTTTAAAGAAAAGTTTCAAATACGTTTGTGTATGCTATCAACTATAGTTCTAAAAAAGATAGAAAATTGGAATTGTCCAAAATTGGAATTAGCAGGTCAGACCTTTATTGGAATAGGCCAGGGAAATTGCAATTGATGCATCCCGAATTCATGCATTCTGATTCCTGTATCATTTTGTGTCTCCAAGCAAACCGTATAGTAATTAAAGCCTTCAATATATACATGATAATATTAAAAAGATTTTATATTTTATGTGCTCCTGAGAAGTAGAATAAGCCACCATAAACCTATATAAAGGAAAACAAGAAAAACCCCTAACCAAACAAATAGTCGGTTTCATTTTGAACTGCACTTAATGTATGTCAGCGTGGATGTGGCCTAAGACAGCTATCATATGTGAAGACTGGGAGAACACCATGTCACCACATCAGTGAAGTCATCAGGAAGAATAATAGCTATGGACCAGGGATCAGTGGACAGCCAGAGAGGGATTCAGCCATGAATAGAAACAAAATCAATGGAAAGATGCAAATAGCGGTAAAAAGATGCCGATATGCTCTAGACATTACAAGTTGTGGTGAGCTGATTACGAATTGTATGTGTCTACCTTATGAGTTTACACATACAGAGGAAAATAAGGAGCAAAGGTGAATTGGAGACAAAATGTTCGAAAGAAGTAGCAGTAGACGGATGCACCAAGAAAGTTTGAATTTAACAGTAGTGTTGCTTATTTCTTGTTAAATAACAAGAGACTAAGGGCTCATTTATGCTCAACATTAGATGCAGAGACGGATGAAGCCTGCTGTCTGCAGTCTGCATTCATTTCATCTGTATTTGTGCATGTTTTCGGAAAGCTTTCTGAGACAGACAAAACAGAGCAGTACCACTGGAAATCATGGAGGCAGTGTAGCTCAACACAAGCGTGATACGACTGTAGGAGACGATGAAGAAATTTAAATAATGGCAGAACAGAACAAATTAGCAATGAAAACAAAAAAACTCTCCGTCCACATGTTGGGATATTTCTAATGGCCGCATGGACCACAGGCATCTACAACATTGCCTCCGTTTACAGGTAAAATATTACGACCTTCTCCGCCACTGCCTCATTTGTTGTTGTATGAAACTTTTGACTCTGCCATTTAGTGCTATCCATTAGCTGTATCTAAGCCATCATAAAGGACGCGTGGAAGTATGAGGGCAGTGACAACGTTTTAAACGAATGTATCTATTTACATACATAAAAAGAGTGTAAATGAGCCTTAAATTGGTTATCACCATCACGAAAGTCTGTCCCTGTTCTTCACCAAGTAGTAGTTGTGTGGAGTTGACAAAGTATGTATGATTTTGTACATACTTTTGGTATGTACAACAATGGAAACTGAAAAAAATGCGTACCAAACTGATCTAAACCGTACCGGACTGGCTGGTGGAAATGGGGTCTATGAATCTTTATGTAAAATTGATCAGGAATGGTTTGGGAATGTACTGACACACAATGCACTCCTGCTAAAAGTGCTTGACGATGTTTTGACAGAGCACTTTGGTAGTAAACACCGGCAGCAGGTTTGGTAAATTTAAAGCTTTAGTCATGGATATCTTCTGCCTTGTAGGACGACGGTGTGAAACAGTGTGGGTGGGGGTGGAGGGCCATTATGATTAAAGCTTCTTTTTTGTCCTCCACCCACGCTACCACCACCAACTTTCTTCTCTCCTGCTCTCATTTGCCCTTGTCACACATGGTAGCATTTAGCGGGCCTTTCAAGACTGAAGTGTGTGAGCACTAATGAATGGAGTTGGTGCTGCACCGCCATGGCCTGGGAAAGGAAGAGGGTTATAAATTGTGTCAGTTAGCCTCCCTGAATAAAATGAAGCCATGTGGAAAATGAAATCCATTTCATCTTAGGAGGGAGGAGGAACATGTTTTTTCTTGCCCCCTGCCAGTTGTCACAGTGGTCATCGTGCACTTTGAAAAACCAACTGCCACTTCTTTCTGGGAAAAGAGAGGGAGTTTAGGGTTAGGGCGCCATCATTAGCACCGCAGTCCATTTACGTCCATCGTTTTCAAGCACATTTTGATTTTCTAAAAGAAAACACCAAATACACAGTTTTTATGCTTAAGTAATGTGAAAAAGTGAAAAAAAGGTGCTTAGGGTTATGCTTTGTTACTTCACCTACACAGCACAATGATATAACAATTGCCACTGCAAAGCAGAACAATTTGCATCAAAATCCATACAGCTTCTTCTTCTTTCAGTCCAATTCGTCCTCTGCTTGGAGGGTAAGCAGCTCAAAAAATAAGCTTAAAAATGGCTCAGCTAAAGTTTACCAGCTTGAGACTTGAACTTGCTCCTCTGGTCTTGTGAGTAAGTGTGCACAGGAGTTGTTCAAGTGTGGCTGTTTCTTTTATACTTGCACAAATTTGAATAAAACATTCACATCCTTTTCTTTTCTGTTTCAAACCAAAAAAAAAATAAAAAATCAAAGATCAGCCCTCTCGGCATACTGGTTGACACAACAGGGTTTGCACGTCAGCTAAATCAGCTACCATGTTGCCTATGGCATATCAAAAATATTAGGATTGTAAACTAATACAAATACACTGTTTGGACATTCAAACAAAATGCATTCTGATCCTATGAAGCTTATTCATGCAACCACCAGTAGGTATGGCATACCTCCTTAATCCAGAAGTATAAAAATAAAGCTTAACACCTTTTCTTTACTGGCTGCAGAACAGAAGCAGCATATCAGCCGTACAGTAGCAGCAGCGTCAGTGGTGTCTACACTGGAACTACACTGTATAAATCAAAAGAAAATAGACAGGAAACATAAAAGATGTTCCGGTGACAGCTATGCATGTCAAGCTCAAGTGAAGCAAAAGCTGATATGCAGCTGATTCTCTGGAGCACTGAAAATCTCAGATATATGTTGTCATGAAAACCATGAAAAAACTCTCACAAGGTAAACTGTGCTGTACCATTTTTCTCAGTAATCTAAAATATTATAGTATGTCAAAGCAGGACATGTAGGGAAAATAAAGGTGTCAATAAACGGAGTACTAATCCGAAGAAAGAGCAAAGCAGGTGGAGCTCTCCATGAGTCCTTTTTTTCCCCCAGCAGATAATTGATCTGTCGATCTGTTCAGAGCTGATTACATCAGATCGATGGATGAGAGGAGCAGCTGCTGCAGAGGCGAGTTAGACCCATTTCACTCTCAATGCACCTGATGTTCTGCTGCTCCATCAGTGCCAATAGTACGCTCTGCGCTCTGACAGTGTGGTGCTATAGATAACTGAGCAGTATATATATATTCTAATAGCACTCCTAAACAACAGTCTAGCTCCAAAAATAGAAAATCTATATGTGGTGGCAGATGTTTTGATCATGGCAAGCAGCCACAAATAAATGAATGTTTTGGAAAGCCTGAGGACCATCCCCTTGTGGGGCCAGTAGCTGATAATTGTTTTTGTTATTGTTTTTTGTTAGGGCCTGAGCACTGACCGCTGACAGTTAAAATTGAAGGAATTCTTCTTATTATAATTCGTATTTTTACTATTTAAACACATTTTTTGAGTGCTTGGGATACTCAAAAAGTCCTGAAACTTGGCACATGTATTAGGACTGGTGAAAATTGCAGTCTCATATGGGTCTCCTGATTGGATTTACAAAATTGCCTCAATAGCCCCCCCTAACATCATTAAAGTTAATGTAGATGAATGTAATTCGATGGACATATGTATCATGCCCAGATGTACAAAAAAGTCTCTTGGAGCCATACCCTAAACCCAAGAGGAAGTCCGTCATTTGAATTTACCGTGCAATTTTTGGCCATTTATAGGGGTCGTAGTTTGACAAATTTCTCCTAGAGATTTCATTGGATCAGCTTCAAATTTTGTCTGTACCATCTAGAACTTTGAACTTTGATTTTGTTTTTTTTTATTGGCCCTTTTGTGCCAGGTAAACAAAGAAATCTTCATTCAAAAAAAAAAAAAAAAACAGTTCTAAAGTCACCCAGTTCTTCATTACACTACCTATGATTGAGCACAAATTAAATCATACACATTTATGAAACAACTTGTAATATAACCTTTTTTTTCAAATGAAGATATCTTTTAATTTATGTTTGAAATACTGCTTCAAAAGCCTTTTTACTATATATCATATATATATGATATATATATATCATCCCTTTCTCATATATATATATATATGTTTTGCATTGTTGTGAAAATATCACCAAATTTCTCCTTCACACAACTTTATTTATTCAAGTTTGTCACAAAAAAAAGGAGCATAGCATTAGTTCAGGCAGGGCACGGTGTCAATCTCAGCTCACATCCCAGCTACATCAGTTGATCTTTCACAGCTCAGTCAACTGATGGAGCAGCTGATTGATGGAAGGGAGTCAGCTGATAGATCACATGATTCCTCTCTATGCAAACAATTGGCAAATCTCATTCAGGGCGGCCTATTTAAACTGCTCTGACCTGCCCACTGTTGCTGCTTCTTCTGCAAGCCGCTTTGCAACCTGCCTCCACCCCAGCCCCTCCTTTTCATGTTGTGTCTGACTTATTAAGGTTATGTCGGTTTGTCATTGATACTTGTTCTGTTCTGTTCCTGGGGGGTCTTTGCCGCTGCTTACCTTCCTGAGGCTTTCCATGTATGTGCGTGTAAGGACAGAGAGGTGTGCTCTCTGCCATACTGCCAATTATAATATTGCAAATGGAAATTAAGTTTTCTTTGACTAAAGTGGTCCTGACTGCACTACATTTTACAAGATTCCACAACGTTATAATTTTCCTTCACCCAAAACTCATTTTTTCTGTATAGAGCATGCACACATCATAAGTTAACACAATGCAACCTCCTGCTGATTTCATCCCAGATTTGTTGCTTACACTGGAACATTATCAGGAAAATGACAGGGTTTGCCCTCTGAAGTGTCGCAGGGAAGATCTCTGCTCATCCCACATCTGTTTTCTATTGTTTTTGGGACAAGGGAATGCCCTGCTTTTTTTTATGTGACTCAACAGAAAAAATATCGGCCAGTAGTGAATGTCATCCTATTTGCTGATAGGTCAATGGCAGTCATCAAAGTGAATATCAGCCTATACCACTGTTCAGCCAATAAATTGGTGCACCCCTGATATATAGTATAAAATTTATAGCAATTCTACAACAGAACTGACAGAGTTTTAATAACACAGAACATCTTGTTTTTAATTACAGGAAGAAGAGGAAGAAGAAGAGGCTGGAGAGTCCCCGGAGGAGGACTAAGCTACCACATCATGAAATCTCTACCTCATTCAGCTGTCAGGTCTTTCAAAGGGAAAAGACTGCCTTGACCACTTATTTTTGACTTTTTCCACGTTATTTTACTTGGTTCAGTTTCAGTTAGAGAATCTCCATCTTTGCTTTGTCACTGAACAGGCAGAAATGTTCAGTGTACTTCTGCATCTTTAATTTCCTTTGATACGTTTTTACATAGACCATACAGAATGCAGCAACACGAAAAAAGAATCTTCAAGTAATTGTACTGCTGCCAGCTCTTATTGGCTGATTAGACACAAACGAGCAAAGAGTTTAGGTTCAGACATTCTGCCTGTCAAAACAAAGACAAATCAGGCAGACAGACATGTCATCTGCTCTGTACAACTCTCCTACACTCAATGAGAATCAACTGAAAACAGACAGACAGACACGATGAGTAAGTAAATGTTCGGGTGTTTTGATATGGAATCCTCAGAGCATCATTATCTTCAAATGAGTGAGAGCATCAGTAGGGGGTGCATCATTCTGAAGACCACACCGTCGCACTGAGGTGCAAATCAAATGCACTCATACTGCCACTGCATATCTCTCTCATGGACAAACACAGATACACACACACACACTTTCACACACTCTGTCGTTGTTGACTGATTCTCCAGACACTGATGGCAGAAAAGAGAGTGGGATAGTCTGCTTTTGTCATACAGACATGTAGAACAACTTTCTGCTGTTCCAATATGTCATTGTTGGCTCTAGAACACACCAACCCGCCCACCCCACACCCAAAATGGTGTCAGGCCACCAAGCACAGGGAGACACAGAGATCATCCTCAGGGCAGTGGTTTATCCATCATATTGGCTAAAAGCTATTTAGATAAAAAAAAATATGCTGAAGTTGTTAGCATTGGCTCAGATTTAAGTCCTCATACAACATCTTTACAAATAAACAAAGGCCATCCTGTATCTTCTCTCTCTGAGCAGCACCCAATGTTCATCATAAGGTGAACCTACATTTCGGTCTGGTCTCTTGACATTTTGAACCTGTTTACACCTGGTATTACCATGTATTTTGATGTTCTGAACTAGGCTGTTCTCATCCACTGTCTATATGTATGCCTATGAAAAGTAATGCACTACAATTCCAATACAACCCATGTAATCATGAGCCAGTAATTTGTGTAAACCCATGTAATCGTAACGTGACAATGCAAATTTGTTAGATATCATTCAAACTGTTGTATGAGGATACGTTGTCTGAACACAAGTGAACAGCCAAGACATATTGCTGTTCACATTAGCACCTATCATGCATCTCCAGTTGACCAATTGTGTCCAGATTTCTTAAATTCCTACGGTGTGGTTGCCAGGCGTGGATTTCCCCAGACACCTCTCTGTCAGCTCTGCAAAATTTATGCGAGCCTATGTCACGTACACCAGACAGTAAAGTAGTTATTATGTCCATACTCTTGCTAGCTGCTTGCTAGCATGCTCGCTAGTTACGTCGTTGGTAGTGTCAGGACAGCTAGATATATCACTGTCGACGGAATCTAACACATCCTTGCATACGACAAAATGATGGACGGTAAACAAACACTTCGTCTAACTCGCAGAAGGCATTATAGAGCGACAGGGCTCTGTCACAAAAACAACTACCATGTCCTGCACTGATGACATAGTCCTTGCCAGGGATGCATCAGGACACATGAGCGCTAACACTACAAAAGCTCACTTCTTCCCAGTTCACTTCTGCAAATGGTTTGAGTGATTGGATAAATATATGTCTTGGTCATTTACACTTGTATAGTGCTGTCACCCAAGACGCATGTTAATACCAGGTATAAACTGACCTGTTGAGTCTTATTCCAAAATCATCAAATACTGGTGACCTTGGGTTGGTAGTTTGACCTAACTGCCAACCCAAAGCGTCAGTTTTCGACTCAACAATCAACTACCTTTTCCAGAATTACTTAGCCTACCAAACCTTTAAATAAAAGGACTAATAATCAACTAATAATCTTCATGACTTCCGCTATTACTTTTGGCCTTAAAATTTTACATAGCACAGCTTCAAGTGATCTATCAAATTTAGGGTTGGGTTCTTTTTATGGATCTGCCCAATTGAAAGATAAGCATTGCTTTGAAAATTACACCCAAACTTAAGTGTTTGCATTGTGTCCAGGAGACAAACGATTCTTTCATTTAGCTTATTGTCAGAACATCAATAAAACGATAAAGAGTAGATGTAGTCCAGCACTGACTCCGGTATACACTTAAAGCTTTAATTTTGATGATTGACCCAGGGTGGTGCCAGTTTTACTTGATAGACCAGAACATCAGAGCACTACATAAACTCTGCTTTGCTCTCCCTGCTGTTGGTGGACTGACACGCCTCTTATACTGCTCTAAAAAACCATAAAACCTCTTCACATCCTGTCGGTACTCCACTACCAAACGGCTTGACAATGCATCATACTACTGTATACCAATTTGTTCAGATTTACATTAACATAGCTTCATTCAGTTTGTTCTTTGCGCAGCATAGCTTTAAAACCTTGATTCCATCAATGATGTCACACCGCAAAGAATTTTATGGACTTGCAAAAAAAACCTCAAGAACAAAACCACAAGAACAAACCACACATTACCTCATGACACACTTGATACCTGGATTTGGTGGCAGCGTGACATTGGATGAGTTATCACGCACTGTAACTCCAGGGAGCCTTACATTTAAGGAAACCTGATGGTATGCCAGCGCTTTCTACTCAGTGATATGCAATATCCTCTCATGATTTCAAACTACCTCTGACTCAGAACAACCAGCTAATGAACGCTGTTGCTCAGTACACGCAAACTAATGCCTGGGAAGGCAGTGTGCGTTCAGATATTTGTGTTGTTAACTCTATACTGTACATTAAAGCGAGGTCATGCCGGTTTGTTGTTGTCTTGTCATGGGGGAACAGCAATTTGTCTGCAACTGTTTTGTTGGATTCAGTCAGGTAAACCCTACGCAATCCAGAAAGAAGCAAATGTCAGATATGACAGTGCCATGTGCATCAGGAAAATTCAGCTGTTTTACCACAGCAGCCTTATTTTTTCACTTGTTACCATCTTTCCTGTTGGTTATGACCATAGACTGTAAAAAAATAATGAATGTCACCTATTGGTTCATAGACTCTTGTTTTGAGTTTTTAGTTTGGCATTTTAGCTGTCGCCATCTTTGAATTTTGGGAGCCAGAAGTGACCATTTAACCTTTTGGATGAGAGGGTGGAGATACACGCTAACACAAGCTTCTAGCTTAGTTAGCACGGTGCTTGTACAACTGGGATAACAGTAATGCTTTGAGCTAGCGAAAAACAGGCTTAAGACCAATAAAACTAAACATACTTTTCAAAATCGAAGTATCTGACTCCTTGGAGGTTTCCTCACGACAACCAAATGTTAACAAAGACTTTTTAGGTGACCAAAATGCTACACTTAACTTTCATGAACTGAAAACACACTGAAATAGCAACAGCTAAAACTACTCTTTGAATCTGGGGTTATGATGTTACATAATCAACCCCACATGTTAAGCCAAGAAGCAGAGTCAAGAATTAGTTGTAAAAGAATCGAGAGTTGATGACTGATGCAAGGACATTAGTTCTCCACCCTGTAGATGTGGTAACATTTGCCTATCCTCTCTAAACATCTTAACTAACTTTAAACTGAGGATGTGTTTACTTGATCACTTCAACTTGGTTGTAAAGAGTTGCCAGATCTTAGCAATGTAAGGTCAGAACCTATTGGCTATCAGTGTGATGACAATAAGTCTCTGGGGGCGAGAGCTAATATTTCAGGTGATCCGGTGTAGCCAGCAGATAATCTGACCAAGACTTTCTCTTCCGTGTGGTGGTCTTTTCGGCTAATCTCTACAAACACAAGATATAACAAAAATATCTGCATATGAATGCAGATCAATTTTTATAAAGCTGATATAATTTGTCATCAGATGATAGCCTAACCGTTCCAAGATTACATTTTGGCCAATGCGTTCTGCCTCTCCACGCGGACTGTTTACTTACTATTCAAATGTCATTGCTCAATGCTACCCGGACTACAAACAGAAACCAGAACACTTCTGATACCAGTATCTTGTGCAGTCACCTACAGATTCTGCATACATATTAAGATATCTGTCAATACAGGTTATTAGTAATGTGACTGAAATGTCATCATAACCTTCAGTAATGATGGTCAAAACTTTGAAAATAAGATGTAGACTGCTAAAAGAAAACAACTAAATTTTTTCTTCCAACTGCAGACCGACTCCAAAGCCTGCAGTCTGTCATTTTTTAATATCCATATGTTCATAATTTAAAGCCATGCCTAAAATATTACAGTGAAACTGAGAGTAATTTGCCCTTGTTTAAATTTGGGTAGTTTCCATACAAAATATTGTTGTTACTCTTGTTGAGCAGGGACATGTCATCATATCCTCATCATTATAAATGTAATATTTAAATATGAGTCCAATCAACACATTGGCAAGTGAAGTTGTTGTTTTGATGCAGTCTTTTGAGTTTGTCTCCATCCTCACTGGTGCACTTTGCACTGCCTGGCCTGACATTTTCTTCTTCAGTGATTCCTGGAAAAAGCCTCGATTCAGTGGTCGGTTTTTTATACTCTTAAACACAAAAGCAGCTAACATATTAAGTACTGTTTTTCTTATTTACCTTAATGTTAATTTGTATCTAAACATTGTAATGAAACATATTTAGCATTATCTGCAAACTGGGACTTCTGTTTGACAAACTGTTAACTTGAATTTATTTTGTTCCGATTTACACAATGGTTTAATAAGGATCAAGTGTTTGTACAACACTACATGATATAACTACAAATGTTCTTTTTTGGCTTTGAATAGTTAGAGTTGTTTTTCCTGAGTTATGTACTACCTATATATGTACAGTACCTCAAACAGACGTTAAAAATGGACTAATCAATTGACAAATACCTACCTCCAGTCTTGAAAAGGAATGATTTTGCTGGTTTACTTTCAGTATGAGTTACATTGATGTATGACATGATCTATATCAGGACTGCAGAAGCTCCTTACTTAAAGTATTGTATCAGATCATTCAAGCTTCCAATCTCAGTACATTTGGATTCTCACCATTCAAAGTGACTTTCAGGTTTTGAAACAGATATGTTTGGATTTTTGTATATTGTATTCATGAATATGTTTTCTTGTTTTTAATTAGTAGATATCGATATACTTGATTAGCTGTTTTGTGTACTTCACACAAATGTGATTTTCTTTTCTTGTGATATGGTTAAACCAGATGTATATGGAATTGCTTTGTACTTAGTGATGGATTATACCATTTTTCACCTGTCACCATGGCAACCTTTGAAAAGTTAACATGGTATTTAAAACTGGGCCTGAGGTAGAGCCTCAGAGGAGCTACAGCCCGTCAGCCTGCCTTCAGCACCCATGTCAAATGTTATCACTTGATTAAGTGGGCGTTATTAATGGTTTGCAGATATTTGGTCACTGACTACACCGATTTGTGGGTTCAGAATGCCGTTATCAGCGCAATAAATGCCCGTAGGCATTTGTCATTAGGTTTCACTTTCAGTTTTGTTAGTTTTTAGTGCAAAGATAACATGGTTAGGTTAGAAAAAAAAAATGGTTTGGCTGAAATAAGTACCTTCTCTGGTGTATGTCACATGACCTAAGTCACATACATCACATGACATGCCCCACTTCACAAATGTCAAATTCTTAAAATAAGCCAGCGTTGCCATTTCGCTTCATATGGGACATGAACCCCAGTCTCTTGAGTAAAAGTCTTGAATTTGACCCATCCACTACCCTGATCAACCTCTCTACACAGACTTTCTTGTTTCTTCTCTCTTTTTACTTATGTTACATCAGATTACTACCTTTGTTGTTGCGTAACAATAAACCCAACAATTTAATCTGCTGATAACTGCATTCTGAACATATATAACGAGGTTTAGCAGGACCCTTCTAATCCACACCTATGATGCTGATAACCACCAATAAAGCTGTAGCTGGTATCTTAAAAAAAAAGCCCACATTTGCTGCAACTGTCACTAAATACTGACACTAGTACAAAAGACAGATAATTTATAAATCCTGTTACTCTGCCTCCTCCTAGTACTTACTCCTAGTAATGGCATGGTATTTGCAATAATTCATCGCGGCTAAACTTAGCTGCTATGTCGAAAACAGTCAAGCCAAAACCAGGCACCCACTGGCTGAAACACACTTTCTCATTTTACAGCTAAACACTACACTAAAATATGTTTGTGTAAACATTTGAGGAAAAGACAATGCAGTAACAGAATTTTGATTCATATTTGATCAGCACTGTCTAGTTTGACAGCTGATTGACAGCTGCGATAGAGCCTCCTTGCCTCTGATTACTTGTTTTCCTTCAGCCACACTGGGTTCTAGTAATTGCCATTAGGATCACAAGGAGGAGGCCAAGTAATTATGATGTTTTCTTAGGTTATTTGTCTCATGTATTGCTGTCTAGATATAGTGACAGCAAATATAACAAAAGGTTTTTTTAATTAAAGTAACCAACAGTAACTTTAATCGACTGATAACATTCAAACCAGGTGCCTCTATCAGCAGCACCAGTATGGAACAGCAGCAAGGTTTAACAGAAGCTATGGTAAACTCTCACTGACCCATAACCTGCACAGTGTCTTGGACCACAAAGCTGCCTTCAAGCTGCAAAGCAAATTGCCAACTTACTAAGTGGCTAAGGATCAATATCTGACACTCTAAAAAAGACTGCATGTGATAGTAGCTGAAGTAAGTAGCTAAGAACAGTCCAAAAGTAATGATACTGTCAGCGTGCGAGAGTTCACACAAAAAAAAAAAAAAAAAAAGGATGCAGGTGTAATTACAAGCCACTGTTGTGTCTTTGATTCAAACGGCACCACCCAGAGTAAATTTGTGTTTGATTGTGCTGACTCATATATCTTAATTTATATCGTACCAGGTTAAAAATTCATTGCACATTCAGTGTGGACACACCTTAGCAGCACCATCAACATATTGTTCTCACAATAGGACTTTTCCATGCAAGATATGTTCACATGGTAGGAAAAGTACAGGTGTAAATAAAAATTCCATATACCTGTTTCAGTTTTAGGGTCCTGGTATTGGGCATACTGACTTACTGTCACATGTGTATGGTTTCCTAGGACACATGAATAGAACTTAGTCATCACCTCTGCCAAGGAGGATATGTTTTTGGTTCTGTTTGTCTGTCTGCGGAATTACAGAAAAACTAGTGTCCTGATTGTCATGACACTGGGTGGAAAGGTATGAAAGCATGGGCCAGGGAATAACATTTTTGAGCGGATTTAAATCATAGGGCAGACACACAAGTTATTTTTCACTTTTATTAACATTGTGAGATAGGGCACATGGCATTGGCGTAGGTCTTGACTTTCCGAGTGCCCTTCTAGTGGGGAATTTTATTCGTAACATGTTTTTCTTACTACATGTCAAGAACTATGAAAGAACTAGAAAAAGCTTCAAGGGACAGTTAAAACCAAAATTAAAAAATACATATTTTCCCTCTTACCTGTAGTGCTATTTACTAATCTAGTATGTGGTAGTGTGATTTGCAGAGTGTTGGAGATTGGCCATAGAAATGTCTGCCCTTTTATTCAACATAATGGAACCCCCCAAAAAGTTATGGACAAACTGTTTTCTTTCTACCAAAGTACAACCATCAACAGTATCACTGCACAGAAGGAAACATGCACCTACTCATGGACAAGAGGCTGGTGACAGTTGGTGCTTCTCAAAGTCAAGGCTTCCCTCTTGGTAGGACGGTGAACATGCATTAGAACAGGCTTGTGAGTAACTAGCTGTACATCATTGAAGACACCTTGTCTTCAATTCTGGCAAATCGTGTGCAAAGAATTGTGAGCACTTGATGCCCACTGAGTATATACACATGAATACTTGAAAATTCTCTGAAGGAAGGACTCTGTAATTATTAGAATTCAAAGGATCCTTGACATTGGAACAGTCCTTTGGCAGGATTCAATGACATAGGCATAGACTTTGAGAAGTGCTAAGTGTGAGGTGTAAACAGAAATGGTGTCCTCCTTGTAAATTTGTATTTCCTAGGATAGCTCAATCAATCAATCAATTTTTATTTATAAAGCCCAATATCACAAATCACAATTTGCCTCAGAGGGCTTAGCTAAGGCATGAGCCGCCCTACTCTGCCTTACTCTGCCTCTGATTGGTGTACCCTGGCATTCTTACCCTAATCCTAAGCAATCTCACTCCTCTTGCCTAAACCTAACCAATCCAACCAATGAAGGCAACGTGTACTAGCCAATCAGAGGGAGAGTAGGGCGCGTCATGCCCTCGCTGTCCTAGGAAATCCAAATGTGGGTCCTTCTTGCCTGAGCTGTTAGCTAGCACAGTGATGCGAGGTAAGCCAGCAGTAGAGGCACACTTCCTTCTGCGCAGTGATGGGGTTGGTGGGTGTAGGTTGGAAGAAAGAGCCCCTACAAGAACTGGTATTCATGAAAAACAGACACTGTGCAGGTAATGCTATTTCTAATCATCCCGTCAATCCAAACAGAGAGAATCACAAGTTGCTGTTAACTGAGCTGGCTAAGAAAATACTGTGTGCACCTGTTGATGCAGGCTGATCAGTAGCTTTGAACGAATGGCTTTGAAACAGACAGGCTTCATCATTTAACACCACACCATCCATCAGCCACATAGACCCCATGTAGACCTGGTATTAACATGTGATCTGTATCTATTTGGATAAGGAAAAAAGCTACTGTATCACATGATAACACCAGGTGTATATGGGATCTAAGTGAATCCACTGAGCTCAATAAGCACCAAGTTTGGAGCTTTTGAAGTTTGTCATTTCCTTGAGTTCAGTAGAATCTAAAACAGCAGCTAATGT
>JAPZEB010000015.1:1350266-1360357 GCA_029783705.1 Chaetodon striatus | reverse complement strand
TATGCTGCTTTTGCTTCCTTTGTTCATTTTGTTTTTCCTAATTTAAGAGCATGTCAAGACCAACAAGTCCCAGGTCAGGTTCCAAGTCAAGACAAAAACTCCCAAGTCAGGTCCAGTATCCAGACAAACAAGCCCCAAATCAAGTCACATGCCAGAAAAATAAGTCCCAAGTCAGCTTCCAAGTCCAGACAAACAAACCCCACTTCAGGCCCCAAGTCCAGCCAAATAAATCCCAAGTCAGATACCAAGTCCAGACAAACAAACCCCAGTTCAGGTCCCAAGCACAGAAAAAGTCCCAAGTCCCAAGTCAGGTCCCAAACCTGGACAAACAAGACCCATGTTAAGTCAAACAATCTTCCCTACTTTGGGTGCCAAGTCCACACAAATTAGCTTCAAATCAGGTCACTAAAGGTCACTGTAATGTTTATTTATCCAAGAAACAAGTGAAAAATGTAGTTTTAGTTCTTGCACATACCAGCAGGCTGATGAGTAACTGAATGCACCCAGTCCTTCAGTGCACCTCCTGCGTCCTAACTACACTGGCCGTTTCCTGACAGATGATACTCTGAAACACCATCGAGTCAATCAGTGAGAGAATTGAAAGAAATAGGACTTCTTTTCTGTAAAATAGGCAGTATATTGAAAGAACTAGTCAATAAATAGTCTTGTTTTTTACCACACCTTGTGGTTTTATAAATGACGTGACACAACCATATCCGGTGCACAGCAACCACGTTTGGGTCAAGTGCCTGGGGATGGGGTCAGGACCAACACAACCAACAGAGTTAGGGGGTAAAGCAACACTCTTTAGCTGCACCACATTATGTAGCACAGCACACAGTCTCAATTTTGCAAATCTTTGCAAGTTTGTATGAAAGTTTTTCACCTGTGAAACTGAGACAACGCCATATGCCCTTCAGAGGGCTGTAGTTTGTCTCCTCTGTGCTCTGTGGGTTGGAGAAAGGGGTGAGCAGCCACCGCCTAAGGGGATATCCACAGTTGCCTTGCATTACATATAATTTGGATATTAACTGACTTAAAATGTTTTTGATTAACAAAAGCAAATGCATTTACACTTTGTGCCCTTATTGCAACATAAGTATAATCATACAGTCAGTAGCACCGATTACATTTAGTAAACCGAACATTGCTGTAAATTGCTATCTTTTACAGGCCTGTTCACCCACTGGGTAAGGAAACCTTGTGCAGAGATGTGTTAAATCAGATATACCTAATCACAAATGCAATTCATCATCATTGGCCAGAAAGTCTTGTTGGTCCCTAAAAAAGTGTTCTCTTTGATATCTTCCATTTGCCAAATCATTTGATTGTATCTGAAAAGCCATTGATTTTTTTGTTTGTTTGTTTGTTTGTTTGTTTTTCAGGCTGAGCCTGATTGGGCCCAGTGGCCCTATGGTCAAAGGCTCAGCCATCAGACACTTGTGTGTAATAGCACCTGATGGTGTCAGGAAGAAATGCAGCTGGACAATAACGTAAGTTAAGGGGGCAAAAAGTCAAAGTATTGTGGGTAGGAGGATTGATGAATGTAACGCCAAACCCTGTCTTTTTATTTCTAAACTCAAATAAATATGTGCTTTTGTTGCAAAAACCTAACCACGTGCATGTTTTGGCCAAACGTAACCACATGCATCTGTTGTTGCAGGAAAAAAACACCAATTGGTGGTGTTGTACCGATGTACTACGTTTATTTTGAAAGAGACTGTTTGCACAGTGTACACTTCCTGTGAAAACAGAAGTGTGTTCTGTGTGTAAGTCCGAAGTAGACACAACATCTCAGAACGTCCAACGTGAGTTATTTTAAACAATCACATCAGTTGTACACAGTTTCTCAAGTTTCATTCTTCTGCCATAAGTTACAATTTCTCATTTCTCCAGTTTATGTGCATATGCATGGGTTTAGCACATTCTCTCATCAAGTTACATTTTTTTTAATCCCAAAGTTTGCTTAAAACACAGTGAACAAGATCAATAAAAACTCACTGTTTACACACTGTTTGTGCTGCTGTGCACTGGGAGTGTTTTTAACAGTATCAATGCATGTGGTCCTCATAAGTGGAGAAAGACACTAACAGGAAGTTGTGTGTTGTGCTGCAGTTGTAGTGGTCCCGCCTCCTGAGTTTCTGGGTGACGGGTCAGTTTGTTTTTCTGCAACAGATCCAGACTTGCTTCTCTTCTGCAGAGTCACTACAGGAGGTAAGTTGAGCTGTTGAACTGTGCTGCATGTTTTTGACGATATTCTGATGATTAGTTCTACATTTTTGACTGAGAGTGTTGCATTCAGACCGAACTTGATTTGAAAACCACATGCACATTAACACACTGCTACTTGTTTTTTAAGTGTTTAACAATGTAGCAGGGGTGTGCCTGGTTTGTCACTTGATCTGTATACACGTCCATTTAGAATCTGACAGACAATATTGCATTCTCCACTCTAGACATAAATCACAAGTACACTCTGATCACATTTCTAGAATAATACTAGACTTTTGTTATAGTTCTAAAGCCATCATATCATCTATATTGTTTAGGTTGTTTCTTATCTTTGCTGCTGAAACAGAATGTTAAACTACATCCTGTCTCTTATTTGATGTCATTCAGTTGCAAACCAGCAGAGATGGCAAAGCTCATGGAAGATGAGGTAGTTATGGCTTTCACCACCTATGCAATGATTGTCATTCTGAAGATGTTGCTGATGGCGCCTTTGACTGCATACCACCGCATAACCAAAGGGGTAGGAAACAATAGTAAAGATTTCTTGATCAGTTATTATGATGAATCTGTTTAATATAAGTTTTCATGACTTTATGTACATTGTATACAAGGTTGTGTTTAGCCCAGCATAGCCTCCTTACTTCAAAGCCTATAAGAGTTGTATTGGTTTTCATCCTGTCTTTATGCAGGAAATGAAGGACTCCAATGTCTCACTGCTCCTCAAAGTCTGCAGTGTCTGCAGTGCTACAGAATGAAAGGCCATTAACACAGCCTAAGTGATAACTCAGGTTGTAAAAGAGAATAGCCAGAAAAAAAATGCTGGAAAGCAACAACTTAAAAACTTAACACTTTTTAGACTCAAGTCACACATATGCAAGTCATGTGTAAGTCTCAAGTCTTAACCATCGTGTCTCAAGCAAGTCCCAAGTTACTGTGGTAAAAATCAGGGAAGTCAAGCCACAAGCAAGTCTCAGATCTTTATCTTTAAGTTTCAAAAGAATCAAGCTGAGAATCAAGTCGAGTCCCTGCTGTAAGTCAAGCAAGACAAGTCAAGCCATTGTTCAAGTCAAGTGTCACAAGTCAAGTCATATGAGATTCTGATGATCTGGTCAAAAATTAGCTTACTAAGTAACATAAGCTTTTTAGCTAACACTTGCCCAGCCAATAAGCTATAAAGTTAAGCTAAAAAGACACAGTCACGTACTTTCCTTTGTGGGTTTTGTAGTGACGGGTGATGTTGGGGTTGTCATCTTACTGATTTTTCAACTGCAGACCTTGCATACCACTGTTCTGTTCTTACTTTCGTCATCAACAGCATAATCTTTGAATCCAAATTTAATTGTTTTGGATTCACCCCCTCCATGATAGCTGCCTTGTGCGTTGGCCTCTGCCGGTCTGCTGCCTCCTAATTGGCTACCAGGTTTGTGCACATTGCGCTAGAAATCATCCAATTATGTTTCAAAAGCAACATGTTACTTCTCAGTATCTATAGGAATGCAGATATTTATTCTAAAAATTTAAGAAGTTCCAGATACCGATTCCAATACCTGAACTTGCACATTGGTTGATAGATAATACCGATCCAATACCATTCCATTTAAAAACATCATTAGAAACTTTATTAAAACCAACATGGCTCAGTTCAAACTTTTGTTTCAAAACAAAGCTCCTCATCTCTTCTCTACTACTAATACTCGTAGTTGGCAACACCAGTGCCACCCCTTGAAATTAAAACCTTATGTACAGTACATGCTGCCTTTTTATGGGTTTTACTTTCAAACGTAAATATATTGGCAAATTGCTGACACGTTGCTAATGGCCAACATAACGCTAACTACCGGTAAACAATTCTTCCTCATTACTTGAAAACAGTCGTTGTCAGTGACTGCATAGAGCAACTTGCTATAAAGGCTACTGTTTAAGAATGGCAAAGAAGAACTGATTCTTGGGAAAACTGCTGTTTTACCCTGGTGTTCAACAACTTTGAAATTCATAAATAAATTAGGTGGTGCATAGATGTGCATACTCACTAATGCCAGATCCAGTATTTTAGGCAGTATTGGAGTCATTTCAAATACTGGTATCAGTATCAGAACAACTCTTTAAAAGAAAAGTCAAGTCCTTTTAAGTCATCTGCCTCAAATCCAAGACAAGTCTCAAATCCTAAATACCAAGTCAAAGTCAAGTCGGTTATCAATATTAGTCAAGCAGGTCTCAAGTTCTCAAACTGATGACTTGAATCAGACTCAAGTCATGTGACTCTAGTCCCCCACCTCTGCTTAATACTTCTCTTAATTCTCTTAATGTTTTTGCATTTCTACATTATAATATGAAACCTTTTAACCAAACTTCTGGTAAGACTTTGAATCTAATGAAAAACAGCAAAAACATCCCAGTGTCCAATGGCACAGGTGATGGACCAATGAAACAAATAGATCCGCACATCAAGTAGCTCCCATCAGAAGGACTTTAATGCTATGTATCTATTTGTGTCTACTTTGCAAGACTTTGAGTCAATGCATGTTATTATCTCTCTCATTTAGGCTTTTGCAAATGAGGAAGATGTAGCCATGAAGTCTGCAGAGGAGAGGAAGAAGCTGCTGAGAACCGATTCAAATGTAGAGCGAGTTCGAAGGTGAGATGATCAATCACTTTCACCTGAACATATAATTGACACACTGGTGTTTCTCTAGAAAACAGAATATATAAAACAGAGAATTAGGTAAATACATGAACATGTCATTTTTTTGGACCTAAAAACAGAGTGGCATTTTAGAAAATACTGAGAAATCTTGATTTAATCTATCATGTGAGGCTAAATAATAACTTGAAATAATAAAAAAAAGAATAATAATAAATAAAAATATGACATAGTCATGAGTTTGTACAGTGCCTCTCACCCAGTATACGCTTTGCTCCAGCACTCCTTAAACAAACACTGGATAAGCAGATTTAGATAATGGATGAAAGGAAGGATGATATCATAATTGTTGCAGTGTACAATCACTGTAATACATCCTTATCAGGCAGATTATAAAAAAAAGGATGAAAGACTTTTCCCTGAACAATGTGATATGTTGTAAACTATCTTATATATGGACAACCATTTGTAATAATAAATACATTGGTTGTTCATGATGTTATCCAGGGGTCATCTGAATGACCTGGAGAACATTGTTCCCTTCGTGTTGGTCGGCCTGCTCTACACTCTGACTGGACCCGACCTCTCAACTGCTCTGCTTCACTTCCGCGTCTTTGCCGGCTCTCGGATCTTCCACACCATCTCCTATGTCTGCGCCTTCCCTCAGCCCTGCAGGGGTCTGTCCTGGATGGTGGGCATGCTGGTCACCCTGTCCATGATTTACAGGGTGCTTAACACAGTTCTCTTGCTTTAGAGACAATACTGGACGGGTAAACCTTGACCTCTTCATCACAAGCTCATCATTCCAACATGAAACCTGAATCTGTGTTTTACTTTACTCTTGCTGCAGCTATCTGTGAGCTTGTTTATGAAACGTCCTTTGCACTTACTCTTTGCATTTCCCAGAACCACTGTCATGGATGGAAGAGGTGTTTTTAATAAACCTTTCAATCGACATTGTGTCTGTAATTACTTCTCAAGGTCATGGTGCAGATACTAAAACTCAATCTGGTAATGTAAAAGCCAGTCATAGAAAATGTTTTGAAAGTTAAATCCACTCAGTTACCTAAAACATAAAAGAATTTCTTATGTAACATTCAATCATTAATGTCTATATTCAATTTTAAATGGTTGAAATGTGTGAGTCCTAGTGTATAATATACCTGAGGCTAAACTGTTACTTCCATGATTAGCAATATGACTACCACCTATCAGTTAGTGTTATTTCAGGTCAGGGCTGTTCCCACAGATAACACCACCACAGGACACATTCCAGGCATTCTGATCTTTGGACTTGTTTTTGCTGTTCACGGTGACTTTGCAAAAACTAAGGGATGATGGACATGTTGCATACTGTAAACTCTTTACAGCACACCTCACATTATACGCCATGCAAAATATAGACAAATTTCCTCTTATTTTTATTTCTATCCACAATTTTGTTGCTATACAAATTAAGACTTTTTTTAACCAAACTATATGGTAATAACCGAGGGCTGGAAAACAATACATTTTTTAATTTCAATGAATTGCTGAATTTTAATAGTTGCAATAAACTGCATTGCTATTTGCATGACTGTACTTATATACTTTTACTGAAGTGAACATTTTCAATGCAGGACTTTTACTTGTAACAGAGTCTTTTTACAGTGTGGTATTAATACTGAATCTAATGTGGTCTTCTCCTTCTTAGAGCTTTTTCTGGTGGCATCTCTCCAGTTCTTGGGCATGGCACAACACCTGCCCTTACATAGTGTTTAGGGGGTGTTACACATGTTGATAGCTTCATTATGATCAGGTGAGATTCATCATTCAGTACACCTGGGTAAGAGCAGATTTGGAAACATTGGGTGCACCTGGAGTTGACTTCTGCTATTTTGTTCTCTTGACAAAAAACTGCATGTGGCCCATTTTTTGTTTTGGGCCCTGTTTAAAAATCTATGTGGACTAGTGGACAAAACCTTTCAGCTTTCATTCCCATGCTAAAGCATATAGAAATATACATAATGTGAGTACAATATAAACCACAGGTTTTTTTTGACATAGTACTCCTCTAATGCAGTAATGATGAAGGACATGCTTCAGTTTATATTATACTTTAGTGTAGCATCTTAAATTTAAATTTAGCAAATGACCAAAAACTGGGCAAAATGCACTGACCTGTGGTTTTGGCCACCCTAAACATAGACCACCATAATTTTTACTTATAAGCAGAAATACATGAAATTATCACAAACCATTAATACCGCATCTTGCGGTAGTGGCACAAAGGGGTGTAGCACTGAATTCTGGGCCCTATGCGTAAGCAGTCTCTTTGGGCCCCCTGCCCTTCATCTTTTGATCCATTTCCAAGTCAGTTTGCTTACTTCCCTTTCCTTTCTTTCTTTTTTTCTTTTGTAACTCTGCTTTCCCTGTCTTGGGGAAAGACATGACAGTGTACACTGGTGCTCCAGCAGCATAAGCAGTTACTCAGCTCTAGCTCAGAGTTTTGAGACAATTCCTAATGCAGGGAGAGACTGAACCATTTTGTGCCTTGAGGGTAAGGGGGGCCTCAGAGAGCATCCACTATTTTTTTTTATTTTTACAAAGTTCAGTCTTTCGACCGATTTATTCAGCCAGTTCGAATTCAGTTATAGTATACTGTTATTTAGAAAAAAGTAGTTGCAAACAAAACCAAACTTTTCATTCCTGGCTTTTCAAGCCCCCCCCCGGTACAGTGGAAACGGTACCAGCATAGAGTCAGTTAGGACCCTTTGTCGTGGTGAATGCATGAATCCCTTCATTCAACGATGTTGTTGATTTTTGTTATGACCCCACAGGCTGTGCACTGAGTGAGAAAGTCCATGTTGAGAAGAGGTTGGGTGGTGGAGGGGTCAAACAAACGCAAGACTTTCACCCAGGAGGCCTCTTTTAACTTTACGTAGTTACATAACATTATGTTACTTACACCGTTTTACTTAGTACTTGTGTCCCGTGTGTAACAAACATAGTTATTTTAGCTGGAACCACAATCATTTTCTCAACTTGACCAAGTTGGTGCATTGACCCAACTGTGCCACAACCAGTCAATGGGGTTTTAAAAGGTTGTGGTCATTTCTCTTTCTGTGAGATCACATATTAAACATATATATTAAAAACAGACAATCTGAATGTGTACAATGTCCTTAAGATCAATTTTGCTCTGCAGCTCACAGGTCAGCTTTTTCTGTTAAGTTTGTTATTGAAATATTTACAGGACTTTCTAAAAAAGATGATGTAATGTTATACTGATAGGATGATGTTCTGACATTATAGCAGAAAGTGTAGCAGCATTAAATGTGTATTTCTGTTGTTCTCCAGTGATTTTCAATAGACCGACTGTCATCATAGAGTAGTGATCCTGAAGATGATGCTCATGTCTCCTTTGACCTCTATTTTCACTTGACAAAAAAGCTGCTTTTTCACCTAACTGCCATATAACACTGAAATGCAGCTTCATTCAAGACAAACAGTATGCGGGAGGCTTGAATGTGACCTGCACTCTGATGTCTGTTAGACAAACATAGAAGACACTCAGTCCACATGTGGACCCTCCTTTGGATCAAGTCAACAGGTACAAATAACATATTCTCCTAAAAAAACGCACGTTTAACTAAAACTGCAAGCAATCTAAAGCAGTTTGTGTTTTTACTGTCTTCGTAATGTATTCAGATCCCTTCACATTTTTCCACATTTTGCTATGTTGCAGCCTCATGCTAAAATAATTAATTTCTCCCTCATCATCCTCACTCAATGCCCCATAATGACAAAACAAAACAAAAAGAGAATTTTTGAATTTTTTCAATGTATTAAAAAAGAAAAACTGACATAAATGTGAGTGAGCCCTGTTGTCCATGCTGCATTTGATATAGATGCGGACATTTCTAGTTGCCTCTCTGTCAGCTCCACTAAATTTGTGCTAAATTTGCGCTCTTATGTCTATTGTTCAAGTCTTGGTGATTCTCTCTGTGGTTAGCTTTGAATGGTGGTGGCTTGTGGCTACAAGTCACTCATCAGGATGAGGAAATCAACTCACTAGTGTGTAAACCATCCTTCTGCTGACTTCTGCTGGCTAGCAGCTAGCTAACCAGGTATTCAAATGTAAATCAGTAAACATCAAGAAAAGATGGAGAAGAATGCTCACCAGCTGAATTAGCATCCTGCTAGCCATTGTACAGGTGCCCACATATTCTCACTCTAACCTTGTCGCACATCGACGTTTGGTCATGGACTTTCCACGTTGAGGTAGGATGTGCAAGGTACCCTGGGTGCATTGGTTGTTGATGTTCTGGGACACCGTGTGAACTTCAGCCTGTAGCATGCATCGTCTGTTTGCAAAAAATTGACTCTTTGCATACAGTGAAATAAATGCAGTACTTCAGTACAATAATGTGAATTGACATTTTTTTCCTTCAACAACAAATGCATGTGGTTATGTTTGCCTATACATGCACATGGTTGGGTTTAGGCGGCAAAAATACGTGATTGGGTTGACGAAAAAAGAATACCTACCTTACAACACTGGCCTCCTGGTTGAAAATTGGTGGTTGCTGGACCCATCCTCCACCCCTTCTACCTGCAGTACTCAGACTCTCCCTGCCTTAACTGTCATTGTTGTCCCGCAGTGTTTCCCCCCTCTGCCGATGGGTACTGTTAAACAATAACACTGGAAGTCATTAACCAAGTGCCGGTTTCCGATGACTTTGGAGTGAGACCGGCTTAGTTGGACGTAAACTGGATGGCCTCTGTGCCACATCAGTTTCAAATGGATATCAGGAACTCTAATATCCTTTGTTTCACAGAAACATGACTAAATAATTTCAGCATCATTTTACCAGCTTACTTTTTCTCTATATGCTGATCTGACAGAGTAGAGGACTCTGGCAAAAGAAGGAGAGCAGGTGTGTGCTTTACGGGAAATAAGGACTGGTATGACTGAGGAGTGTGAGGTGTTGTCCTGTTCCTGCTGTGGATCACTGCTATATGCCGTTCAGAGGTGGCTGCAAAGCGGCCCTGCCTGTGTTCAGGAAAAGCAATCATACAGCCGTCTTGCTGAGGTCAGGATGTGTGAACAGTAAAGTCCTTACAAAACTAGAAACCATGGATTACAGAACAATCCGGAAACACAGACAATTATACTTTATTTTATATAAGTACTTATATATAAGTAATTATAAGTACTTAAGAAGATGGAAAAAAA
>JAPZEB010000015.1:1331300-1345363 GCA_029783705.1 Chaetodon striatus | reverse complement strand
AAGGTAGTATTGCAACTTTAAAATTTGACACAGCATATTATCCACACACTGTAGAGAAAAAAATGAAGCAGTTACATACCGCTTTGGATGATGTTTTTATGCTTTGCTTTGCTTTGATTTGTTTAACGGTGTTGGTACCACTTTTAATAAATAAAATATTCATTAATCTATTGGTATTTATCACAGATAATAATCAATCATAAAATTATTTCACTTTGTATTGGCCACAAATTAAATTGATTTTAACGTATCCCTGATTTTTAGACAGTGTCAGACTAAATGCACATCATGTTTAAATGCATTTGATGTTTTAGACCGACCATGTTCAGCGGTGATGAAGCCTTATGAAGAGAGCCTGGGTTAACAAAACAAGTTGGTAACCACCATTGTGATACCAATTATCTCTGATTGTGGTTTTAGGCTTTAAGAAAGCCTGGCTGTGTTGAGCCTCCTTCGTAGTACACCCCTCAGGTGACTTGTCCAGGGTGTACCCTGCCTCTCACCCAATGTCAGCTGGGATAGACTCCAGCCCCCTGGAAACCCCTAACAGGATAAGCAGTTACGTAAAAGTGAATGAATGAATGAATGTTTTGATTTCTGAAATGTTGCAGTGTTTTGGGGAAAGTTGTGTTTTGACCCTCGGGGCCACATTTTGTGCCAAAATTGAAGAAACTCCTAAGGTGCTGTTAAGACATCAAATTCACGAGAATGAGACAGATGAGGTGACCTTGACCTGTTAACCTTCAACTACCAAAATCTCATCAGGTCTTTCTTGAGTCCAAGCAAGTTTGTGCCAAATTTGAGGAAATTTACAATAAGTCCACCTCACCTAAGAAATAATGGCTACGCCCCTGCATATTTAGACAAGAGGGTCAAACTGTGGAGGAGCAAGGGGTGGTTCTGATGATAACCCGAGGACACCAGTGGTGTAGTGGAAGTAGATGAGATGGGTGTACTATAAGGTAGATGGGAAGGTTACTGATGAGAAAATGGGTTTACCACCTGCATATTCCAATGGTTTATTGGCTGATGGGTGGGTATGCTGTAAAAGGCCAGAAAAAGAGGTGCGTATACCCACTATTCCTGTATTCCCTTGATTATGCTGATGTTAATAACATCAGTTATAGAGACTAAAACTGTAAACATGTTTATTTCTGCTGTTAAGTTGGACATTTAACATGATGGTCTATGAGGATTGTCTTTTGTAGCCAGCCCCAAGTGGCCGGTAGAGGAACTGTAGTTTCAGGCACTTCCACATTGGCTTCATTTTTCAGCCCCTGGGGTTGTTGCTTATTTGTATGCGTAACCATCCACCACAACCTCTTTCCTACAATCTCTGTACAAGGATATCACTTCTTGGAATGAAGAAAAAGTGACAGTGAACATATTGAAGCACTTACATTTCCCCTAAAACACATTTGAGAAAGCTAATTTACAGTATATAACATCTTTTGTTGGAGACAGGGTACGTGTGGATACACATACAAGTATGCAGCAGCTTACACAGTATTTGCATGTGTCTCTGTCCTACTGTACTTACTGTGTGCCTGCTGTACTGAGGAGCTTCATGTGTGACAGCCTGATTAGATACGGTAGTGTCTCCAGTTGTAGATGTTACCACTATTCGCCTGTTCACTTTGCTTTGTGTCTGCGTTTCATTAGCTGTCATCCACATGCCTAAGATCTGCCCTGTGCATTATTGTTCAGCTGGTTAACTGTACAGCCGCTTCATTAGGCACAACTTCAAAGTCACACTCCACACCGGTGCTGAGGTGAGCCAGATATTTATATCGTACAACGGTACCCAAGGTCCTGAAAAATTAATGAATAGTTAGAATGAATCCAACTCAATGGCTGGCAGAGAGAATTATGAATCAGTTGTGTAACACCAGGTGGACACTTTGAGACCACATTTTCTTTACTCTCCTCCTTCTCACCATGGAAAGACACGAGATACAGTGTGCTACCTGAAGGCTTTCATTATCAAAGGAGGTCTAAACAACATTCAGAGCATATCCATGATTCAGGGTCTGATTCATGTTGTCTGCTTACGGTTCTCAACATCAAGGTGGCTGAGCTGCTGGTTAAGAGCTAGCGGTGCTAACAGCACAAATAAGGCTACCAGCCAACCCGGTCTCACTCCGAAGTTGTTGAAAATTGATGCTTGGTCAGTGATTTCCGGCATCAGACACTGACAAACAAAAAGCCATCCTTTCATGTTGGTGATACACGGCCAGTTGTTGTTATTGTGTAACGTTGCCTGGGGGTATTAGGGGGGAACGTGGCAGGACAACAACAGAAGTTAAGGTGGCGGAAGTCTAAGTGGGGAGGGTAGTAGGGGTGGTGTATGAGTCTAACAACTAATGATTGTTACTCGGGAAGCCGGTGTTTGCTTCCCAAAAGATTACGGAGCCAGACCCTGTTCTTTTTTTTCCTAAACCCCACCATGTGTGTGTTGGCTAAACATTACCATGTGTTTGTTGTTGAAGGATAAAAACATCAAACAGACAATGCGTGTAACAGGCTGAAGTTGACACGATGTCCCAGAACGTCAACAAACAACTCACCGCAGGTACCTTACATGTCATATCTCAGTATGGATAGTCAATGACCAAACGTCAATATCTGACGAGGTGGGAGTAAGAATGTGTTGACAGTTGACATGGCGTCCCAGAACATCAACAACCAATGCACCCAGGGTATAAATAAATGTGCTGTACTAGTGCAAACAGTGCTAACAACAGAAATAGCGCTGACAGAGCTAAAAGTGTGAACAAAGCCTATTGTCATCATAAATCCATTTGTGTAAATATTTGAAACTGAGAGCAACTGATGTAGTATAAAGAGCCAGAAAGTCTGCAGTGGGTGGGTAGGCGGAAGGGTGGTAAACATGGACAAGTTTCACCCAGGAGATAGCTGTGCGTCACATACAGACGTTAAAGCAGCGGTGTCAAACATACGCCCAAAAGCCAGAACTGGTGCTCCAAAGGGTCCAGTCTGTCCCACTGGATGACTTTGCACACCTCATTGTAATGCACTTGTGAAGGCTAAGAGGTGCTAGGTTAAATCGTTAAATAGTGTTGTAGTGAGTAGTTACTTTCCTGAAGACATCTCAGGCTGTTCATCATCTGTTTTTAAAAAAGGATGAACATTTTCTGAATGTCCTAAAAATGAGGTTATTTCTATTTTGTTATGCAATGGCTATACTAGTCAGGCCCACTTGAGGTCAGATTTAGCTGTATGTGGCCCATAATGTAAAAAGAGTTTGAGGCTGCTGTGGCTCAGAGGTAGAGATTGGCAGCTCGATTCCCGGCTCCTCCAGCCGGCATGTCAAAGTAACCTTGGGTAAGATACTGAACCCTAAATTGCTCCCAATGGCTGTTCCATTGGTGCGTGAGTGTGAGTGAGTGGTTACTGAGTAGCAAGTGGCATCATGTATGGTAGTCTTGGCCACCAATGTGTGACTGTGTGTGTGAATGGGTGAATGTGACATGTTGTGCAAAAGTGCTTTAGGTGGCCAGAAGACTAGAAAAGCGGTCCAGTCCATTTTAACATTTATCCTGCACACGAAAGGTTACCTTGTGTGTCAGTATGAGACAAGAACCAAAGTCAATATTGTTTCAATAAATGTTATATGGGCCAGACTTAGGTAGGTACGTCCTGTGTGAAAGCAAAGGTCCACATTGATTTAACACGGCATTCCGTTCTTATTTTACATACTTATCTTAACCCAAAATAACCAAGTAGTTTTGTTGTCTAAACCTAACTGCGACCATTTGACAACAGTAACCACTTGTTAAAAATAAATTTCACCCAGGAGACAGCAGAGCGTCTCATACAGGCACTATAAGGGGGCCTTGTGCAGTGGTTTGAGATGCCGACATGACAAAGCATTAATATGAGTTGCCCTCCCTGTTCAGTTGTTTGTCATATGTATGTTGACTATATTATTGTCATAAGAACTTCAGCCCTGTTTCCAGCAAACACGTTTGGTATGGTACCTTTGGAACCAAAAGTAACCCTTCAGACAAGGTAACTAGACCCTACGCCCATTCAGCGTTTCCACTGCTAACAGTACTCTTAAATGTGGGTGGGGTTGTTGTCACTCACTGCTCCGTCCAGCACTCGCTGTATTTTTTCATCACCAGAGACACAGAGGGAAGTCTGCACCTTGTTTATCCTCCACAGAATGGAGTTATATGCTGATATTTTCAGAACAAAATAGAACAGGCTGCAGTGAGAGTCTCTCTCCATGGGATATTTGAATAGCGGGTTTGTGGATTTGGTCCTTCTTAGGCAAGCGCCAGTTTTTGTGTTGCCAGAGCCCACAGGAACGACGCTCCACGACACTTTTATTTTCTCAGAGTGAGGCTTAGAATATATGCAGTTCACATAATCTGGTTGAAATTAATATATATTATCCAGGGAAAACAGCAAAAACTAAAGTAATGCTCAAAGTTGTCATTGAAATTTAAGGTGTGTTGATGGATTCACGTCATTAACCCATGCATTGAGTTACATTACAAGTAGATGTTCCACCTTAAAAGCTGCCTGCAGTCAGCCCAGTGAATTAAGTTATTTTTTCTCAGTCCACAGCTGCTGTGAGAGGCAGCAAAATACCCTTTCATTTTATAGTTATAGTTTACTGATGTAAGACTTACCACGGTATGAACAGTGATTACATAAGCTTCAAAACCAGCCACAAACTTAGCGCTGAACATGAGTGATTGTCAACTATTGACCAATCAACGGACAGCAGTGTTCACAGCTCCACCTTTTAGTACCAGATTAGTGTGATAGGTACCCCAACAGAGGGCGACCAAAAATGGGGATGAAAAAGAACAGTTTCATTGGTACCATCTACAACTTTTCACAATGGAAATGGAAAAAAGTGCATACCAAACTGAACTAAGCCGTACCAGTCTGCTTGGTGGAAATGGGACTATTGAGTCACAAAGAAGTATAGAAACACCACAACAAATTAGCATACTTTAAGTACTTAGTATTAGCAGGAATTGATGACGTGTGTGACAGATATCAGTCAAACTAAAAATGGCTGGCAAATAACGTGAACTGTATTTTGGGACAATCACTCAGAAACACAGCAGGCAGTCTTAAGTTTATCGTCTCTCCGGTGTGGATGTTCTACAGACTCAAAACACAAGAACAGACATGACGTTCAAAATCCTCTTAAAAAAGCACAGTAATTTAGCTAAACTCTTGGTTGGAGTTAAGTTTAAAAAATGAAAACACACCTCAACCTCTCTGACTTCAAAACCTTTACTTTCCATTGCCACATTTCAATGTCCCAAGACAGTATGTTTCCAGCAGGTCTCGTCCTCTTCATTACTTCCTGGTGGGGAAACGAATTTTTCTCACTTTTATTGCACAGAGCAGTATTTGCATTTTAAGACATCTTAGTAATTTAAAAAAATGTCATGAGACCAGGCTGGTGGATGTGTGTATGTGCACACACACACACACACACACACACACGCACAAAATGGTGGAAGTTTGACCCTCCCAGCCAGCTGACTCCTCTTCATATGTTTCAATCTGTGGCTGAGTGGGGCTGGGGTCAGCAGATTGCTTATGCTGATCCCAGTGATTGGAGGTGCATTGCAGGTGATTACCATAAGCAATTTAAATGTTATTGATTTAACCTCCCGCATGCTGTAATTGAACACCGTGGCCAAGCACCCGGTGTTACTCCCTCCTCCTCCTGATTCTCCTTTTCATTCCATTTCCAAGATTTCTCTTTCTCCCTCTCCTCGCATTTTTCACTCTTTTATTCTTTCAGTGTGTTTCCCCTCCTTCTGTTCTTCCTGTGCTCACAACAGTCTCTGTACAAAACAGTAGGTCCTTGTGTCAGTCTATATCCTCAGGCCAAAGGAAGTGGTGGTAGCACCAATAGCCAATCAATAGGTAGTCTGTCATGGTAACAATGGAAATGTTCAATTAACAGCCAGCAGTGGATAATTTACAGTCTCACCATCATTACTTTCCATTGTGTGTGTGTGTGTGTGTGTGTGTGTGTGTGTGTGTGTGTGTGTATGTGTGTGACAGCTGGCGAGAGGCGAGGTGGCACACAAAACAGTGTTTTTTTGTATTCGTGAGAATCATTTTCTGATAATTCCACCCTTCAATAGACCGTCATTACTAATCACCAAACTTAACACAAAAGCCCAATTTCTTACTTAATTACAATTCTGCTGTTTTTAGATAACAGTGTGATTGTAAATTACACAGTGGAATTGACGGAAAAAAAGGCAATTCTTTCATTAAAATATTCCCAAATCTGTTTAATATCTTCTTCATTATACAGAGCCATAATGGAGGACTAGATTCAGCACTCAGATCAATTAATAAATGGAGAAAACTCCACCTGGGAGACACACTTGTGCATTCTCCATTTTTCATCACGCTCTGTCATTCCTCATGAGGGATCACAATTTCTTGTTTTAATATTTTAGTGTTCTAACTTAAGCTTCAGAATTCTCTCCAGGTAGCATACTAGATCATCTTGACATTTCAAAGTACTGAAACCTTTGGAATAAAGTGTTTTTTATTAAATTCTATTAACATAATTTATGCTTGTCAGGCGCCCCACCTCAGTGGCAGCTGAGTTGGTGCTGCGAAGAGACTCAGCCGCCATATTTCATCCGCTGGTCCTCTCAGATGGAAGACTGGGCTGCTAAGACACATGTGACACAGTGGTGATGATTAGTGCAGGAGACAAACTGCCCAGCACTCAGTGTCATCATTCACTTCCTGCTTCAGCATGGCATAAACCACAGGGAGTGTCTGAGGAGGATTAATACGTAGCTCTTAATTTAGCTATCACTTCAACAATGAACTCAACAAAGACATTGTGTTCACCAGTCAGTCATCAACATCTCTGTTCAAATTAGCAAGTTACATTAACCATGGTCCTTGTATTTTAAACACTCAACCCATTCCACGCAACCCATTAAATACTAACGCTTCGTCATGCCCCTTGGTGTCTTATAGCGACGCACAGGGACACCCTTTAGCGTCTCAATATGACACACAGCCGAAACACATTATAACGTGTGAATAATGTTGTGAAATGGTCGCATTTAGGTGTAGCCAACAAAACCACTTGGTTAGATTTAAAAAAAGATCATGTTTTGGTTTAAAATAAGTTTGTATTATGTAACAATAACATAACATGATGTAAATACATCACCCACATCACTCCCAAGTTGTCGAAAACCGGCTCTTGGTCAGTGACTTCCAGCGTCAGACTTCCAGCCATCTTTTTAAAATGGCATGATACATGTCGGTCACTGTTATTGTTTAATGGCGTCAGATGGCGTCAGGGGGAAACGCAGTGGGACAACAACAGAAGTTAAGGCGGCAGAAGTCCCAGTAGGTCAGGTGGGTCCAACAACCACCAACGTTCACCTGAGAGGCCAGTGTTTGCTTCCTGTGTGATTGTGAAGCCAAACGCAATCTCATGCTTTTGTTGGTTAAACGTAACCATGTTTGTTGGTGAAGGAAAGAAACATCAATCCGAGTAGGGTGTGCGGGAGGTGCAGTGTATGAGTCCAACAACCAACGACGACCACATCAATTTGTTTGTTCAATTTGTTTGTGTTGTACTGATGTAGTGTGTTTATTTTGAAAGAGACTGTATGCAAACTGTCCATTTCCTGTGAAAATGGAAGTGTATTTTGAAAGCAGACAATGTGTGTAACAGGCTGAAGTTGACACAGTGTCCCAGAACATCAACAAACAACTCACCGCAGGTACCTTGCACGTCATATCTCACTGTGGATAGTCAATGACCAAACGTCAATATCTGACGAGGTCAGAGTAAGAATGTGTTGACATCACAGAAGTGATGTCAATGCAAGACAACCATGTATAAATTATGTAAGGCAATACTAAAACAGTGTTGCCGTTTGGTTTCACATAGGACACCACCTGCAATCTCAATGGATTTTGTCATTTTTTACAGGTGCTGCTCTGAGCCTCTAATATTGCAGAAGTAATTTAAAGCCTGGTGTGTCATACAGACGCTAAATGGAGCCTTGTGTGTCAAAATTGGATGCTGAGGGGCGTGATGAAGTGTTGGTATTTCAAGACCTGGGAGTAAGCCCAGGCCAAAATAGATGCTGTGTCACTGATGATACATGTAAATTATTGGAGGATTACTGAATGGGCTTACTGGGTAAAGGCTCAGAGGCTCAAAGTGTCAGGGCCCCCCGGGCCTTCACCTGCAAAGTGTCACTTAAAGAGACACATACTGACTACAAAGAGAAGCAAAAAGACCACAAAGAAACATACAACTACAAAGAGACACATAAACAGGTGCTGCCTTTAAGCCGCTACTGGTTTAAAGTGGCAGTAGTAACAGCTCCAAAATGGTTTCTGTACAAACAGGACAGCTGACAGGATGGGATCACAGGCGGCACAGGTGTGAAGTTTTGACAATTTTAAAAGTAGCTATTGGCAGTTAGTGGCTAACTCAAAGAAGAAGAACAGCGGCCTTAAGTAAATTGGGAAAACAATGAGATTCGGAAGCTCATTACCCTTCGATCAGAGAATGAGATCAACCACCATATAATGGAGCAGGTAAATGATTATTGTCATGTTTTGCTAATGTTATTATTCATAAAGCACTGCCGACGAGTGTGTTATATGTCACACAAGAGGCAGATGCTGTTGTGTTACATGTCACACCCGTCACGCCTCTTTGATTCCACAAATCACACACTGGAGTGGAATGATGCTGCTATTGTTTAGGTCTGAGAGAGGTCTAAGAGAGCAGGTGGAAGGTGGACTATTGCACAATGTTTTCTGTAAGTTATTAATAATTTATTTTCAAACAAGCTTATCCAAACCGCCCAATGTCAGGTTAGCCTGCACATCACTACTATCCAGATTGTCTTCAAAAATTCATTCAGAGGCCAAACTGAAAGTTTGTACACCTGAAATGTGAATTGCTTGAGCACAATTACAGTAAGTTCAGCATGTCAAAACTGAGGCAGGAGTAGGTCTAAACGATGATGAATGCCTATTTTCGGTTATAATTTTATTTGTTTTACCACCACGTAAGTTTTTTCTAACCTCTGGATTTGTTTCCAACCTGTCTGTATAAAGTAAAGTGTGCTGTTACTCAGTGTCATTTTTATTGTAGCCTATTAGCTGGTTGAAAGTTGTTTGTAACATCCAATTGAATGAATAAGGACTGAGGGCAGGGAGGTCAACTGGGGCGTGCACATGAGCTGCTGGTAGGGCCTGATATTGAAACGGGGCATGCTGTCACCACAGTGAGGGGTGGGGGTTTAGGGCAGGGGAGGGTGGGGGTGTGCAATGCTACTGGGGCATGAGACTGATGCCATAACAGGCCATGGGACCACCAACTGGGTCACAGCAGGCAGCGGGGACTTTATGCTGCTAGGGGCAGGAGCTTCTGCTGCAACTGTGTGTTAGACATTTACCAAGCTTCAGGCAAAACATCATATACTCATCATCAGTTTCATTTCACCACCTCAATTAGTGTAGAAGGCGCTCAGAGTATGATTTAAACCCTGGTCACCCAGTCCCTATGCACTGGTATTTACCCTTATGGTATCCAGCTGCCTATTTAACACAATAACCATCATTCCATGTTGCCCATCTACGTATGTATTCAGCTGAGCTGCCAGTGCAGCAAATCATGGCTCAGTTTTGCAGAAGTGTAGCATCAATGTGTTTCAAGGCACCATAAGGTCTACCTGTAAAACATATCTCCACTAGGACTTTGACAATGGATAAGGAAGGAGATTACAACAGACTCATGAACACTTGTCTCTTGTAATGTCTTAATTGCTTTTCAAGTGACGTTACATAAGTTTGTGCAAGTGTTTGCTTCCTTTTATCGAGTGAAAGTGACAGACATATAAAATTTGATCATCTTCTCCTTGCAATAATTACATCAAAACCTCCTCCCTTCGCTGCAGTGAAGGGTCCTGATTTCCATCCACATGAAATATTATTAGCAATGCCTGTGATTAATAACACACTGGAACTCCAGCAATGTGACCATCCTGTGCAGTGTTATGAAGCAAACTGCAACCATGCCATTCAGGCGGCCTGTTTGGAGTTAATGAGTTCTGCGGGAGGAAAATCAATAACCTGGAGGGAGGCTAATTAACTGCTAATCATTCTGCACTATTTTGGCAAGACAGAAGTGTTGCCATTATGAGAAGCCAAGTTAATAATAGATAAATCTGACAATTTTTATTAAAGAAATAAAAGCTTGCTTATCAGCTGCTAGATGTTGCTGCAGGGGATAAGTGTTCAGGCTCAAAAATGATGTCCATGACGTACCAAGATTGCATTCAAAGCACTTACGTATCTCAAAGTTAGTGAGATGTTATCATTTTTAAGTGTAACCTAACTTCACAGCCTATATGATGTCATTCTCAGATGTACTACTAGCCATACATTTTTCAAACACACTATATTTTAGCATTATAAATGGAAGTCTCTTCTTTAGTTTTCATCGCCTTACTAAACTTCTCCAAATGTACAACTTTCTGTCTAATGATTTCATTTGTAAATCCGAGTATTAACAGCTAGCCTTTGTCTTTGCTGTTTGGACCAGCAACTGTGGCTTAAAATTAGTTATGCACAATATTGGATTTTTTTGCCGATATCTGATATGCCGATATATAACAACAAACAACTATCAATATCAATATATCCACTTTTTCCCTACCTAACTGTAAATGATCATCAAGTCTCTTTTGTAGAGGAATTAATATCATGTTATACTCTTATCGTGATGGTTCACCAGCAGATGGAGGCATGAAATAGAATGCTTTTCAGCGTATGTAATATTAATTCATTGTGTAAAATGAGAAAAATGTTGGCCAATTCTGATTGTTCATTTTAGAGCTGATATCGGCCAATACCAATGATGTGCTGATATAATTGTGTGTCTCCACTCGCTGCTGATGATGATCATTGGGGTTATGTAGGGCTCCTTTCACAAGACACTGTTGTTACAGTGACGAATGGCCAGGATGTTCTGTCACCATGCTAAGGGCAGACCATGATTCAAGGTGATCTGGTGGACATGCCACCTTCAGTTTTCCCCAACACGTTCTCATCCCAAGCTGTTACATATCGCCAGTCAGTCGGCCTTCATGTATACATATTACACACAAGGTATCCTCCTGCCTCTGCTGTTGATACTTTTGGGATGCTGCAAACAATGCCGGGACATCAAAAAAAGCACTTGGTTAGGTTTAGGCAACATAGGCATATGGTTAGGTTTAGGCAAAAACATGATGGGGCTCCCCCCGGGCTCCTGGGGTGAAGGTCCAGGTTATATGACGTCTTTGCCAGCAGCATTTTAAACTGATGCTGTCCAGCAGCATATTATACGTTATGAACCGACACCACCTCTCAGTGTATCATACCGCCATGACAGGTACCGTCCAGTCGACTGGTGGCGTATTTTAATACTACAAAAGGTTCCGTCCAGTCACATTTCTATCTGACACCTTTCAGCTGCATATCATACCGCCACAGGTGGCCTTTGGCATTGGTGTCTGATGCTAAAATCACCAACAAAGCGGCTGTATTTTATGACTTCTGAATGAGAATAGGTAGTTTATCCTGATCCACAAAGGAGATCACAAAGGAGGGGACCAAGCCCAGACTGGTTAGTAGAAAATCCTTGAAAATCCAGGTAGCCTGGCCAGCTGCTTGGCCTCTGAGTGTCAGGCCAGTGTTAAAAATGAAAACAAAAAAACAAAAAAACAAGTGTGAATTGGAGCAAAAACAACATGAGGGAGTTACACTCATTCATAACTGTAGACAGCTTTTAAACTGATGGTGCGACCTTTGTCTGTCATTACACACAACTGGTTGCATGCATGTACACATAAACACGGAGCTGTAATTATCATCGGCACTCAGCCTATGTCCTCATGCCTATGACTGCACCATAGCCGTGCTGATACAACAGCACAACTTCAAATGTGATATTACTTTTATACTACTGTTCTCCCAAGCTAATTATTGGATAACAGTAATAAGCAGCAAAAGATTATGATTTGTTTGTTTATTAATCAATAAACTGGCTCCACCAATAAAAAAAGTTCTGCAACTGGACAGGGACTGGACAAGCCTGACATTACCAAACTAATTTACATTCTGCGATCTCTTCATTTTTTATTTCCAGGAGGTGTTATCAATGGGGGCAGACAAGAATGCCTTTGGATGCAACTGGATAGACCTATAACCAATAAGAGCGACAAACTGTGACCTACAACCAATCAAAGCAATTAAATGTGTGACATAGTATCGAGCAAGGCAGCCTTCATCAAGCCTACGGCACCCAAGGAGGATCCTTTTGAGGTTCTATGGTGGCGGAGGGAGCATGCTTAAATGTTTCCTAACCTGGCAGTGGTTGTGCGGTGAAAGAGACTTTTCCTTTACTGGATTTGTATTCAATAACAGAGGGCCCAGCTTAATGTGAGTGACAGTAGCCTATGTGTGTTAAATCACGGGTGCGAGGCTTTTATAAACAGGTGTGGGTGGGTTGCCACGTTGGTGACGAATGTGATGACAGGGTCAAAAGTTCATTTTTACCCGTGCCCATACCTGTGAATCTATCTATCTTGCTATCTCTCTCTCTCTCTATATATATATATCTATATATATATGTATATGTATATATATATGTACATCTATATATGTATATCTATATCTTTACATGCATATATTTTACCCATTACACAGCTTTTTGCGGGATACCCGTTGGGTACTAATCATGTTTTCATGTATAATTTTCATACTCATCAAATCATTCAGTCAGCCATACAGTACACTTGAATAATGCAATGACACCACTCCTCTCAGGATATGTTAATCCCTGGATAAAGTCAAGTAGATTTTACCTTTGCCGTCTTGATCCAAAATCTGGATTTTGTGTCCGGATTTTGTTTTTTACTGTTATCCAGTTAACCAGTTAACCCCAAATTGCCAAATTCAGAAATAAAGTACACTGTCTTCATAAACTTCTGACAGGCAGTGTGCTTCCCCCTGAGTCTGAAGACTTTACTTAGATATAAGTGATGGATGATGTCGTCATTGTAGGTTGCTCAGTGCCTGTGTTACAGTGATGTAACTGACTATTATAGCAGTTTGTGTGTGATCATTTCAACATTTCTTCAGGCCGAAGAGGCGTAGACAAATCTGCTCCTGGTAAGCAAAGACTGAGTAGAGGAGGATGTCAGTGTGTTGGCTGTGTTGCCAGCCTTTTGACAGATCAGATTGTAAGGATGAGGGGGGAATCTGTCAAGGCAACATCCCTCATACACTGTGGAGATGTCACTGATGCTGCGGGTGGGACTGCAATGCTGCACTTGGGAAAAACCAGAGCTGCTGAAGGTTTGAGCCTGCTGGCAAAAGTGGGATCTGGAAGCAGCAGCACAAGGGATAGAAAGATGGAAGCAAAGCCTAAAAAAATTGCAAACAGATTTATTTGGCCTGTGCGTGGTGTGCTCTGGTTTTCACCCCGTGGCACTCACAAATCAATAATTGAACAGAGCAAGGATAATAGCTACTACACACATCGTACACTCTGAGCATGGTGAGGAAAACTCATTTGGAGGCAAAATAAATTGCCGCTCGTGGTCCAGAGTTGCTCATCACCTGTCTCCTTTCTAAAGGATGGATGGAGAGTGGTGTTGGTTGCGCACACATTAGCTTGTATGCTGCGATTCTGTCAATGCTTTACATGTCCTCCAAAACATAAAGCACTCATCTGTTTCCTCCCCCACTTCCTGTCACAATAACTCTTAAACATGTGACTTGATCCTGTGTTCCACAGATTGAAAAACAACCCAATCCTGGATCCTGGTGATGCCAAGCATGTCCAGATTTTTCCAAGTTGTATTTGCCCTGAGACAAACATTTTGTATGATAGCCCTGGGACAACTGCCTCAGCCAATCAACGTTTGTAATGTTGTCATATAGAGCACTGCTTCCAATGCCTGCGAAGAATGAACCAAACAAATAACAACAACAACAAAAGA
>JAPZEB010000015.1:1263821-1283685 GCA_029783705.1 Chaetodon striatus | reverse complement strand
AAAATAATCATTAGGAAATGTAATCATAATTACAGCTAAACTAAACATATTGCCATTATTCTAGTTACTGCTTAAAATTGAAGTTTTTTTTTTAACCTGGCTTTTTAATTTGAAGTAACATTCCAATCTTAAAGTTTTAGTCATTGGTTTTTACTTTATTTCATTTTATTTTTTTATTTTATAGACTTAAAATAATCACTTTTAAAAAATAAGAAATTATTGTTCATGTTGAAATTTTCTTGTCTTGCAAAACTTTATGTGTAGCTGTTTATGTTATCCTATAACTCGTGTCTGTGTTATTTCAATATTTCTATGTGAAGCACTTTGGGCTGTTTGTTTGTATGAAAGGTGCTGTGTAAATAAAGTCGTACCCCAGCAGGAGCCATTGCTTGACTGCTCAAATGTATTAAAAAGTGGAAAACTTGAATGTAATATGAGTGTTATGTAGACTACATTATTATCCATTGTTATAGTTTTTAAAACTGTTAGTTGATCAGTAAATGCCATTTAAACATTAATTAAAAAGTCACAAAAGAGTATGTCAAAATTATAAAAAATGTCATAGTATAATATGTCATAACAAGGTAATAAAACAGTCATTTAAAAAAGTATGTCATAGATCTAAGATTTTAGTTTCAAAATGCTTAAAAATGGTCAGTTTAGCTGTTAAAGTAAAACATTCTCACTCCCACCTCGTCAAATACAGACGCTTGGCTAGTGGCCCTAAACGTTAAACTATGATGCTCTAGGTACCTCCTTTGTCAGTTTTGGACATATCAAGACGTTGTGTGTCTTTTTGACATAAACTTCTTTTTCGCAGGAAATGTACTGGTTCCACTTGTTACATACATGCAGTCTATTTTCAAAACAATAATTTTAGGTTTATGTACCTAAGTTTAGGCAACAAAAGCACGTGTTTAGGTTTGGAAAAAACATCATGGTTTAGCTTAAAATAAGTAAGTCTCTAACTACAGTGATGTAAAGTCACATCACATGCATCACATATGTCACAAACGTCACTAGCGTAGCATGCTACGCATATAGCGCACTACGTTGTTATTAAAATAATTCCATTCGCTTTTGGTTTCACATGGGAAAGAACAGCGATCCTCTGGGTGAATATCCAGTCCCCTCCCACTTGCCCTATGTGGATTTCCTCGCTCTTTATATCACAGCAGTTGCTCCAGGCGTCAAAAAATTTTTGCCACCCGGTGCTAAAGGGTGCCTTTTTGCCTCCGCATCTGATGCCAGGGGCTGATGAGCAAGCATCGATATTTGCAGAGTTAGGAGAGAGACCAGTTGGTTAAGTGTCTAAAAATTTCTTCTTGGGGGGAATTCCCCCCAGGCCCTCCTGGAGGGTTGAGTCACAGAAGGCGTTGATTGAAAATGGTTCCCCGGATATTAAAAGTGATTACGGCCCTGTTCTTTGGATAATTCTGTAGAGACAAGGTTTCTGGAGAGAGATGTTGCTGTCGATAGTTTTAAAAGTGATTTTCAAAGCTGTCAGTACCATAAAACAAATATCTTTCACCTTTATTCAATTGAGGTAGAGACAGAAATCTTAAAGATAGATGTTTCAAATCCTAAACTGACAAAAACCAAAACGACCTGCATGGAGAGATCCCACTAGAGGAAAAAAAAAAGTCTTTCTTTGTAATTTGGGTGAATCAACCTTTTCAAACTAGTTGTTGAATGCTGCCTACTGAGCAAACTTTGGTCAAGAGGATCAATCAACTCCTCCATCATTCACCTGACTGGGTATTCCAGCACCATCAAGGACAATTTTTTGGCTTAATCCATTTTTTTTTTGAGTGGGTGGGGGGCCACTGAGAGCACTAGTGCCTTCAGTCGCCATTTGAAATTCCGGTGGCGGCTTTGCTTTCCTCCTCCCTCCCCCTACCCCCATCCCTTCCATCCCTCCCACCACTTCAATTGCTCCAGCCTCGGCATGCATTCATCAGCTGCCGGATTAGAATTTGTTTCCTCACAAACCATTGATCATCGGCCTATTACTAGGCAAATGACAGTTAATTACCCACTACATTAACCACCGGGACCCGGGGACCGACTCCCTGTGCCATCAGTCAACATGATGAATGTGGCAAGTTCAGTAATGCACGGCCGTTCCCTCGTCCGCCTGCCACGCTGAGAACAACCCCTGGATCTCACTTCCAGGCAACCAGGGAAAATCTATGGCAATCTGCATAATCACAGGCTCAGGGTTAATAACAGACAAATGATTCCTCGCATCTCAACATAGGCTTTTTTAATGGGACAGCGCTTTGTCCATTTGATGATTCGCCCTGGCTGGAGCCACGCTGGTGTCCTTCTTGGAATTTAATCACATTGAAGTTTGGCTGTGCAAACAAGAGTCTGTCCTTACAAGGCACAAGCGAGGGAAGAAATAGTTGATATGGATTGATTATGGTTTGCCCATCAATGCAAACAGAGGGGCTGCAGAAATCTGAGGAGCTAATGTGGCAGTCGGGGGAGGGGAGACAGTTAAGGGTGGCAGATGTAATCAGACTTGTGCGTTCCTCAATTTTGTCCCCCCTGCGTGTGTGATTGTCAGTGATTAAACAACTCTGGGGGCAAAATTATTTCAATTACCACGGGCATGACCTGGGAATTGTCCCTGGGATAAGATTTTCCTCCTTGAGTGCCCCGACTTGCCTGGCTGCCGGCTCTATCAGTTCTCATCTGCACCTGGACTCTGATATCCTAATGATGAATTATGGCCTGCTTTCTGAGAGACTGCCGACCATACAGAGGAACATTCCCCTGAACTGTCAGCCTGAAGAGCAGCTGCAGAGTGCTACCTAATTAGCTCCTATAGAAACTCCTCGAAAAGGTCGAAAAACACTCACCATTCCACATTCCACCATTCCACGCTTCTCTGGAAGTGTGAGAAGAGCAGATAAACTATTGGTGGCAGTCCTGTCCTAAGTCACCATCATCAAATTCCATGTTATCAAAAGCAAACCTAACCCATTAAGACATTTTCCCTTATCTTTAACCTTTAACTACCTCTCCAAAATCTACTCACACCTAACATCACATAGTTCTTGGCCAAAATTGACCAAAGTTCCTCTGTGCTTTAACGAGAAACAACTCTTCAAAAAAAAAAAAAAAAAAAAAAAAGCGTGCTTCAAACAAAGTAACCAGGAAAAGGCTTTCAGCACAATTTTTTGGCACTGCTGTGTTTGGGTCCATTTTGAAGAGGGTGTAATGAAAGATTTTGAGCCCCGCAGGGGCCAGATGTGCAGTTCGATAGGCACTTCCCTACGCCAACCCACCTGCAATCCCAAGCTGGGTGCCAGGCTGTGGCACACAAGCCCTGCAATTATCTGCACCAAACATGCACAGTCCCACGAGTCATTGCTCTTCACAGCTAATTTAGCTAATCTCAACTGGAGGGGACGGTCCAAAAAATTATGTGTCCAGGCGACTGAACTGAAGCATTTTAGTTAAAATGAAAATACCACTGTTGTGTCCTGCGTGGCAACAAAATGGTGGCCTTAATATTCAAGGAAAGTGAGAGAAAAGCAAAAATCTGCCAGTGCAGAAAATGTCAGGGTTTGCTTTAAAAATGAATTGTGGATGCATGTGAAACAAAAAAGAATTTGAACAAGGCAGTGTTGTCACGGTACTGGAATTTCTAACTTCGATACTACACCTTGAAAAATATTCAATGAAATTTTGAATACCAATATTTTTTTTCTTTTTATGAAAAGATAAATATAACAATGCTACCACATGACAACGGCAACTTTTCTTTTCTTGGTTAGTAGCAGAGAACAGCAGAATGACTGATGTAAACATTAACAACAAGAAAGATGATTATATTTATATTGCTGAAAATGAGTATTGAAACTAAGGGTGGGATCCATGATACGATATTATCGTGATACTTAAGTCACGGTATAGTATTGTGATTTTAAATATGTTGAGATTTGGTGAGTATTGTGATAAAAAATATTGCAATATATTATGTTTTATTACCTTTTTTCATCTGTAAACTTGGTCAGCATCTGTTTTATCTAAAGTTTTTAGTCTGTTTATCTCACTTAAGCCATTTTTTGTGGCAGTGAAATGTATCTAGTGGACTGAAAAAGCAATTGTTAGTAGGCTATCCAAAGTTTAATTGGTATTTGTCATATTGATATTCTATAACAATAAAAAATCTATACTTAACACTTACTTATCACAAAAATATTGTGATACTATGCTGTATCGATTTTCCCACCTACCAGAAACAGTATGTCTTGATAAATCAATATTTTTGATAGTATAGTATGAGGTTTTAGAAAATACTGAAACAGAATTGAACCTGTGCAGAACAGAATTTGGTGGATTTAAAATCCCATGAAATGACTTAAACCAGCACTAAAACAAAAGAAAATAATGCATTTGTTGGGGATTATTTTTAGTTGTGGATGTATCCACATTTGGAACTCAAGTGCAGTGATATTCAATTTGTGGGCCGTGGGCCAAATCCAGCCTGTGATAGGGTGGCTGGTGGCCTGCCAACCATTTTCTATTTCACAATTAAATTTAAATTAATTCACACTGTGATGTTTTTTTGTATTCTGAATGTAAACAAATTGCCAGGGTGCATTTAAAGTATCAAAAAAGAGCTTGTTTACCAAAAAAAGGGCCAGGGGAAGATCCTCTGGACCCCCTGACAGAGGTCCAGGATAATTATTTGTATATTAATTACTAAAGTTTGTTATTAACTGGCTCCTAACCTCCTGGCATTTTGCAAATGTCGTTCCTGGGCAAAGCAAGTTGAGTACCCTTGCCTTGCTAAGTATTTCTGGCAGCAGGACGGTTTCTGTGGTACAGGCCAGACCCTTTTTCCAGTTCAAACGAGTGAAAAATAACATGTCATATGTTCAGTTTAAATTGAGCCATACCAAAGTAGCCTAATCCTGATCTATGTTGTAATACTGACATTGAGCTCTGCTGCACTCAAATGACAAACTGACCTTAAAGGAAGGCAGTTGATAACAGCTTCAACACATTTATCCACCTGGAAAACCAGTTTTGTGACAATATTGTATGTTTTTGCAAACCACAGAAATTTTACATTTGTACATTTCATATGTATCATACCAGCGTTTTCAAAGTGATGCAGCATATGAGCTGACTTTCAGGAGGTGGAGGGAATGGTGGATGATGTAAAAAATAAGTGAGACACCTACAAAGCTGCAGACCACGGTTCAAGACCAACAGACAACAAAACCAATTTTTCAGTGAGTCATCAGTGTGTTTCCCGTTGGTAAGGCCATTCTAATGCACTTTACATAAGTAGACCTACGAAAAGTAAGGTAACAAAATTATCCCACGTAATCATGAGCCAGTAATTCTTGTATAACCCATGTATTTGGGAAGGCTGCCAATCTGTAACCAATGCGCGGACAGGAGTAAAAAGAGAAGCAGTCCCTGTAAGGAGGCAGATTGGGGTGGTGGATGAGTTACTAAATCATGGCACATACCCCTAGGAATTTCCCCAGGAGACTGGTGTTGTGTGAACTTTGAGAGGTACGTCTTCACCATGTTTCTTTTCCTATACCTAACCGCGTTCATTTTCTTGCCTAAACCTTACCTCTGTAATTTTACATTAAGTAAGTAACTTAATGCATGTAACCTCATTAGTGGGGTTCAAATTCCTAGGATATCGTACAAACCATTGTGTATGCATTTTCGTAGGATACCATCCAAACCATTGCATGATGATATGTAGTGGCCTTTTTTGTTTGTTTTTTTGTTTTCTTCTTTTTCAGAGACACTTTTCCAGCAGGGATTGTGCCATCAAAGGTAGGTATTTTAAGCCAAAACAAGATTTTGTTCAAACCATAACCAAGTGGTTTTTGCACCTTAACCTAACCACATGTTAGCCACAGCATGTTGAAATGTAGAGTTTCAACATATCCTCTCACTTAAAAACCCCAATTCGCTCACTCATTTTTTGGGAAACAGCTTGCACTCAAAACTTTTTGTTTAGTGCAACATATTAACATAAAAGTTTTCAGTCCACCAGACAATAAATAAATGTGTCACAAAATGTTAAGTGCACAATGATATTGTTGTTTATTGGCCTTAAACTAATAAGGCAAAATCAGCTTAATAAATTTTAGTCAAATTAACTCAAAAATTGTTGACTGGTTCACAAGTAATACGTTTTTTGTTTTTTATCAAGTGAACATAAAGTTTTTATGTCATTTTGATGATCCGGGGCATTTGTGTAGACTTTACATTAAAATTTTGTGTCATGGATGGATTGGAGTTTACAGTGTACATAATAACGTACAAAGCTAACATATCCATGATTTGCAGAGCTGTACAATACCGACATTTATTCTGGCGACTGAGTCCTTTGATTTCATGATTATCAGTTGTCAACAGTTTTCCCGCTGTTAAGACAACAATAGTCTAGTTTACTTGAAGAACCACAGGGCGTGCTATGAGTCAGGCGGGCAGTGCACTTAAGGAACGCCCACCTCTTAAGTACAATGCACGGCCTGTTGCACTTGACTATAGCAAACAAAAACTGTTTCATATGGGCACCTGTAAGACAGACTTGAAAACATGAACCTTTAAGGACTCTACTAACTGGATTTTTACAGTGTGAGGTTTCAGTGAAGGTCATGTAAAACCTTTGTTTTAGCATTAGTTAGCCATGTTCATCACCTTGAATGGTTTTAATGGTTGTTCTATTTTGATAGTTGCTCTATTTTGATATTGGAAATGACAAGGCTACTAAGAGCTTTGGTTAACAGCTTTGTTCCCGCATCATACAGGCTATATTTCAAATGCAGGCTAAATCATATTGTCATTGAAGGCCAGTCATTTATTCCATCAAATGGCATTCCTTCTGTGCTTTTGGGAGACAAAACAAAGGCACCCCACTCTTGACCTCTCCTTAGGGAAATGTGACCCCTCTCATCGGGACAATTAAGCGCTGGATGGAAACAGACCCTCCAGTATGTGTGACCCTCCTTCAGACTCAATCACTTGTGATTACCAGTGCCCAGTTTGACCCCTTAGCATTTTCAGATTACATGTGAAAAGCCCAATTTAATTACAGGAACTTCAGAACACACGCATTCGTGAGCTCAGGCATTATTGGCGAGGTAATTGCTAGACGTGTGAAGTGAATTGTGGTGTTGGGAGGTTAATGGCAGCCAAGCTTTCCTAAGCACAACATAACAATTATAGGGTGCTTTCAGAGCTTTTAACATCTATGTGCCATTTCATTAAACTGCAAACTGAGGTGGAAGCTGCAGAGGTAGACACACACATTTCCCTGTGCTCTGTTTTCTGCAAATTGAACCTTTAAGAGGCACAGAAAAATAAAACAAATGATTGAGAGTTAAGAAATGAGTGATGTGTTCATAAACATTACACTTAGTCTACTTAGTCTACATGCAAAAAAAAAAACCCCAGCAACTTCCTGTTGTGGTTTGTAGCTTGTGATGGTCAAATTCATTGTCCGGTCTGGTTCAACACTTTCAATAATAAATCAGAAAAAGAAAACAAAGGCCGTACTGTGCAGCTGAACAATTCCAAACCCAAACAACCAGAAGCTGAAGCATGCTATTACACCTCCAAATCAGCATCTGGAGGATGTGGGCATGACACATGGCCCATCAGGTGAAATCTGGCTGATTGACACATTGTTGAAACACTGACATGGATAGGAATATTATAAATATTTCCACCGCTGCCTCCAAGCCAACTGTCACAAGCTGTCAGCAGCAATATCTTTTTCATATTTATTGCATTTTCTTATTATCCTATCTGCTGCGTATCAGAGGAAATATCTGAACAATCTGCCATCAAAAAAGGTCAACATTTTCTCCTGACAGATAAATACTGCGGCTTATTCTATCCTTCAAGGAAATTGGTGAAGAGTACAACACATGTCATTCTTAAGAATGCAGATCAACATTGTGGTAATTCATTTTTTTAACAAGGTGGAACACTTCAGACGGCAATTGGAGAGCTTTCTGTGTAATTCAGTGACTGAAATCATATTTCTTGCATTTATATACAATTACATTAACCTATAAATGTAAACAATGAAATTCTTTATGATGCTTTCCACTGCAGTAGGCCTGAAACTAATAATTATTATCATTGCTGTTTATCTCTCGGTTAGTTTTTCAATTTATCTGTAAATTGCTTACTGTATTAAATGTCGAGAACTGTGTAAAGCACTCTTCAAAAGATCTCATCCTCAACCAGAGTAGCTACCACTCCAATACGATGATATACAACAGAGAAGTAGTGGTGCCTCCGGGAATTTTTCATAGGTGGCTAAATCAAATGGGGCCTCTGAAAAAAAATACAAATATACAGATTTAATTTGAATGAGTACATTGATGGGAAGAAACAAAACATTTACTGGGAACGAGCCTTCTCAAGGGACCCCTTGTAAATGATCATGCCAGTTGTTCCGTCACTCAAGTTTAGCCAAATTTTGGAGTGTTATTTAGTTCCTTTCATGACAAACTATGCGAACATGGTTAGTACCTCTAGATGCCTTAGGCTGTCTAGTTTTGCGCTGGCTTGAAAAATAAGTGCCTCACAGCCTCCTCAAGACATTAATGTTAATTATTATTATTATTATAAAGGGGGAAGGTGATCAAGGTGGCCATGCCTGCCAAGCTGCAGGCCACTGTTCGAGACCAACAAACAAGACATCACTGCATTTCTAGTGACGTTTTAGCCACCAGATGTGGGTTTTTTTTAAAGGAACTGATGCTGTATTTCCAAAAGTGGTTGTTTTTCAGTGAGACACTGCTGTGCTTCCTGCTGGGAAAGTACCACTAAATGTGGTTGTTTTTTAATGAGACATCACTGCATTTCCTGCCAAAATTGTACCATGAAAAGCAGGTGTTTTTTTATCAAGACTTTGCTGTGTGCCATGCCAGGAAAGTGCATCAAAAAGTGGTTGTTTTTTTACTTAGATTTAGCTGTTTCCAGCTGGCATAGGGCCACCAAAACCAAAGTCTTTTCCAAATGATTTTCATGCCTTAAACTAACCACATGTTTACTACAGCATCGTTGAAGTGTAAGGTTTCAACAGGTGCATTCAGAAATACTCACTCCGGGTGCTGGAGCGAACTCTGGCACAAACTGGACTGTTCATAAATTTTTAAACACTGTAATAATATACGAATAGTAGCAGAGTACCAAGTGGGGTGAATGTGTGATTAACTTAACCGTTTATTGATTCATGTAGAAAAATAATGCTCAATTTCTTTGCACAACTGGGTTCTCACTTCAGTGTAGAGCGACAGATTGGATTTTCCAATGTACCCAGCATATCTGCCTCATTATAACGTATAAATGTAACGTGGATTGCAGAAATGTACCAAGCCAACATTTATTCTGGTGATTGGGTGTACTTGCATGCATTTTCATGAAATCCTCTCCTCTGTCATCTGGATTAGAGTTACTGGACTGTAAGAGACACTGTTTCTGGAAAGTTTAGAGATGAATCAAAAAGAGGAGGAAAAACATTGACTATTGGGTAGAAATCATGTCCTTGACTAAAACACATTTAGCACTGATGCAGTGATATTACTCAGTATAATTAATGAAATAATGATGAATGCAGATGAACTCTCAATTAGTTTTTCCTCCAAATGTTAGAAAATCTAAATATTCATGTCAGTAAGTATCAAAAGCATCCCTGCTTTATGATTGAGTACATCTGGGTATCACAGTGAGGCATTATGGACAGAACACCTACATTTCCTCGGGTATAATGGCTCTTTATTGTTTCGAAAAACGTGGTGATGAGGCAAAAAATGTGTGAAAATGAAGCCAGGCAAGCTGTGGAACAAAGGAGATCTTGATAATGAATGGACCGAGTGCAGCCAATTAAATTAATGAGAGCCTACAAAAGCCTCAGGTCTGGCCAAACCCAAATATGGAAAACCATTAAAGTCTGAGAAGCTTTCTCTAGCACTGATGTAGAGCAACTTTTAACTGTTTGTGTTAGGAGCAGCTGCGGGAGAGCGGCTACATCACGAGCAGGAAAGCATGACTAAACCATCATTAAGACCACTTGTCATGTCAAACCACAAGGACAAATGTGCTCTGTGTGAGTGAAGCTAAGAACGAATACTGCCCTGACATGAGTTTTCAAAGGCTGAGAAAGTGCTTGTTACCTTGGTTCTGCTCAAATCGTGATCTGAGCTCAATATGCAACACATCGTTATATTCATTAGCACCATGCTGACAAATCATGTGATTTTAATTTCGACAAAATAATCTTCCCTCAGCAACTATGCACTTGATTTTTCTTGTTTTCCTTTGAAGTCTTCAATAGCAATTATCATTTAAGTTTACGCTAAGCAAACGCAATGTCAAGAATGCACTTTCACTCCAAGGTGCTCTTAGCATTACTGGCATTTTTTGGAAATACATTTACTATGTAGTTATTTTGTATCAGATCCTATGTGAGCAATAACCTTGCCATCTCTTTGTTTGATTTTGAAATTTTCTTTTCTCTCTCTCAGTGGGCAGCTATTTGATTAATACAATTTTTATTTTGTCTTCATTTCCACAATCTGTAACCTTAAGCACTCATATTATTATTATTATTATTATTTATCTTTTTAAGGGCTCCTTCAAATGACAAGAACCTGAAAAAAAACAACACGTCACATAATATGTGTGCAAAATTGGATCAAAAGACAATGTAGAGAGAAAAACACGTCATCACAAGCACATTGTCATATCCTTACACCATAGAGAAAATGAAGCAGGGTTGTTATTTTGGGCCTACATGATGTGTTGTGAAGTCAGCTGGCGGGATGATTCCTGCAGCTCACCACCTCTGTCTGTTTGGAGCAGAGGGCCCCAGCTCTCCCACCCATTGATCAGGCCTTCTTAATGCAGTGGAGGTGGCTGAGAAATCACCAGACTGACACATGGACGCTGCTCTGACAGCACGGCTGCAGATCGCTTTGATTGCCTCTTTAGCATTTCGCAGATTAAAATCGTATGGAAAACTGGTGGAAGGTGCAATCAATGCAGCAGCGGGCCCCTCTGCAGTCACTGCTGTGTCCTCCAGCCTCTCCCCGCCATGTACTCAGATACACATCAGATATACAAGAGGCAGGCGTGACCTCGGCAACGCATTGATTCTTTTATACCCCCAAAACCAATTATAGATTGGATGTCTTCTCAAGAATGAGTCTTTGTATGAATTTGGCCTGACAGATTTCTCTCAGTTTCCTGGGTCTCAGCTTGGACAAACATCCTGAGATGATGCCTTAAACACTTAAAAGGGGACCTATTTTGTCTCCTATTCATATTAAAAGTGGCCAGATTTTCAAATAATGAGGTAAACATATTTAGGTAATCCCTGTGAGCAAAACCCTCAGGTTTTCTACCATTCAGTTTCCAACAGTTTTTTCTACTCTGGCTACAGTATTATGTCGTAGTGTGCTGTTTCACCTTTTTATGGTCATCTGCTCCAGGCACACTGCTGCAAGTGTCTATAATGTGTAGCCTACACTGCTACATAAAACAACATGCTAACTTCGTGAAAACATATGAACTTGGTTGCTAATGTTGTTAATTTCCCCCTGATTGCGGCTCATATTATGGCTGAAACATATCTGGTTGTGCTACAGGCTTTAATTGGTGATTTTTCACAGTAGAAAGTGCTGCTATTCTTTGTTACAGTCATCCCCCTGCTGCAATTACACTGCTAATGTACATAGAGCTACATGCTAATGTCAGGGTAACATGTTATTGTTGTTGCTGATGTTGTTAATGTCTCCCTGCTTTCAGATCATATTCCTGCTGGAACACGTCTGGCTGTATTTAGAAGCTTTTATTGGTAATTTAACAGTAGAAAGTGCAACTATTCATTGTTATAGTTATTCCCCGGCTGAGAGTACACTGCAAGCATGCATGTAGCTTCATGCTTAGGTCAAGGAAGCACGTAATCTTAGTTACTGTTGTGAATTTCTCCCTTATTACAGATTACAGTACTGTTGGAACCGGGAATGAGTACTTAAACCCAGAAATGAGTTAGCATTTTTGCCTTGCCCGTTCCTTCATCTTGAAGTCGCTGGCTTTTTTGATGTCTGAAATAAGGTCTGTTGTTAACACAAGATTGAGAGACTTTCATGTTTTGTTCTACAACATAAAATATGTATGTAAAAATCCCACTTGTGAATTTTTATGCTTTCATGTGTCTTAAAAAAGGCAATCGCTAACAAGGCTAAATGAGACTGCAGAACGTCATCATGGCAAACACAGCTTTACAGTCTTGTTGTGGTAGGGGTTTAAAATCACGCTACTGTCGTGCAGTTTGTTTGTAGCCTAACGTGGTGTTCATTTTTTTAAGATTATCTTGCTGACCAACATGTGTCAGTATGATGAGCGTTTGTTTGCTACAGAGCTTATTTTCTGCAATAATCTAAAATCCAGTGACAAAATCCAATTGACTTTTGATGAGGTAACCGGAGCAATGCTAACTTTTGCATCGGCCTACAGAAAAATGTCATTACTGGAGCTCTCTAATATCTGGCTGCAATGACGATGCTCAGATATGGAAGACCTGAAACTGCTGACCAATCAGAGCAGACTGGGCATTTTTGGGAGGGGGCTTACAGAGACAGGCGCCAAGCGGAGCCTTCTCAGACAGATGGTACTGGTGTTCCAGCACAGACAGTATGAGGAAAACGTTTTTTGACCATTAGAGAATATAAATATGTTAGAGACACCTTAAATACAAGTATAAACCTAGAAATGAGTATAATAGGTCCCAAGCTAACACTGTCCTCAGGTTAAGGCTGAAAATGTATGTTTGGCACCTTCTGTAGTCGTAGATGGGTCTTGCATCAGCCAGCAGAGACAAAGTGATGCAGGGCTGCATGTGCCAACGCTGTCAGGTAACTTAATGAAGTTGTTAATTCCTCTGCTGAGTGACTTGTTTGTTGATGTGCCCTGGCCAAGGGCAAAGCAGTGTGTAGCATTAGCATTCCTCTCTTTCTTTTGGCTTCCTCATGAATAACTCAGGCTGTTAAAATTGCCGCATTTACATCTCATTTTACACAAGCGTAGCACAGCGACTACGACTGGCTCAGCTTGGTTACGCAAGCCGAGCTCTTCCCCTCCTCATTGTGGTGAGTGTTATCGCAGAGATTCAGGTTGGACGCATCACAAAGCATCACACTCCTCCATTCTGAGCACTGCGTTTATCATGAAGGAGAGCACAACATCAAAAACATCATATTACGTTCGCAAAAACAACAAGAGCCTGATAAGTTATTTTCAGTGCTCTCCCACGTTTTACCAAAAGGTGGTTTACAAAAGGAGTCTATCATAGCATGTTCTCACCAAGTCAGCGCAGAATAACTTGACCAGTGCTGATCACCGTAGAGATCTGGCTGCCATGCGGCCTGGGAGGCAGCGGCTGGATCAGGGCTGGGTGGGTGGGAGGTGGGTGATGGTGGTGGTGGAGGGGGCGCACAATAGTGTGTCTGGCAGTTCCGCTAGGCCGCCCACTAATTGAGAAGTCGCTCAGGGGTTCAGCGCAGGCCTCACAGCTCTGCCTATACCATCCAAATAACGCCTGTAAGTGGGGCTGACACCAACCAATCAGCATTTTGAAATCCTGTTTTCCACAGTGCTGCCCCTGCCCCCGCCCTCCACCACTCACTGTTCTAACAGCTGCAGCCAGCTCCAGTCTCCCTGGCTAGCACTCGTATCAACGTCCTCCTCTCCTGCACCCCCACTTCATCTCCATAAAGGCCTCATTAACCAGGGGTGGCACAGAAGGCCTGGCTGAAGCCCGCCACGTCCGCACACACACTGCCTCGTCCACACACACCACCACACTAATTGCTGGCAAGCTGAGCTGATTGACTGCAGCTCAGGTTCACGCATGCAGACATGCTGCTTCCACGCTTCCATGACAGAGCTTGACTCTCATACACTTACATTGACAATATGATGTGACCCTTTTTAAACTCTGATTTATAGGTTTATGTAGGCTCTATCCAGAACCTGCAAGTGGCCTACACAAGTGGCCTACGCCATTGTGAGCTTTTATACTTGTGCAATGGTTTGTCTGTGTCGCTGTGCAATCCCGCCTTCAAAACATTAGCTGGCAGTGGCGTTTCTATGCAACTGTGTTGAGTTTGTATGCTGTTAAGTTTAATTGATTCAGCTACCACAACTAAAACAAACATAAAACATGGCTTAAAAGTGACAACATAAAAGCAGAAGTACAGAGTCCAGCTCTATTATAACTTACAAGATTCACAGACAAAACAATTTTCTTTTGCTACACACATTGCCCCACATTTACAACATGCTAATGTTATTAGCATTAGCTTATCATATTTTAAATTGCATAAATTAGCATGACTCTACTCACATGAAGCCGGGAACGACAGCAACATTTAACAAAGGTAACATTACAATATTCAGCTCTATTATAACCAGGACTCACTAACAAAACAGTTGTCATAAAGTAGACCCCTTTTTCCCACATACACAAAATGCTTACATTATTATCCTAAGCTTATGACATTTTACACTGCATAAATTAAAGAAGAGGCTAGCAGACTTTTCCTCTACTCATATGCAGCCAGGAACAACAGCAACATTTAACAATAGTACAAAAATTCAGCTCCATTATAACTCGAAAGGTTCACTGACAAAACAAACTGCGTTATACTAGACACATTTTCCCCACATATACAACTTGTTCATATTATTAGCATATGCCTATAACATTTCCCATTGCGTAAATTGACCTAGCAACTAGCAAACTTTTTCTCGACTCATATGAAGCAAGGATAAATTACACACAGGACTTAAATTGCTATTGCTGGGGGCTTCACAATTAATTGATTCTTATCTGTGAAATAAAAGTTAATAAGAGCTTTGTGGACAAAAAAGAAAAACATTTTTTTAGTTGACAATAATACGCTGCGTTGTTGCAATGTGTAGTAACATTTCTTGGGAAGTGCATGTCAGACTAGTATAGCGCTGATACATATAAGGTATATACAAAGTATAAACCCCACTTTAATGTGAAACACCACATCTGGTACAAGCTGGGTGCATGAAAACTGCTTTCACAGACAGTGTCCATGTTGTTTCAGCATAATCTGCCTGCTCAAATTTTAAACTTAGGAACAGAGATACTCACGAACTAGCAAAGTACACTGGTAGAAGAAGTATTTAGATTATTTCTTAGGTAAAAATAGCAAAACCACATTGTAAAAATACTCCAACTTTAGTGTTGTTTTCTTGCTATAGTCCATTTCATTCTATCATAAAAAGACTTTACTCATCAAGTTGTATGCTGATGTCTGGGAACACAGTGACATCAAAAGAGTCCAACAGGCCAGCTCTGGTGCTGTACCTGTATCAGATGATGCAGGCAGCAATTACAACAGTGAATTCAGAGATTTAAGTCTTCCACCTTCCTGACATTTCAGTGTAGCATTAATACTTTCAGTGGTGAATAATCCCATGTGGACAGAGCTCTATCTGACATATAAACAGCACTTCTTTAGAGTTCAAGCTAATGGACATCCTGTTAAGGCTTCAGCAGTGATGTAGTGGTAATTAGTGCAGTTTGTGCACTACTAGGTAGATAGGTAGGTCTTGAGGAGGAAGTGGGTATACTGTCCTATATTCTAACAGATTTTTGGCTGATAGGAGGCTATGCTGTTAACAGCCAGAAAAAGAGGTGGGTATCGTGTATACCCTGAACTACACCACTGGGTTTCAGCCCGGAGCGATCACTGGATCTCCCCCAGTGAGTGTGTGTACACTGAACCCTGATCAGAGAGGATGGAGGGAGAGAGATGGAGCCCTCTGACCACAGTGACTGGCTCCCTGAACCAGCAGCAGCCTTAGCTGATCTCAAACCAGAGCCCTGGTCTGTGAGCTGCTCTCATCTACATCAGGTCTACATCAGGCTGGATCTTCACTGAGGTGGTAACCAAACACACACACACACACACACACACACACACACACAGGTTAAAGGTCATACTAGAGGGGGAGTGTTTGCCTAACAGGTGCTCTATTTCTCTCTTTGTCCTCCACCTCTCTGTATATCTCCCTCCGCTGCTCCACCTTCTCACTCCATCCTCTCGTCGGTGGGCACAAAGCCAGCCCCTCGTCTACTCCAGCAGGCCACATTAATCATGCATGGCCGCATTTGATCCCACCCGCCACAACACATCTGCTTTTGTCACTTGGAGCATTTTAGCATCAATAGTTGAAAACAGAGAGAAGTGCAGGTTCACAGGGGGAGAGGGCTGTCTTCCCTTTCAGGCATCAGGCAGCTTCCACCCCGCCCTCCACCCCACTCAACTTTCCAGAGGTAAGGGGATTTTTTTTTTTTTTTTGGACTGACTATGAGAGTGTGATTGTATACAGGCTGAAAACTGTGGATGATTCCCAAACACATAGCCCTGAAACAAAACACAACCAATGCCAAAGCCTGTGGGGCTGATGAGGGGAGGGGGTGCTGCATATCACTGTGTGTCAAACAGCAGGGCTGTTATCATACTCTCACATGCCTGCAGAAGAGAGGTGGCAGCCAAATATGTGGCTGCGCTGCAGCCAGCAGTGTGTTCCAGACGAGGCATGAGGCCGGGCTGCAGAGGCAGTGAGCGCAGAGGGCCATTTACACACACACACACAAACACACATTAAACATGACAACAAATCACAACACAGAGTTCAGCAGTGATGCAACTAAAGACGAAAATAATGCCTTCATTTTCTTCCACAGGATCAGACTATGAACACAACAGATCTATCCTTTTTTTGTTATTTCCTTAATTAAAAAATCAGCACTGTGGTGTCAACATCAAGTCAAGATCCCAGAGTTTCAAAAGGTACTAAATAACCCTTTTCATCCAAAATTAGTATGTACATGCAGGTTTTTTTAAAACTTCCTAAAAAAACAAAAGAAAAAAAGTGATACACAAGGAATACTCAACTTACTTTGCCCAGGGACCACTTTTGCAAAATGACAGGAGGGTAGGGGCCAGTTTATAAACATACATTAATGATATTTTTCATATAATATGAATAAATGTGGCAAATCCAGTCACAGCAGCCCCGCACACGTCAGGTGCACACAGGGGTGTTCCTAGAATTTGAGGACATTTGGGGCTTAGCCCAGACTTCTGTTGCAGGGTCCTGCCCTTGCACATTTTTTGTAAACAGGCTTTATTTTGATCCTTTTGATCCACTCCCAATGTGAATAAGTTTGAATTTATTGTGAAGGAGCCAAATGTGGCCTGCGGGCCATAAACACTATTTTCCTAATGCCAGTAGACCAGAGTTGTGTGACAGCATGCTTTTTTCTACTTTCAATGTCTTTCTTTGTTTTTTTTTAACTGGTGTGTTATGTTTGATGTCACAAATGCACCAGAAAACTGGTTAGTAAACAATAGAAAGCAGCACAGAAGTTAGTGAAAATTTTATGGTGGCTACTTTTTTCTCTGTTACTTATTCAGTCCCTCTTTCAAACTTGGTGCCGAGTAATTTGGAACAATGTTTGAGAGCTTCTACTACAGAAAGGAACGTATGTGTGTCCACCCTGGTGTAGTAATTGTAGTGATGTAATTGTAACAAAATATTTTTGGGGATTTTTTTTTTTTTTGTCACTTTTACGGCAATACATTTCTCATAAGCATCTTAGTTACTTACTCAATTGTTACTAAAGGAATGGATGGGAGCTGGGAAAAACCTGGATTTTGTTTTTTAAATCCTTTAGTTTGTGAAAAAACAACAACCAAAAAAATGTCTTTCTTCAAGTGTGATCTACACTCCATTTTTAAGGTGGTGTACATCTTACGAAAAAATATTTCCATCACTGCCAATTGGAGCTGGAGCTGATAAATTCCCGTGACTACTGCAGAGTCATTAGTCCTAAGAATGAATACTGATTGTAACCTTTCTTGGTAAATACAAAAGCCAGATGTCAGTGGGTGTTAGTGGGTTTTTAGTTCAGTGGGAAAGGGGATTTTGAATGTGAGTGTACTGTCACAACAGGGCTGTAACTCCCTCCGAGGACAACAAGGTCATATCCTTGGTATTTTTCCTGGGAATTCGGCTGCATTTAGTATTTGAATATTGTTTTAGACACATTTTTTATTTTTATTTTATTGTGTTAAAATAAACAGCGAGTACAATAATAAAGGGACGTTTTAAGTTTTTAAGTTGTGGCAGTGTGACAGCTTTGAAACAAAACTGAGGGAGGTCAGATTTACAAAAAGTATAACTGAACAGTTAAATCCACCTCAGGGCCTCGATGACCACAACTTCCTATTGTTTGCACATATGTAGATTGTATCCAAACAGTTTTACTCACTACAAATATTTGCTGTCTGTACATTTTATCCAAACCACTGCACTGATCTCAAAACACTCCTGGTTTTAGAGCACACTGCGTGCATGTGTCACATTTACTTCCTCTCTAAACTCACATAAACATATTGTCTGATTGTCTTAGATTGTATATGTATGTGAAATGTTCATGCATATTTACCCCTGCCAAGAAGGTCATGTTTTCGGTTCGCCTTGTCTGTTTGTCAGCAGGATTACAGAAAAACTACTGACCCGATTTTCATGGAACTTGGTAGAAGGGTGTCACGTGGGCTAAGGAAGAACCAATTAAATTTTGGAGCAGATTCAAATCACGTGGGCGTATACACAAATTATTGTCAAAGGTCCAGTTTGTGGCATTTAGGGGTATCTTTTGGCAGAAGTGGAACATAATATTCATTAGTTTATGATCAGTTGAATAATTTATATCTACATATGGAGCTGGTCCTCTTCTATAGTAGCCCAGAACAGACAAATTAAACACTGCCTCTAGATAGGGCCATTTGCGTTTTTGCATCAACCTCCATAGTACCCCTACATGCTTGGAACACAGGAGTAGTTTCAGTTGGTTGCAATCTACGACTGCACTACTAGATGTCACTGAGCCCTAGCCACTCAGGCTGTTCTAATGCACTGTTTGTACATTTTCCTATGAAAGTAATGCACCAAAATTAGTACATATCCCATGTAGTGATGAGCCAGTAAATAGTACGTAATCAACCTGTTCTCATTCTAACTCGTTACATATTGCTGCATGGTCAGTGCTGTTCATGTCTAGGTGTTACACACTAGGTGTCCTCCGGCATGTCAATTTACATGGTGCAACACAAGCATTTGGTTAGATTTAGGCAACAAAAGCACATGATTAGGTTTAGAAAAAAACATCATGGTTTAGCTCTACATTAATATCGGAAGTGAATGCCAACCTCCTGGGTGAAAGTCCTATAGGAACTTTCCAGGTCCTGATATTATGTTGTTACCATCAGCATTCAAAACTAACGCCATCCAGTGATGTATCATACAGTGCAACAGGTGCTGTCTGGCCATCCAGCAGCATCTCATAATACTGCAAAAGGTTCCGTCCACCAGCGTTACAAACTGATGCTGCCCAGCAGTGTATCATAAAACCACAAGAGGTGGCTTTTGACGGTGGTGTCGAATTCCGATATCACTGAAAAAATGGCAGTATTTGACAACTTAAGAGTGAGAACAGGCTAGTGTGATCCACGTATTTTGAATGGCTGCAATCACGTGACCTGACTGAAAAGGAATAAGTCCACTAGTCCAGTTTGGAGGTAGGCTGGGGAGGTGGAGGGTCACTAAACACAGGAGTTATCCCTGGGACTTTCCCCAGGAGACTGGCGTTTAGAACTGTGTGAACCTTGAATGAACTTTGAGTTATTTTAAGAAATGTCCTCACCAGGTTTCTTTTCCTAAACCTAACCACAGTAACTTTTATTGC
>JAPZEB010000015.1:1207117-1219770 GCA_029783705.1 Chaetodon striatus | reverse complement strand
CTTTGAACACAACGCCAGCCTTCTTCTTCTGCTTCTTTCTGTGTCCCATTACATTGCAATGGTTTCCTGCCAGTTGGTGACACTCACGTAAAGGAGCATTATCGCCATCAAGTGGGCTGGAGTGTATAACAAACAAGGGTCAAACGAACGATCAAGCGGAAGTTTACACACAGGTGTGAGGCAGCTGAAAATATAATTCCACAATCGAGATGAATAGTGAAAACACGGATGGAAGCCACAGTTTGCTACGATTCTTATGTGGGAACATCAACAAACACCACTGACCACTCGGTGAGTTTCATGGCTTTGAAAATGAATGTTTACGGTGGTTTTAGGACAGATTTACACATGGCCATAGACAGCATTGTCAAGCCATGCAGAGGAAAGTCAAATTCTCTCAAATTGTCAGAGAAGGAGCAGTCATCAAGATGGTCTTAACCATTCTATTTCATCATAAATAACTCAGGAATGGGGCTCAAAGTGCAAAATACTGAACTTCTCCTTTAAGTTTGTAACTTTACGTTTAACTATGTATTCATGGAATACTTATTTGTTAGATATCATATGAATTGTTCATCATATGAGGAAATGTTGACCATAGCTGTAAATACACTTTGCTAACTAAGCTAGCAGCTAGCGTTAGGATTATCTCCACCTTCTTCGAAATGTGAGTGCAGAAATCAATGGATGACAGTGGCTACGTCCATAATTTTCTAAGTCTATGTTTCAAGTTCTTTTTATAACACTGATATTCATACTGAAAACTACATGTACATGTATTACATACACATTTGATGTCATTATACATTCTAGCAAATACACACACACACACACACACACACAGACAATATAATAACATAACATGCAAACTCATTCAGTATCATATAATATTATTTCTCCAAGCCTTTAATGATAACCTTGAACAATGCAATGCTGGTAACTGCTACATAATATCTATCGATTCCATCCGGTGTGATTTCCTTGAGTAGCTTGGGCTGAAATTACTTGTGTGTTCAGAACTGAGCATTTCAAACAGACTGCTGTATACCTCAGCAGCAATCAATCAGCCTTAATCCAAAACCAATTTACTCCGCCTGAAGAGGAAAATATCTTTTAATCTCTTGCCGACAATCCCTGATTGCGGTGCAGAGCATCAGTTGACAGTCAAACTGTGCCGCTTAGAATGGGATGTTTATATTGGATTTGCGGTTGCCATTTTTACATACACATGAATGAATAGTCAATTTAATACCTGTGAGTACAGTTTTTCCCTCCCTGATGATGGGATATTGCTTTCCCCGACATCTTTTCCGACAGCGTATCCTGCTCTATCCTCCAAGACACTGTAGCAAAAAAGACAAAAAAGGTCATCACACAGGCCTAAAGAAACACACAATTGTGTATAAAGACACCATCTTTTCACATTTTAACAAATCTTACTCTGGATTAAAGATTCAATATGAACAGAAATCTTTGAAATATTCATTGTACCTTTGACATTAAGCCATGTGTTGTACATAGAGATTGCTTGTGTTGTACTCCAGCCTTTAAAGCAGAGGCAGTTACCTCTATTGGGAGCAGGACAATAGTCATACTGAACCCTGCCAGTGGAGTTGGAAGGGAGAGTGTTTGCACCTCATTATATCTATTAGCAGTGTGTTTCAGAAAATTAAGAATGCATTTGCACCAAACTATGCTAGAAATGATTAACCCAGTTAATTCCACCGCAAATAAAGTTTTCAGTTATAAGGCTCTAAAAATGTTGCTGAATGATGTATCAATTAATTTCCAGAAAATATTGAAGGGTCTCAATGAAATACATGTTTGGTGACACATGACCAGAGCTGTTTACTTCCTGTTTGCACCATGAGACGAGAATGGCTACGTCAAAGCTCCCAAAGAAAAGGTTAGTAAAGTAACATAAAGATAAGACAAATATTTTTGGTACATGTTATTTTTAAGGTGTCTAGTATTGATATGTGCATTTGGAATGCCACAACTTTGTTCAGTGGGGTCACAGAATTGGTGAACATGTTGACAGCAACAATAGTGACTGGTAGCATAACACAGCTCATCTAAATGTACATGTACTTATACATAGTTCTTGGTCTGCTACTCTTCTTTTTTAGGTTCACTTTGAGTGAAGTTTTGGGGAGATGACAGGGAGACAGGCCATTTGCTTTTGAATGCATACACTGAACTATAGATATGACAGGAACAACTTTATCAGTGATTATGACCTCCCCCTCCAGCCCTTTCTCATTCATCGTTCAATGAATTCATTGTTGAATACTGCTGCTTTGTCAATGATTTTGGCGTCAGATACCTGACGCCAAAAGCCACCTTTCATGGAATTATGTAACCCGCCTGGGCGGCATCAGTATTTAATGTGGCCAAACATAACCATTGGCGTTGTTATGACATGCTGCTGGTCAGCCGGATGGCACGTATTGGGGCAGTATGATACGCTGCCAGACAGGGTCAGGTTTAAACGCTGCTGGTAATGATGTAATATAAGAAGCATAAAAGTCTGTATATGGTGGGTAGGGCAGGTGGTGGATGGGTCCAACAAACCCAAGGTTTTCACCCAGGAGCCCAGTGTTCACTTCCCGAACGCCAAACCAAGATGTCTGGGTGTTGGTAGCATGTCCTGGAACGTCAACAGCAAATGCAGAGGATACCTAGCACATCATATGTGAATGTATAAGGCTACTCACAAAGCGGCGATGTATATATGTATAAGGGTTTTTAATATGTAAAGTAGTTACTCTAGAATGTGATAAAGCATTCTAGTGGCAATGCTGGGGAGTGGCAGTGCCAGAGTTTTAAATCTGTTAATAACTGGGCTGGGATATATAAGAATTGAGATTACTGCATAGGATATGTTAATTTGGGCAATAAATGGTAGATACAACACATCATCCCACCGGTCACTTTTTCACCTACTTTTCCTTGAAATTTTTGAAAAGGAATGATTGATTATTTCAAAGGGTTATCAGCAACAGATGATTTGGATGGTTTTATGTCTCGAAGGAAAATGGGATTAAACAGATTAAATTGTTAAATGTGGTTTTTACTGGAGGTTGTTGGAGATTGAGAGGAATACCTGCAGATATTCATTGCTGAAAAAACACACCGCCACATCCACTGCAAAAAAATACATATATATATGAGATAATAAAATAGAATATTATTTATTATGCCAAGTCAAATATTTCAAGTCAAGGAAACTAAATCTGCAGTTGTTGTACAACTCTGAGTTCAGCATTAGCTGCAGCAGTTTGAGCTGTGCAGCACACTAGATCATCATCATGCAGTGATTTTCTCTATATTCACAGCACTAATGAGAGGACAATAACAACAGTCACAGTCTCCTCTGGCTATGAACAATAACGTGTCAGTCATTTGCTGTAGTACATTTTCCAGTGCAGTCTCTCCAAGCCCCTCACTAACCAAACTAATTGAGGGCCATATGTAAGCAAGTAGTTCTTGCTTTAGAGTAACGCGGGGAGGGAGTCTTACAAATGAGCCCCCCTGGAGGGAAGCACAGCTGAGCCACGGTCAAGCAGAACATCACCACGTAGAACAAGACGGAGCGAGCCAGGGACAGCTCACCCAGTGGCATCAGCAGCCAAAACTCAACTGTGTGTTTGGCATGGGGATAGCACTCAAACTAGTGCTAGGCGTGAAAGTGCTAGATGCAGTCAGCAGTGTAGAAAGCAGTAATACCTGCTTATTAGATGGAGAAAATTGGTATCAAAGTAATAATAATATGAGTGCACTTTCATTTGAAGAGGACCCTAAATGACACTGGTTCTTGGGAGCGTTAGTTATTAGATCTTGGCAGTGTAACTTGTTATAATCTCATGAAAAATTATTTAGCCACTTTGTTTGTTTCCATGGTATTTTGTACAGAGCTGTGGACAGAGTTGTATTTTAGATGGTAGACAAAAACCTTTTAGTTGTCTTGCAAAAAAAAATTTCACATTATCTTGAAAAACTATTTTAAAACTATTTTTATTTCATATGCCTGGAATTTGACCTCAGGGCCAAATTCGTCAGAGAAAAAAAATTACATCCCAAAAATGGTAATTGGACCAGAAAACTTAAACTCTGCACAAAAAAAGCACAAATTATTTCAATTCATTCTCATTACTAGGGTGCAAAATACTGCTGCTTTGTCTCGCCCCTTGGCATATGATATTGACGCCAAAGGCACCCTTTAACGTCTTTATAGGGTGCTCCAGGCTTTTGATGAACTCCTCTGTAGCTGCAGCAATAGTTGACACAGAGAGCAACTGACATAGTATAAAGAATGTGAAAGTCCGTGCAGGGTGGAAGGGAGTGAAGGTGAATGGGTCAAACAAAACTGGACTTAAAACCAGGAGACCGTAGTTCATGTTCCATATGAAACCATAAGAGGTAATGTTACATAACTTACATACCTATGTCCCATGTGAAACCAAAAGTCAATGTTGTTTTAACCTAACGTTATGCAATTTACCAATAGTCATTGCACACTGATGTCACTTACATCAGTGCATTAAAATCAACGCATTCTCACTCTGACCTCAGCACATATTGATGGTTGGTCATAGGGTTTCCATGTCCAGGTACGATGTGCTAGGTACCCTGGGTGTGTTGGTTGTTGACGTTCTGGGACGCCATGTCAACTTCATCCTGTTACATTCATTGTCTGTTTTCAAAATACACTTCTGTTTTCACAGGAATTGTACAGTTTGCATACAGTCTCTTTCTAAATAAATACATCAGTACAAAACCACAGATTGACATTTTTTTTTCCCTCAACAGCAAACACACGTATGTTTTGCCAACACACACACATGGTTAGATTTCAGAAAAAAGAACAGAGTTTGGCTTTACAATCTTACGGGACGCAAACACTGGCCTCCCAGATGTAAGTCAGTTGTTGTTAGACCTATCAACCACCCCTCCCGCCCACCCTACTCACCGTCTTAACTTTCATTCTTGTCCCACCTAGTTTCTCCTGATGCCACATATTATGCCGATGACTGCGGAGTGAGACTGGGTTGTTAAAATAAATATGTTTGTGACATGACGTGATGTGACATACAGTAAATACACCACATTACTTAACAAATGTACTTATTTGAACCCAAAACATGATTTCTACACCTTACCATGTAGTTTTGTTGCCTAAACCTGACTGAGACCATTATACAACACTGACCATGTGTTACAATGTGTTTCAGCTGTGTGTCACATAGATTCGCTAAAGGTTGACCGATGTATCGCTATCAGACACCGAGGGGCATGACAAAGTGTAGGTATTTGATGACTTGGTAATGAGAACTGACTGATTATATACCAAAATACCCATGAAATATATTTTATCCCACACCATCTTTTACTCAAGCTATGTAAAGAAAACAAGTAGTCAGAAGTACTTACATTGTAGTGTGACTACAATGGTGACATTTTTAGACCAAATAATCCACTGTACAATGTCTGTTTTGATCAACAAATTCATAAAACTTGTGTCAAAAATATACCTCCTGTCCTGTACTTAATCCTCATATTGTCATTGAATGTGTATTGTGAGTCATACAAAATTATAATACCTTACTTGTTTGCCATGTGAAACATACTAGAAGTCTTGCAGAATACACATCTCTCACTTACCTTGTACTATGGAGCATCACTCTGCATGACCATGGAGAAAGTTTTAAGTCTACCCCCCTGGGAATATAAAGCAACTTTCATGCCCATTAAATAATCTATGTATTATATGCAAAGCTTATAGTTTGGCCTGGCAATGACACTATAACCAAGCTCATAATATTCAATAAAGGAAGGTTCATCCGCGGTGGACCATGAATACACTCAGTAAATTTCAACTCAAAAAGATTTTAAAAAATCAGAAGGTAAAACAACAGGTAGATTGTTACAGTTCCCCAGTACATGTGACATTTTTGCCTGGTGGTGGTGGTGATAAGTCAGGGGGAGTCAGCAGACAGGAATCATCCTCTGGGGACAAGGATAATACACCAACTGCAAATGTAACGGAAATGTGCGATCATCTTGAGATATCATGTAATCATTGCATTCTCATAGAATGGATTGTATGATGTCCTACAAAAAATGCATGCACAACTGTTCATATGATATCCTACGAATGTGAGCCCCATGAATGCCATTACATAATGACATTTGTTAATGGACAGCTACATAATTAACGTTAAGTTACGTAGGTTAGGTTTTAGAAAAGGCACATGGTGAGAACATACCTTAAAATGACTCAAAGTTCACACAGATCCAAACGTGCTGTTTTTGTGACCCATCCACCAGCCCAACTTGCCTCGTTACAAGCACTTGGGACTGCTTCTTTGTTTACTGCTGTCAGTGAACTGGTCATGTGATTGCAGCTTTTCAACATGCGTTGGATATGTATGAATTTAGGTGCATTGCTTTTCGTAGGAAAACATGAAAAATTTGTAACAACAGCCTGGAGTAATGGACAATGGGATCTTCAAGGAGATACTTTGCCTTGATAGTGGGTGCTTGATGCTGCAGGAAAATTTAGGATGATCCTGGCTCAACTGTTTCTACATTCCAGTCCAACATCATCCAGCAACACATTGTGCTAGCAAATCTGGAATGAGGACAGACAAAGGAACTGCAATTGGCCTGAAAATTCAATGTCTGGAGACACTGAAAGACCACAACGTTTATTTCTGTTATCCAATTAAACATTGCAGTATGATTTCCTTTGATATTGATTCATAGCAGAGGTCAAAGGTGTTGAGTTCAACAATAGTTGATGTAAAAAGCAAAGAGTGTAACACCTATTGACTGGATGAATAATGAGCTGAACAGATGCCAATAGAGAGGGCAAACAGTGTCCTCTACCCTAAACAGCCTGCCCACCCTCACTTTCTCTCTGTTTTTCCTGCTTCTAAGCAGAGGAATGGTTGATTAAGAGGAGGCTTGTGGGTGGCTGTTGTTTTACTCCCTATTGATCCTCGGAGCACAACTTTCCATCATGCAGAGAAGGCCAGGGCCAAAGACGACAGCTAATTAAGATGGCTAATCACTTCATTTCACAACGGCTGCAGGCTCTGTCACTCTTCTTCCCAGCACCTGTTGTTTGGTATCAGTGACATGATAAAAATAAAGCTGGAAATTTCTAACATTACTGATCTGCAGTAATGGTGAGAAAATCAGGGGCAGAAGGGTGACACACAGCTTAAGACAGGCCTTTAAATTGTGCACTCCTGGGATAAAATAGCCTGCCACTGATGGATCCTATCTGATTAGATCCTGACAGAACCTACCAAACTACAGTAGGCCAAATTAAAGCGTTCTAATTGGTCATGACACATGAATAAAAAAAAAAAGCTTTGCAAAGTTTAAGTGTTTTAGCAAAAAGAAAATATTGACATTGCACATTTCTGCAAACCACAAATACATTACATTTGTATGTTTCATATGGATCATATCAAGTTTTCTAAAGTGAGCTTACATTGTCATCAGGAGGTGAAGAGGACTGTAGATAGCATGTCACCAAGGCAAGATGCCAACTAAACTGTGGACCACAGTTTGAGACCAACAAACACCAAAACCAGTTGTTATGTAGCAAGCCATTGCTGTTTCCAGCTGCTTTTGGCCACCAAACATGGGTGATTTTTAGCAAGTTTCCACCACGACAGTGTCACGAAAAGAGGTTGTTTTTTACTGAGACATTGTTGCATATCTTGCTGGGGTAGTGCTAAGAAAGATGGTTGTTTTCTACACAGACATTGCTGCGTTTCCAGCAGGGATTGTGCTGAGCACTTGTAAGGAGGAAAGTTGGTGGATGGGTTACAGAGAATCGGACTTTCACCTGGAATCGCATGTTCGGATCCATGTGAACTTTGAGTAAACTTTAAGTCATTTTAGGGCACGTCCTCACCATGTTTCTTTTCCTAAACCTAACCTCAGCAGCTTTTTCTACCTAAACCTAACCTCCACCACTAACTTTACATTAACTGTGTGTAACGTCATTCATGGGGCTCACATTTGTAGGATGTCATACGAACTGTTGAGCTTGCATTTTTCTAACATATCATAAAACCAATTCTATAAGAATAGGTTGATTACACAGTATCTCAAGATGGTTGCATTTCTGTTACATTTGCATCTGGTGTATTATACTTGTCCCCAGAATATGATCCCTGTCTGCTGACTCCACCTGACCTATCACCAACACCAGGAAAAAATATCAAATGTACACAGGGGAATTCTAACAATCTACTTTTGCCTTTTGATTTTTTTATGTTCTTGAACTGAAATTTACTGAGTGTATTCATGCTCCACAGAGGATGAACCTTCCTTTATTGAATATTATGAGCCTGGTTATAGTGTCATCATCAGGACAAACGATCAGCTTTGCGCAATATATATAGATTATTTAATGGACATGAAAGTTGCTTTCTCCATTCATATTCCAAGAGGGATACACTCTAAACTTTAATGCAGAGTGATTCTCTATAGTACAAGGTAAGTGAGAAGGATAAAGGATCATAGAGTTGCACATTCTTGCACGACCTGGTGGTCCGAAGTGGTCTAGTTAGGGGACCTGTTGGGGTAGTGGATGGTTCACAAAACACAGGACTTTACCCCTGAAGAAGGGTGTTCAGAAACATGTGAACTCTGAGAGAACTTTAGGTCATTTTAAGATATGTCATCACCATGTTTCTTTTGTCAAACCTAACCTTCGTAACTTTACATTAATTACATAATGTAAGTCAAGGACATAGCGTCATTCATAATACAAACTGCTGTGCATGCATTTTCATAGGATATCACAGAACCATTCGATAAGGATATGTTGAAAGCCTCCATACTGGTCGATTTGGTTGATCAAAAATGTAAGACAAAAGCAAAGTAACACATTAACCTTCACAAAATCAGCACAGCAACAAGCATCAGATAGGTTTAACTATATATATCCACTGTTTAACTATACATCTTTCCATGCTATGGTTAAGGCTGAAAATTACAACAGAAATACCTACATATATTTCCACAATCAAAATCAATTGCCAGTTGTCTACCTGGAAGTAATTGTTGTTAGTTGTTGTTAGACGTCATGGTGATTCGGTTATATGTCAGCTGATAAGTGACAAGAGAAGCAAAAGAAGCACAGACAAATAATGATGTTGCCATGCTGGCTGGGTGTCAGATCAGAAAAAACTCACGTGTTGTTCTGGAAGGCAGTTACAACATGAAGCAGAAAAAAAGGACACACAGAATTGCAAATAAATGCAGCCACACAATTACGCAGACAGAAGGACATGTACAAATACACAGAGTGTCATGGCGAGCGCGGTTGCATCATTTTGTGGCCTCTAATGTACAGACCTGCAAGGGTTTGATGGGAATCGTGTCGTCAAACTGCAAATTAGGCATGTAGCGCATGCTGCTTTGGGGTTAAAAGCCCCTCAGGATGAGAGGGCTTTAACTCAGATGCAGCACACAGCGGAGGATAACATGGTTGATGTACAAGAAAACTCAAAGTCTTTACATCTTACTCCGTTGTCTCCTTTTTATTTTTTTATTTCTTATTTTCGCAGAGAGCACAAGTCCTCCTCCTTCATGTTTTAATTGACTGCTCTCACAGAGTGTCAGGGGACCCTGCACAACAGTTTGCCAATCCCCCTGTGATCATCACACCCCAACCCAGCCTCAGAGGGACCAGCAAAACTTAGATACTGCTCCATTATATCTTTACGTCGCTGGCAACAACTGCCAAGGAATACATTGCGAGACAAGCTTGTTATACAGTAAGAATCCAGGAGGAAGCGAGTCACCTCAGTCCTTTTCAGAATCACTCTCCGTGAGGTATTGGATGCTGCTCTTTATGTCAAGTGGACTTATTCTGATTCTTAGAGAAAAGGGAGCAAAACATTACTCAACCAGTGAAGGTGGTGGAGTGTATTTATGCATGGCAGGCACAAGATCACCAAGTGCAGCATTTCTCTTTTTTTTTTTTTTATACCCCACCAAAGCGATATTGATAACAGGGAACTCCATCTGGAAAGCCGACCCCAGCCTCGGTGTCACTCCCATCATTTATTTGCTCTTTTGACCATTCTGAAAAGTGATTTGTGCAGCGGGATAAACACAGCGGAGCTAAGCCCCAACCAGCGCTTATGAAAGGAAACTGTTAGGGAATGATTTCCCACCTGGATTCAGCCTGGATAAGCAGTTTGAAACGGCAGCTGCTCGTATACTGTTGACTGCATTACCGAGTCTGTGTTCGCGAGGCCGCAATATTGCATCGCTCCTTCATTGTCTGATGCAGGAGTGCCACTGCACCACAGCTCTACTGGGGGGGGAGGGAGGAAAAAAAAGTCTAAGAAAAGAGTGTGAGAAGTTGAGTTAAATCATGCCAAGTTGTAGAACATACAAACTTAGTGAGAGATTATAGCTGGAGTCACTTCACATCAGGCAGATCCACTAGGGAGCTAATAGAGACAGGAGAAACAGGAGGAGCTGTCTCTTCTCACTCTTATCCATTGGGGGGATTGATATGCTGGAAAAAAAAGGCAGGGAATCACAAAGGATAAGGCTGAGAGATCCAGGCTTCGCTACACATTGGGCCTGTCATCTTCTGTAGCCATTTTGATATTTCCTCCCGTCTTAGGCTCCTCTCAGATTGGCTAAGGGCTGTTTTCAAATGCACTCCACTGATCAGTCTGGGGGAGGATGAAGACAAGGGAAGGTTTTGGAAATCCGAAATAGTTGACTGATAAAAAGGAGAATGTGATATTTAATGTCCTTACATGTCAGGTGTCAGTTGTCAACACACTGTAGCTGCCTGCCTTTGAATGAGAATTTATTTTAGCGATACTGTGGGTGACACATCTAATAGGCATTTAGCTATCATTGTTGCTTTGACTGTGCTGCCGCTGCTGAAGTATACGTTCAAATGTTGGCACATTCTCCAAACTGGATGAAACTGTGCAGTTGAAAAGGCGGAGGGAAAGCAGGATAATTGGACTCCTATGGATGGGAAAACCGCAGGATGTGGCAAATCTGAGCGATGAGCCCCGTGTCAGGATGTATTAAATGGAGCTAGGTCATCTGTAATTATGCCCCTGTTGCAAGGAGGAAGACATATGATCATTGTGTCGCAGTTTTGTGAGCTTTTCAACCTCCATTTTTGATGTGAAGGCCCGGGCCACCAAAAGGAAGCCTGCTGCTGACTCAGACCTGCTTCTCTTTCATTTTTGAGATTGTTTTCCCACATTGAGAGCTGATTGGTTGATCCCCTCCACCTCTGTGTACACACAGTGGGCAGATGGCTGTCCCCAGAGTCTTACCTTTTCTATCTTTATTGGTAGCAGCGCAGCAAAGAAATGCCCTTCAGTCATTCTCTAAAGCAAGGAGCAAATAATCTGTGCGGTCTGAGGGGAAACTTCACAGAAACAGTCTTCCTGGAATAATTGCTTCAAACAAATGAGCTCTTGAAGGTCCATTAGGCAAGTATTGTTCCCATCAAACAGTGTGTGATGCTGAGGGTTGCTCAGAGGGCCGGTGTGAAACAGATGGGGCCATGTTGTCCACATTTCAAATGAGAATTCAAATGCTATCAAGGCCTGTATGATTACCTCAACTTACAGACACACTATGTGTTTATATCAAGCAAAGATCCTGAGTGAACTCATGGACTGTTCGGAAATGTATGACTGTGACTACAGAGAAATACCTAGCTGAATAACATTCAGGAAATCTCGCAGTTACCATTTTTAATTATATATTCAAGAGAAATGTGTTATATAAATGTATTTTTTCCACTTATCTTGTTGGAGATATCAATCACCCAATGTGGGGTGGGGTACACCTTGGATAGGTCATCAGACAATCACAGGGCTGACATATAGAGACAGACAGCCATTCATGCTCACATTCACACCTACAGTCACCAGTTAAGCTAACCTGCATGTTTGTTTGGACTGTGGGAGGAAGCCGGAGCACCCAGCTCTGCAGCTGGAGAAGGCCCACACTGACATGGGGTTTGAACTTACCACCCCAGGAATCAGGAATCCCTGTGAGGAGACATCGCTAACCTCTGCACCATTGTGCTAGTCCATTTAACTAGCCAAGTGTGGCCTTTCTCAATAACACACCTGGTCTAGTTGCCAAGTTAAGTTCTTCGGATATATAAAACCAGGTTGTTGGCTACATCAAATTTTGTGTCCATTCCCCAGTTACCCTGTGAGGTATTCATGGGGTTTTTAATAAAATCAATCCAAGTTGTGAGTATTGTTTTTACAGGATAGAGTGGTGTTGTGTTGGTATGCTGGGTGCTGTAATCCTCGACTGCTGTAACTCTCTGATGTACTGTCTGTCGCTGCTAGTTCAAATGAATGATTCATAATTATTATATTATCAGAAGCCTTATTTTCAAACAAGTAATATTCATACTGCTTTAAATAAATAATTTTATTATATTTCCTGATCTTTGCTAAGCAACAGTTTTGTGTGAAAGGAATTAAAGGCCTGTCCCATGTAGACGCGTGTTCCAGATATCAAATATAGGCATGGTGATTTCAGCGATTTAAGCAAAGGCTCAGTCTGAGGCTATTAATTGAACTTTTATAGTGTACATATATATATATATATAT
>JAPZEB010000015.1:1176208-1191544 GCA_029783705.1 Chaetodon striatus | reverse complement strand
CTGTCTTTTTTTTTTTTTTTTTTGGCAGCCAACACACCATAATATTGTCAGGGAATGTCTTCCCTCTCATTCATTTTAACTGGATCATGGCTCAAAAAATGTTCACAATGAAATAGCATCAGAAAGGCCGACTGAGTTTGGAGCTGCAGATCAAATATGAATATAGTATATTTGCAGTGATATCCCTTCCTGTGATGTGTCAATGAGTAACATCTGCAGAGGAGGCTGAGGTGAACCGACGCCACCTTTCCCGCCCTATCTGCAGCACACAAACCACCTCAAGGTAAAGACAGAAGTAAGTTTCTGAACAAATGTTATTGCTTGCTGTAATGAGGGTATAAAATGTTATTAATATTTTAGAACAAGCCCTATTTTTCATTTCTGAAACCCACTGTGGGGCTCCTTTTCAAAGGGTTTCAGTCAAAACCCAATGGGAGATTCAATTGACTTTAATCTTGCATTCGTTTGAAAATTTGAGCCCATTAGTTAACTTTGCCTTCTCTGTGCAGTTTTCATTGCATTTCAATGAAGCCGCTTTCCTGTGGTGTTAAAACACTAATAGTTGCTTCAAATAGCAAATGAGAGCGAGGGAGCACGAGAGAGAATAAGAGAGGAAGGAAAAACGAGACAGAGGGAGAGGAGAAGACGGTTAAGACGGTCAAAAATATTATTGCAAAACATCTATATTTTCAATTTGAACATTCTATATATATATGACCTTGGGGGTTAGAGGAATCCAATACATTGCTGTGAAGTGCAGTCATCATATATTTATGCGCCGGAGTGAATAATTTGCAGATTGAGACACAACATTAGGTATGCTGTGCCACCTTTCATGCTCTGACAACATATCAGCTGCATCCACATAGCAAGGCTAATTGGTGAAACACATTGTGGCTGCAGCAATGAGAGGTCAGAATGGCCATAATAAAATAAAGGAATAAGGGTGGGACCTGAATTATTCTCTTTGATGTCAGCTGGACCTCGGAAGTGAGACTCTCTAATTGCCACGGCTCAGTACCGTTTCTCTCCTCTTTCCTCTCTTTCTGGACAGTGTTCACATGTCTCTCTTTCACCTGCTGTCACTGTACTCAGCCTGAGCCAAACTTCGGAGGTTTCCTCACCTAAGGCTAGCTCATCTCCACTCAGTATGATGGATGTGAATGCTCTTCATACAATATATCCCCTTTAGACTTTAAGTTCCAAGCATCTTGGAAATTGCCTTTTTTGGATTCATGAGCGAGGGCATTGAAAACCTCCCAGCAGTGCTTGCACCAAACATTTTTCAAAAGGTGTTTGTGTCACCAAGCTCATCTAGCTCTCCACTCAGCCAGCCCTTTCCGACCAGCAGCCTCACCCAATCACAATAGGCATACAGCCGCGGGGGTCAGTGGATGTGACTGCATCCACTCTGTCCACTGCCTTTAAGCAAATGTCATTATGCTTTTCATCACAGGCTAAACAGCTCTCTTATTCACCCAGAATCCCCATTAATGAAAAGTAGGTCAAGTGCAGAGTTCCAAAAGGAATGCCAAAATCTCCCACCCCTGCACTACCCCTGCCACCAGCCCGACCCCGTGGAAAAACGTGCAGAGAAGAAACTCTCTCCAGCGATTTGTCATGCTTCTCAGCTAACTCTGGCTCACGTTAAATGTATGTACACATCAAAGGAAATGATGAGAATGGCTATTTCAAAAGCACTCTCTGCATTGTTAGATTACCTAAATGCCTCTCCTGCTGGCGAGTACGGCTGCGTCAAAGCGAAATGAGTCAACAGATCTTATAGAAATGCCAAAGTATCTCATGGATTTTATAGAATCAGCCTCTGTGTCCTTGTGGGATCCCTCCTACCTTAGCGCAGTCCCTCATCAAATGAAAGCTCATGTTGTTGTTTCTGCTGCCTCTGTTTAATCAAGCAGCCCCATCCCCCTCCCCAGCATCATCACAAGCTACTGACACAATGCCTGACTAATCCTACGCCCAGCTTTGGGATATGGCACCCACACAGTCAAATGAGCAAACAAAGAAGCTTAAGTCCTCTATACTGGATTAAGGAGGTATAGGAATAATGGTGGGCCATAGATACTCAGTGAGCACGGCTGTTGCTGGCTAACCCCAGGCACCCAGTCACACCAAGCCAAGTGTCTCAGACTGTCTGAGCCCAGCCTAGCTGAGCCCATCTGTCATGACCCCGGTCGTGGACCTCTGGCAACATGCAGTGGTTACTTTGACCATCATCAGTCTTGTCTATAAGTATCAACTTGAGACGGACATAATTTCAACAAGGCCTTACAGCAGATGACTGATAGACCCTGACATCAACGGGAAGTCTTCCCACACCTGACTAGGCTGTTACCACTATCTGTTACAGGAAAAACACACACATATATATATATACACACACACACACACAAATATCATCTTTTGTGGAAACACTGCCAAATAAGTTACTGTCATTATAGATACAGTATGTTCATCAGTGAGTATTAGAGGTTTTAATATGTGTATTTTTTAACTTTAGACAAGGCTAGACTAGCTGGTTCCCCCTGCTTCCGCCCTTCATGCTATACTAAATTAACCATGGCTCAACTCTAGCTCTGTGCCTGAGGAGGAACTCGACACTACCTTTTTTTTTTTTTTTTTACCACTGACATACTGTAAAACTTCAGGTAGTAGCCCAGGCTTTTATTTTCTTCAATCACTAAACTTAACTGGCCCATATTTGGGACAGGCATCTATATGGGACTGGCCTTGAATTCCTTTCGCAAAAAACTATTGCTCAAACTATGAAAATCAGGCTATCCAATAACATATAAATTACAGATCATTCATTTGACTTTGCACTGAGAGGCCGAGAGCCGAATCAAAATACTGATAGCCTACCTTTGTGACAGCAAGAGGAAAGGACTGAGAAAGGGGTGAAAACTAAACACAGAAAGTTGGGGACATTTTTATTTTGGACTTAGTAAGTGGATTTGCTTTCATGTAGTGCCTTTCTAGCCTTGTCACCACTCAAAGTGATTTATGCTACATGCCACATTCACCCATTCAAACACTGATGGCAAAAGCTGCCATGCACTTCAGAATGTAATATAAAAATGTATCTTAAAACAGAGGTTTGTGTGACATCTCACACAAATTTACACACAACAGTACATAAAAAAGGTTAGGTTTAGGCAAGTAAAATTACTGTGGTTAGGTTTAGGAGAAGTAGCATGGTGAGGACCTACCTTCAAATGTCTCAAAGTCCATATGATTCCAAACATCGATCTCCTGGGCAAAGTCCTGGGGGGTGGTCCAACGTTTTGTAACTCATTCAGCACCTGAACCTACCTCTTTACAGGACCGCTTCACTTTTCACTCCCGTCAGCACAATGATCACAGCCGTCCCAAATACAGAAATTACTGGCTTATGATTACCTGGGATATGTCAGAATTTAGGTGCATTACTTTTCATAGGAAGACGTACAAACAGTGCATGACAACTTTAACTTCTTCTTCTAATGAGGTTCCAGCAGGCTGTACACTAATAAAGCATAATGCTGGCCTCCACAAACAAGAGTTTACCATTGACCCCATATTTTTAAATAAAGTCAAGAAGCACGGAAAAATTTCAGGATTGCTTTGCCAATAAGTAGAAACTCCACTTCAGATGCAAAGATAGGTGTTCCATGAGAACAGTTTGAATCTAATATTCACATGCACATTTGCACACTGATAGCACAGCCCTCTGGAGCAATATGGGGTTCAGTTTCTTGCACAAGAATGCTTAGAAATGCACACTGGAGGAACCAGGGATCAAACTCCCAATCTTTGTATCTGTGAAGAACCCACTCTACATTTTGAGCCACAGCGGCCCATTGTAACCAGCAAAGACATGAAAACAAGCATATCTTACAGCACGGTGCAAGGAGACAAGAAAATATTGTTTATGTCAGATAGAGTGCTTCCTTTGTTTGATGAGTTAGCAGACAGTGAGCAAGGGACTTTACATGACAATATTCACAACTTCAATTCATTTTTCTGAAAAACCATTTGATTCTTTTTATCAGTGGACCCTCGAGATCTAAGGAATGCTCTTAATGGACACTTTAAAGGTATTTATTGTTGCTCTTGTCTACTGTGCATCTAAATGGTAAAAAAAAAAAAAAGTCCCGATCAAATAAGCATTCTGACTCCTGGAAGGGTTTTTAGGGGATTTGTAAGGTACAATGGGATGTCATCTGCATATGAACTAATTTTGTGTTGAAAGTGTCTTGTTTGTATACTTGTGATACAAGTGTTCTGTCAAATGGTGGCTGCAAGTAGTTCAATGAAAATGGCCAACAATAAAGGAGAGAGTGGACAATATTGTCATGTGCCCTGCTGTGATGAGAAACACCGAGAGTTGTGATTATTTGTTGTAACTGCTGCTGATATAACTGATATAACTTATGATATGTTTCATTCATAGGGAAGATATTTGAGAGTAGCCTTAGGAGCCTGCCATCCACAAAAGCCTGGCCAAATCACAATGGTGTTCTACTGCAGCACACAGGAGAATGGTGTGTCTCACAGTGATGCTCTACTCATGTGTCCAGACCTCACACTAACAGCCACTTTGGTATCTTATGTGATTCAGAAGGGGAAAAAAGTTGCAGACATTTATCAGTTTCATTGTTGTGTAGTAAAGGAAGATCACAGAAACTACTTGAGGTTCCTACAGTACAGGCACATGACATGTTAGAATCACTTTCAGAGTCTCCATCAACTACAAGGCTTTTACAGGGCAAAGCATTCTGTCAACAATAAACGGTTTCTTCTACGCTTCCAACTTTCTATAGTTCCAGTTACCATGCAGGACAGAGCTCTACTGACAGAGATCACTGCTAACACCCTTGATTAGGATGTGCCGCAAGGCAAGAACAAGATTCACGGATGGGAAGTCTGAAAAGATTTGCACATCTCACTCACAGACACAGCAACTTCTTTTGAAGAGCAAAACACACAGAGTTGCTTGTTTTCTTAAATGAATCAGTCAAGACAATCAGAGCTGGGGCTAGTCTAGACTTACCAATTAGGAAGGAAAGATCAGCTTGGGTTTTATACCTGGGAAGGTGAAGTTAGCCCTCTGACTGATCAATCTGAGCCTACCATACCTTGACTTGAACGATGTGCCGCAGTGTTGGTCACTGAAATGACAGAGCTCATCTAACACAAAATAGTCTTTGTGTGAAGTTCTCTTGCAACAGCAATTACATCTGTGGGTATATATACAACCAGAGAACATTTCTGTGTATATTTGCACAACAAAGTCCAAAGCATTCAACAACCTACCAGACTCCACCTCACTCCCTGTTTTTCCAGCAGAGAGACTTTGAGTCTGACAGTAGCTGCAAAAGGCTGGTCAGCACTTAGGACCAGCTGTACATTGTTGTCCATGCTACACTGGTAAGCCAGTCTAACTCGTGTCACCTGACCCTTCGCATCAATCCACATGTAGTTATCCTTTAAAGCAGGGATAGGCAGACATCTAGAAAAGGTAAAAAGAAAAATGGCAGAATTTGAAAATGCACCCTCCTCTTGCAGCTCTCCCTTCTATATTACTAAGCCCTTCCCATAAAATGACAATAAACACGTGCATGTGACTCATACAGTAACCCAGTTTTTCCCATACATTTATTTATTTATTTTTTATTTTCATTGTAGAGTTGCCAGCAGTGCATTTGCACAGCCCCTCCTAGCCCCGTTCCTAGCCCCAGCCCCAGCAGCAGCAACGCCGGGTCTAACCCATGTAACGCCAGCAACAGAGAGTTTGTTAATCTGGTGGAGCTGTCCAGTCCCCCAGATCTTAGGTTTGCACTTGTTGGATTCAGGTTGCTGTAGCCACTAGGAGTCTGTCTCCAGAGCTGCTGCCCACTCTCCTTCCAGCAAGTCGATCTGTAGTAACAGAGAATAAGACGAGAGACAAACTGTGATTAAAAGATTTAACTTTAGCAAATGTAAGCTACATAAAGGTGACCTTGCTGGTGCAGCCATGAGCCTTTGGCTGCGGTTAGCCGAAGGCTACATTAGTAGCAACATTTTCTGTCTATCTCTTAAAGTGCTCTGCCTTTTGACACATGTTTTGGCATAGTCGATGTTTGTTTACAGCAAGGTTTATGCATTTTGCGGTGACAAGAGGAGGCATGGTTAGAAAATTAAAACTGCATCAGTATGACAACATCTGGATTTTAAGCTGATGAAAAAGTTGTCCGAAATAACCACCGGTGACACAGTGCTGCAGTTGTGAGCTGGACTTTTGTTGGAGGGCATGTTTCTATTGATATCTTTTGCTCGGTTTCAAAGTTCCACAGTGGACAAGGAACAGTTTATTTATAATGTTAAGATGAAGAATTATTTTCATTAATCCTCCTTATTTCACTTTAAAAAAAAACCCAACTTAAATAGACAGGAGGGTTATTAACAAGCTAAGCTAACATTACTTCCTGGTGGCTATATGTCCTAACCATTAAGTATCACAATGTAGAACTTGTTTCTCTGCTAAAAAAAGTAACGCTACAAAGTAGAAAGACATCAAGTAGGCTACTCACTTAGTGTGTGTTTAAAGTGGTTATGTCTCCTCTCTGATCCCAAGCAAACAGCTGATATTTATGTGGTTTGTGGATGCTGATTCAAGTGCAACACCTGGTAAAAATCTGGGACACTGGGCGGTCCAGTGTTTGGCTTGATATCAAACCTGCTTGAAAACTTTTATACCGGCCTAACCCTAATTGCTAATGTGGTGAGCAGCTCTAAACAAAGTACAGTTGAGGTTGACAGGGATGTCAGTTGTTTCGCAGGTATCTGACAAATTAATATTTTGACCTGATGATGGTGATAAAAATCAGGGGATCACCAAAGTCAGCACATTCATAGTTCAGCTACCAGGGATATTTATGCCAAATTTCATGGCAATCAACCTAATACTTATGAAGACCAAAGTCAGTAGTATTTCCCAAAATAAGAAGTCATCCAAATGGGAATTTTCAGTGGTGCAAAACATATGAGAAAGTTGCAGCTCCTCCCATTTCACAATTCTATTCTCTGATTGGACCAGCTAGCAGCCACTGGCCTCAGCCAGCTGTCAGAGGATGTTTTCCAGACTAGCAAATCAGACATGGTTACCCAACTCATCTTATCACGTATAGATCCAATCAGATTGTGACAGAAGCCTTCCTTCTTTCATTTAGAGAAAGAAATGCTGCTGTCTTAATTACACCACCATTACTATCTTACATGCATATAATGTTAAAAACTTTTGTTTGGCAGTGATGACAGCCAGTATTTTGTTTTAACAGGATGGATGATGAACAGACTGGCGCTCCACTGTTGTGTAATGAAAGGTTGTGAGAATCCAGCACAACAAAGCGTGGACTCTCCGATAGATTATGAAGCAGGTGGGATTTAATACTCGACTGGACTGTTCAAAGCAGGTGCTTTGGAGGGGTGTGCATATTACTCACAGCATATGTGCTGGTGTGTGTGCTGCTTTGTGGGTTATGCATGTGTGTTTAGAGGCAGTATTTCTGTTTGTATTTGTGTGTGGAGGTGTGTGTGTGTGTGTGTGTGTGTGTGTGTGTGTGTGTGTGTGTGTATCTGTGTGTCAGTCTGTCTATGAGTGTTTAAAGGCTCAGTCATTGGACCCGAGGGAAAGAAAAATGAAGGAAAAGGCACAGGGCAAAGTTGCAGCGTGGGGGTCTGTATCGAACCCGGGCCATCTACCCACGATCCCTGCTGCATCCAATTTCAGCACCAACGCTTCCTGTTAAACCCCATCAAACAGACACACGGCGGCACAAAGGAAAACCTCATCTCCACGGGAAACTAATCCGCCGGTGTGCGCTGTAAGCCTGTCAGGTTTTTTTTTTTTTTTATTGAAATAAGTCATCACTCATTTCGCCAAAGATTAAAAGTATGGCTAAATTGAGAAAATCCGCTTAGGAATTCTGAATTTAAATAGTGAGTTGGAGGGGCAGCTAGGAGAGATGCCAAGGCTTGTGGGGAGCACAGACAGGTATGGGAGGTGAGATAAATTGAAAATATACATATTTGTTTTTGTAGTTGGATTTCCCATAACCATCAGACTGTTTTTCATTTTTTAGTGAAAGCAGAGGGTGGAGGGGAGCTGGAAGCAGGAGGCCTCCCCATCCACACATAGCAGTTGTCGGAAATGAGAGAGCCTCATCTCACAGGCAGTGTCCTGATTGGAGATTTCAGATGCAGAGACACACATGTGAAATTACTTCCTGTGACTTTAATTGCCTTGCTGTTGGCAACAAGGTGTTCCTGCAGGGGAATGCCAATTGCTTACCAGCTTTGCCATAGAGAGAGGGTCAATAGGGATGTGTCCAAGGAATGGCCTTGGGTGGAACAGACAGGTGCCACCCCATTATACTAAACTTTGATTGGCTATCTGCCTGTTCAGAAGCAGGACTCAACAGTGACTGTTAAAAGAAGTTAATAATTAATCTGGTTTTGTGGATGTGTTGTAATGGGAATACAATTGGAAAGTTTTTCACTAAATATGGCTGCAGAGTCAGCAGCAAATATGCCGTACAATACAGTGAGGTTTTAAAAAAGATGTGGGAAAAGGAGCCTTAAAGGGGACCTACTATGCTCATTTTCACATTCTAACTTGTAGTAAGGTTTCTGCTGGAAAATATTTACATGCTTTAACAGTCAAAAGACACTTTTTTTCCTTCATAATGTCTGTGCCGGAATACCTGTATTCACCCTCTTTCTGAGAACGCTGCGTTAAGTGCCTGTCTCTTAAACTACCCTCCCAAAAAAGTCCAGTATGCTCTGATTGGTCAGCAGTTTCAGGTCTTGTCTTGGAGTCTCAGCACTGTCATTGCAGCTGAGGAATGACTGTAGTGGAGAATAACAGCATTTCAACACTTGTAAATACATCTACACATGTTACAGCAGGAATATGATCCAAAATGGGGTAGAAATGAACAATATTGGGGCGTTGGTGGCTTAGTGGCAGAGCAGGCGCCCCATATACAAAAGGCTATTGCCGCAGCGGCCCGGGTTCGAGTCCGGCCTGAGGCCCTTTGCTGCATGTCGTTCCCCCTCTCTCTCCCCCCTTCAGGCTTGTCTGTCCTGTCAATTAAAGGCAAAAATGCCCAAAAAAATAATCTTAAAAAAAAAAAAAAAAGTTTACTGGCCAATCAGCTTTGTCAATCAGAGTCTGCAACATGGGCACTGTCATCGTTTTCAAGACACGTGACCAATGAAATCCATTGTGAGTGGGCAAATTACTTGTAAGGGTGGTGAAATTAATTGGAAGCTCATGACAAAGAAGCTAGGATTAGAAATAAACTGTTTTAAATATGTCAGTGAATGGGCCACACTGCTTACCTGAGCAACGCATGTATGTTGCAGAACCTCCTGCTTTTCATTGCAGTGCCTAACAGACCAGAGCAGCTACACAGCTCACATGAGCAGCATGGTTCAGCTGCAGCTCATCTAAAGATTTGACGTGTTGCTTATTTTTTCTGTGTGGCAAACAGACAGTGAAAATGATCTGCTGATAGTCACATTGACCCCATACCAGCAACATTACATCTTTCACTACAGTTTCAGTGTCCATATCTTTAGAATCTGTTTTGGAATGCTATTTTCTCGACACAGCTGATTGAAATGATTAACTCATTAATAAATCCTGAAGCTGCTTGATAACAAGCAGACCCATCTAAACAATGCTGTGTCTGCACTTGCGAAAGTTCTGGAATCACCATATTATCGTTTTTTAAACCAGTCAAGCAGTGGCGGATGAGAGACTGTGGATGGAGCAGACTGAAATATGACTTTTCTACATGTTTACATGTTGCTGAACAGCTGTATTCTCTCCCTCTCCCCCTCTCCCTTTCTCTCTTTCTCTCTTTCTCTCTCTCTCTCTCACACACACACACACGCACACACACACACACAACACAAAACAATAGGTCATTTGACCTATTAAATCATTAAAGTAATTATTTTTGCCTCTAAAGTGGCTGGCTAAAAATACCTATTTGACAGCTGAATAATATATATCAAAGCAGCACAATGACATAGTGTTCAAGCCTCGGCCTGTGTTAAATGTTCACCTCCACAAAGGATTTGGTTTGTGCTGTTCCTTTCTTTCGCTTTCTCTTCACTTGAGCAGCAGTTTTCTGGTTTTTGTGATGCAGCAAGAGGAAGAATGTGAAAAGGGGCAAAGCACCTTAAGGGACACTTTGATGTCTTCCCCTGAGCTATCAGAGAGCTACAACAGAATTTAAGCCTCCCCCTGAATAAGCCATGAGTCCAATACAAATCCCAATCATTAAAGTTCAGAGGAGTTTACAGTAGGAGACAAAACAGCCAGGAAGAAAAGATCCAAAGCCTGATCACTAGATTATTTTTAAACTCTCTCCATGGATGCACATTCATTCAGCTGAAAACTACAGTATATAAAACAGCTGTCTGACTTAATAAGCATTCATATCTCTGTACATGAAGGTGTTTTTCTGCTGCAAAGAGAAAAAAATGAGTCTGGATGTCCTCCTTAAATACACATAAATATTTTAGTAACCAACATCATAGCACTGGGGAAGGGTGATATTTTTTTCCTCACTGGAATATTCACTTTTGTTTGTCTTCTGAATGAACAAAATAGGGCACTTATTCAGTCTCTGTATAGCAGGGAGCATCTGGATCAAGCGATTGGATCAACTAAACACAGAGAGGAAAAAGAAGCAAGTCCTTTGTGTATTTTAATGGGATTTCTTTGATTTTGGCTTCTATAGCTAGATTGACGGACCACTTAATGTGTAAACAGCACATGAGACAACATGGAAGAACTGAGAGGATAACAGCAGGCCATGGCCACATGCTTCTGACAAACTGGAAGTACCACTATTGTGTGTGTGTGTGTGTGTGTGTGTGTGTGTATGTATGTGTGTAGTTTTGAAGGCTAACATGCACTAATAATGATTAGATCTGTATAGTTTGTCCTGATAAAAGCAGCTGAATAGACTGGACAAGACTGCCAAAGTCTTGTCCAGTAGAATAAGTCTTTTAAACTCATAGAAGATAGAAGTGTGGTGACCAGTCATTGCATCATGCTGTCAAAGGGGCTAAAATTAGTGCGTCCGCCTAGGTGTTGCATTTCCATCATTACTGATGAAAGTCGCTGGAGCTGGAGCCAATAAACACCTGTGACTACTGCAGAGTCATTTGAGCGGATGCCGACTGTAACCTTTCCCTTTAAATGAAAAAAGGCAGGTGTTTACAGGTGTTTCTCTCTTTTTTTTTTCTTTTTTTTGTACAGTGGGGAAGAAGCTTAAGTTCTACCTTTCTGATAAAGGACTGTTTTCATTTAGTAGTTATTGCAATTGTGTCTACTTTGCCATTGTTTCGATTATCCATGAAAGTCAACATTTCCTGCATGTGTCACATTAAAAGCCTCCAAGGAAAAGGGGAGTCCACCTTTTAAGCCACTGGAGGCTTGAAATGTGAAACATCTGTGCATTACATGTTGACTTTCATTGATTTCATACTTGCGCAAATTTGTGTGTATGTGTATTTTTCTCTCACTGTACCTGATTACAATTTCACAATTTTAATGACGTTCCATGTAATTACATTTCAAAATAAATATCATTGTAATCTGTAACAGTGAGAAAAAATATGTAATATGTACATATGTAATGTAATTATACCTACTTATCAAAATGCTGGTGATTACAAAGGAGTTACATACAGACATATAATTTTTGGTAAAAAGTTTATATGTAGAATAAAACATTCATTCTATTGCTTTGTATCTTTTAACCAGCAGGAATGTCTTCTATTGGCATATACGTAAGCTTAATTGCCCAGTTCATTTGTTAGAAAGGTAACTGGGACATAACTAAATGTAATTACATAACTTTAATGAAGGAACTGAAATATTTACATTACTAATAACAGTTTAACAGGGTAACAAGTAACCTGTAACTTTTACATTTAAAGGGTAACCTTCCCAACACTGAGCAGCAATGGGAGCAGATCAGAAAGCAGGACAGCCTCTAGCTAAAATATGATTAAATATATGGAATCAATAAATCTAAGCTCACTACCTTTGAACACTATGACAAAGAGCTGGATATTGAGACAAGATATTGAGTCAAACTACTGTCTCCAAGGTCATTAGTAAATTTAAATACTCAATAAAATGTATTTACAAAACAGGGAAAGTTATGCATATAGGCCTGCCTATAATATAAATCAACTAAACACCTGGTTCTCTCTGCAGTTGAGGCAAAAAAGACAGAAATAAATAGAGCAAGAATATAAGGATCATTTCATTGCCCAGTCCATGAATAAATACAGCATATGTGCAGCTTTTTTTTTATATTTTTATATGAGGAGGAATTGATTTGCAAGGCATACAAACCAGACTCTTAATCTAGTGTTGCCTGTGGCAAAATGTTACCCACTTTAAAATTTCCCTCATCATATCGATCCTGCTCCTAACACTCGCAGCGAGGGACGCTCATTCATGCAGTCTTAATAATAGCAGGTGTAGGCAACCACCACCATATCCAAACACTCTCAGCCTCCCCATGGCTCATGAAGAACTGAACAGCAGAACCATTACAGGAGTCCAGACTAGCAGTGACAAACTTTGCTCTGGTACAAACAGCTGAATCTCTTTTATCTAAAAATATCTGTAGCTCATTTAGAAAACAAAAATTAAAAAGATATGTATTCTTTTAATTTTGCAGCATGTTGTATGTCCTTGTTTAAAAAGTACAAGCCCAACAAAACATCACATTAGACTGGATGGTGTTTTGGAATATGTGCTTTTGCATGATTTATATTTGGAATACTAAACAGCTGCTTTTTCAGTCAAAGTCCTCATTTGCTCAAGGAAAATATGAAAACCAAAAGAGGTACATTACCTGCTAATTTGACTGAGACTTGTACAGTCCTATCACTCACTACTTCCTGTGCTACTGCTGCTTTAAAAGCTATTATAACAGCTACTACTACTAAGTGATATTGCCACTGATATAAGTAAATTGACTCAAGTACTCAAGAACAATTTTGAAGTACTTGCACTTTACTAAGGTATATCCATTTCATGTTAATATTTCATTTTAATAACAATTTGTTTTACAGCTGCATTATTTTAAACCCCAGGACAGAACTACATAATTTGGTACTAAATATAGTGGGGGACAAGAACAAGTATGCAACTGGTACACTTTCATAAAAAGTCTATACAAATTATTACATAGAAAAATAAAGTTTCCAATAATAGCGAAGTGATAAATTTACTTGAGTTTAAACTGAGCTTTTATTTCCAATTTATGTACTTCTTTCCAGCATATTTAATCATAAAATAATTCATTTAAAAAGCGGTCCCGTAAAATAAATCGTTACCTGTTTATCTGATAGCTGTAGTTATTAGTTACTTTGCACATTAAGATTTTACATTCAAAAACACATGAAAAATTTATAAAATGCATAATTTGTGAAGCCTTGTCATTGATTAAAGTACCCAATGTTAAAAGTCATTTGTAATCTGCACATCTTGTATACAGAAGGTTACACAAATTGACTTTTTTTCCTTCAACACATGGCTGGGTTTAGAGAAAAAGAATAGGGTTTGGCTTTGCAATCTTATGGAAAGCGAACACCAGCCTCCCCTGTGAAAGTCAGTGGTTGGTTGGACCCATCCACCACCCATCCTACCCGCCCTACTCAAACTTCCACCACTTTTTCCACCGCATTTCCCAACGCCCCCGGGCGCCTTTAAACAATAACAACAACCAACTGCACATCATACCAATATGTCAGGACGACTTTTTTCATCTGTGTCTGATGCCGATAGTCACTGGCCAAGCGGCAGTTTTCGACAACTTTGCAGTGAGACTGGGTTGTACAAATTTATATTTGGATGAATTCAGGTTGTGAGATCAGGTGACCGAAATTTTATGCCAGTACAATGTCTTATGCCAACATCAAGTTGACATAGCATACTGACGACAGATAATGTTGATATTTTGTTGGTTTTAAGTTGCATTGTTAAGTAACCAAAACCCAACATCTTCCAAACATCCCGTGCCGTCATCATGTTGATGTAGAAGACTTACATTTAGTTGTAAAGTATGGAGACCAAAATCCCACGTCTGCAAAACGTCATAATGTTAACGACCACACTACGTGAAATTAGACTTCAGTAGACATTTAAAATATCATAATCCTGATGTTCATTCTTGCCAAAATTTAACTTCTGTTCAATATTAAAGTCCAGTGTCTTTCTAATGTCATATTGACATCCAGTGCCCACTGGGCCAATACCATTACTGAAACTAATGCTACTGCTGTACTTCCTGTGCTTCTACTACTACTGTCCACTACAATAAAAAGACATCACAAGTCTTTAAATTTCTCCATAGAGGAAAAAAAAAACATAAACACATATAAGCCAAGATTTATGTACAAACGATGAGGATTTATGTTGATGGTATTTAACCTATATTTCCCCAGGGCTTGGAGGCATAGTTGGTGTGGGAGTTTTACATGTGCTGTATATGTCAGCGTGGTGACATTCAGTAATGGTACCACAGTGTTTGTGGTCAGTCTTTGCTTCTAGAAGTCATTCTGACCAGTGCTGCAAGGCGGAGTCTCAGTGCCCATGGGCCTTATTCTCCTGAAAGCTGTTAAACAGTCTCCTTTCCACTCCTGACACCTCTGGAAAAGGTCACTCTCTCATCTCCATAATGACTTAGGACAAAGACGACGCCAAGTGGATCAATAGTCAGCTCCAGCTCATATCGGTGTGGATGCATTGATCTGCTGCTTAGAGAGAAGATGAGCGATGCTCTGTGCCAAGATAGTGCCTGGCCTGTTTTTCTAGCAGCAGATGAGAGGGACAGTGGCACATGTGAATAATCGCATTGTAGATCCACTCCCACTCCCTCAGTACTGTAAAGCCTATATGGAGATTCAATATGCGTGCGTATGACTGTGCTAGAGGGCATCGTGGAAGTTACAGTGGAAGTTACAGTATCTTGCAGTGAATCTCACATGTAGAGTTTGATTGCTCAGGGTTTTTCAAGACAAGTACTTTTGTATTTCAGGGTGCATGGAGAACACTAAATACTGAACACTAAACTTTTTTATTAAAGCAGAAATACATAGGGTACTCTCTTTAGGGGCTGGCTATAATTGGATCTGTCTGTAGCTGACATGATGAATTTAATTATATGTTAACTAGAATTACCGTCTTACTGCTGTTGTTGTTTTGGTGGGCCCATATATAAGGTAATTAAAATGGCTAATTGAAGCGAGCGA
>JAPZEB010000015.1:1112901-1123574 GCA_029783705.1 Chaetodon striatus | reverse complement strand
TAAATTTAAAATTAATTTTTAAAAAACCCCTTTTTTTTTTTTTTTTTTATAAAAAAGCCCCACTACAGCTTTAATGTCCTCAGAAAAAAGGGCCAAGGTCATGAATGAACTTCAAGAATTATTTTACATACCTGACTACACTGAGATTCAAACCAGTGTTATTAATATAAATAATAGTTTACGTGTTAAATTTGCATTAGTGCAGCCAGTTTCTGTAACAGGTACTGGACGTAAGATGTATTCATAAAATGATTCAAATAGTACACTGTTGCATTTTAATCCATTTATTATTGCCTTAAATTGTAATGAAACACGTTTATTACCTTAAGTTGTGTGCTTAATATATCTGTGGTGTTGCAAACATAGACACAGAATGGAAACAGCTCATCCCTATAACTCAATCTGGGTGAAAATGTGTGTGTAAATTACATTTTGGGGATAGCAGCCATATTGGTCCAGATCATAAATAAAATATTGTATATTTTTAAGATAAATCATGAATCCAAGTATTCCAATGTGTTTCTAATGCTTAAAATTATGAAATAGACAGCAAGTTTGCCAAAAAAAGTGAACATAATATATATATTTTAGGTAGCCGCCATCTTGGAAATATGCTAATTAGTTGCCAATTTGCATCCAATCATAAAAATAAACATTGTAATGTGTTTCTGATGGTCAAGAAACAAAAAATAGACACCAAGGTGGCATTTGTAGCCCATCTGGTTCAAAAGTTATAGCTGAAACGGTTTTCAGGTGGCGGCCATATTGGATTTTGCTGCAGTGATCATCAGAATGCCAGTTTGTGATGCCCTGATATTCAGATGTCTTCTACATATATAAAGCTATATACGTACCAAATTTGGTGCTTTTATTACAAAATGAACATTGTCAATTATGCTGCCGTACTATTTGTAATATATATATATGTTGCTTTTATTTTGTTATTTCCGTGAACACGGAAGTGCTTTTATTTTGAAGAGACAGAAGGTATAGAGGTTACAGATGAAAATCAACCAAAAAAAAGTGAAAAGAAATGTTAAGACAGAGATAAACAACATGGAATATAAGCATATAATAAGGATGAATTGGGAGAGTTTAGCGCCTGCCAAAAGGACAACAAGGAATTCACTGCATTTGTTTGTGTCTGATTTTTTAATAATTCTGAGTTTTTTTGTGTTTACTAACTCTTCTGGTGCTATTGATGCAAAGTTGAATGTACTGTTTTGCCTTCTGTTTGTTTAATTTCTATTTAGCTCTTACATTGGTTGAATGAAGAACAAATTAAACTGCATTAGACCATCAGTCCAGGCTTGTATTATTTCAGCTGGTACGCTACAAGTATATTTAATTAACACTGTAAGAAATATTTGTATATTGTAAGGCTAGTGTGGTCAAAACGTTTTACTTTCCAACCAACAAAGAGCCTCTAATCAGTCCATTGGATTTGTATTGATTTTGGGATCACTCTGCCCTCCATGTCAAAGAAAACAAATGCTGTTCAACACTTTGATTTTTCATTATATTCATGTCTCCACAGTTCCACCGGCAGAGCCTCCAGTCAATATCACATGTTACAATGTATTTCCCCGTACAATGATTACCTATTGACCCCTCCCCTTATGGGAATGCTTGATATGACAGAGGGTCTGGTCACATATTCAAATATCCTGTAAGCATCTCTTTCAATAAACACTAAATCCATAACTGGATTTGGATTTCTTCAGCTGTGGGAAAACTGAGAGCCTCGGAATATGACTGTCTCATATGACATTTTAATGCTGTAGTAGTAGGCTTGTTCTGGACAGACTTGGTAAATGCTCTTATTGTATGACAGTGGTGCTGACCAATTTTCTGGAAATATGAAAGCTCTCTCATTGATTAAACATTTCTGCAGCTTTTGGTTTTGGACAGCAAATAAAACATTTATTGGCTGTCATTTAGAGTAGATGCTCTCATAGATCACTTTAAGACCAAGCAGGATTTATAAAGAAGTGGTTCCACAAAACCCTGACATTTCCTCTTTCAAGTCTGGTTTCATTTTCTCGATGCAAAATCTTGTGTTAAACTTGAGTCAAACTGTTCCATGACTAGAGACCTAAAGTGAGCCGGGCTGATTAAATCCCCTCTTCTCTGTGAGCATTTCACACAGGTTCAAATGCCTCCTGAGTGCCTGAAATGGTTCATTTGTTGAAGCTGTCCCCTGCATCCATTTCTACAGGTGCCGCACTCAAAGTCATTCATTTCCTTTGGCTCCTTATTTCTCCCTTTATGCTGAAAGTACTACTTGCTCGCTTTGATTGAACTCAATGGGATTACAACAGAGTTAATTGCTCCTGGGTTTGTCCACTTATTACCATGTGAACTCCCTCCGGCTCCTATTGTTTCCAGGCCTTCCATAAAGATTACCTGCTCTTGCTGCAGAATTGCTCTATTGTCTCCTATGGAGCGTGGGCTCCAAATGAAAGGTGAATGGCATACAGTACAATAGAGAGGGCCACAGTGGCAAGAGGTGGCTGTATATGCACTAATGAAAGTATAGGTACAGCCTTTTAAAATAGGAGAGCTGGCAGCTCTCAGATTGAGCTATTAGACCCAAGTGATTGGATGTGCTACTTTATTTACCAGCAGGTAAGAAAAAAATCTAAAGCAGCATGGCTATGGTGGCCACTTTGGCTCAGACTAAAATATCTCAATAACTACTGGATGGATTGGCATGAAATTTAAAACATATATTCATGGTGCCCCAAAGATGAAGCCACATTTCCTCCAAACATTTTTGGTATAGTACCCCAAAAACTGGTACGAAACCTATACAGACATGTACCCTAACCTTAGATCTGTTTTGCATTTCCACTGCAGGGGTTATTACTCACTGCTGAACCCGGTCTCACTCTGAAGTAATCAAAAATAGGCACTTGGTCAGTGACTTCCGGTGTCAGACAATGAAGAAAAAAGCCATCTTTTCATGTCAGCATGATATGCAGCGAGTTATTGTTTAATGGCACCTGGCAGCGTCAATGGGAAACATGGTGACACAACAATGAAAGTTAAGGCAGCTAAAGTCTGAGTAGGGTGGGCAGGAGGGGTGGTGGATGTGTCCAACAAGGCCTGTGTTTGCTTCCCATATGATGGTAAAGCCAACCCTGTTATTTTTTCCTAAATCCAACCACATGCTTTTTTTGGTGAATATAAAAAAAAAACATCAGTTTGCAGTGTTGTATTGACATAGTGCATTTATTTTGTAAAAGACTGTATGCAAACTGTTCATTTCCTGTGAAAAAAGAAGCCTTTTGAAAGGAGACAATGCATGTAATAGGCTGAAGTTGACAAGGCATCCCAGAACATCAACAACCAATCTTATTTTCAACTTAAGTCAATTTATCTGTACAGCTATTGCATTTTTTATGAATGTAGGTACAGATGATGTCCCTATTCTTAATTCTGCCTAAGAAACTCCAGCTTTGTTCTCCAACTGGGGGAAACAGCTTTTTAAAGGTTCTGTATGTGACACTCAGAGCATTAATAAAGCAGTAAACCACTGTTTGCTATGTAAAGTTACCGTGGAGTAATGGCATGCTCCCTCTGTGTGTGTTGTAATCTGAGCTTCTCTGTGTTTTGTTGTAGTAAGCCGGTCTGGCTGCATGTGCATGTTAGTGCATGTGTGTATCCCGCTGGTTAGCTTATTATTACTGCTTTGAACTGGCCTTATACGGCAGTTACCGCTCATATCAGGATGGCGTCATCGCTGAAGCATGGCACCCACCCTCCAGTTCCCTCTGGTAAATAACTTTAGCTCTGTCAGCGCTGTTGCTGTTTTTTTAGCACTGTTTATGGAGTTAGCATTGTTAGCTGCTAGCCACCATCTCAGTCCCTTCCATGTTGAGAACTTTGTCCAGACAAGTCTTACACTCAGAATATCACATAAAGCTTCTTTAACAAATTACTTAACCCAAGTCTGAGATATTAGCTGTGATTCACAGGTTTGGCACTAGGCTTCCCTGAAATTTATTTGTCTCATTTAATAAATTCAACTTATTTCGATTGTATTAACTTGCTCTTGCTCTGAAGTATGACCGATGTGAGTGGGACACCTGCTGGCCCACTGGTTCCCCACTTCTTTCTCCCTGTACTACTAACTTTGCAACCATCATGATGGAGAATGAAATGATGGTTGCTTTGATGACATTAGTTACAAATCCTTTCACAGAGTATTTTGTGGTTTGGTGTTTGGTAATTCTTTAAACTGGTGAACTCACATTGGATTTCATCCTCTGTATTTCAGCTTCTCACTAGTACCTGTGGCAATAAAGATACTTTTTTTCTGTTTTCGTCTGAACATCTACGATTGCCAGGTGGTTATTGTTCCAAAGTGGGGGGTTGTGAACCATAACATCCCACACCCAGTAGCTCACTGGTTGTGGGTGATGAGGCATGGATACCACCCACAGCCCTGCCGGGTGCTTTGCAAACATCTCCAGCATTTCACATGTAGACTTGTGAGAAGGTCAGGCAGCTATTGTTGGTAATTAACCCCCAGTGTCGACACAAGAAAACATCGCCAACAAAGCCTCACCTCAGAGGGCCATTCACCCTTAAACTTGTACTTATGACCCACAGCCAACAATCAACATCACCAACACACACACATACACACACGTATATCTGAGCGGATGAGAAAAGGTCAGCCGTAGCACTTCCCCAAACCTTTTGTGGTGTTTTGCTTTGCCACTGGGAGAGTGGCGTGTTGAGGGACTGTCAGAACTATGAGGGCTCTGCCAACAGAGAGGTGTGCAACCTTTAGTGTCCTGGTCTTGAGGAGCACCACCGCTCTCACCTTAACATTGTTTTAAAGGCCATGTGTACTATTTACACTTTACATTTACCCTTTAGTTTGCTGTCTCCTCAGCTGGAGGTGTGACCAGCATATTTATGAGCTCACACACAGTCTATATATAACAGCTGCGGGCATGAAGGCATCCTGAAGTTCACAAACAAAGGACTTTAGATTAAGACTTAATATAAATGTTTCACCAAAGTTGAATTCTAGTACACTTCCACAGGGCAGGAGCCAACATTTTGTCTCACTTACACATCATCCCCAGTGCTGTTGGTTGACATCTCTCTGATTGTCCCATTTTCAGCCAGGGGCGGATTATGACACAATGGGCCCCTGGGCAAGGATATGCAAAAGGCCCCACCACCTCTCCACCATAGGAGCAAGACACACCTTATAGTTGTTTACCCTCTTTTTGTTGTTGTTTTGCATCTCTTTGCAGTTGCCTTGCATCTCTTTGTAGTCATTCTTTGTTTTTAGTGGTTATTTTGTGTGTCTTTGTAGTTGTTTTGCATGTCTATGTAGTTGCTTTGAATCTCTTTGTAGTCATTTTGTGTTTTTAGTGGTCATTTCGTGTTTTTAGTAATTTTGTGTGTCTTTGTGGTTGTATTTTCCCTTTTTGTAGTCTTAAACCTCTTTGTGTGACTTTAAAGCTGTTTTGTGTCTCTTTGTGGTTGTTTTACATGTCTTTTCAATTCCCTTGCATGTCTTTGTAGTCATTTTGTGTATTTTTGTGGTCATTTTGTGTGTCTTTGTGCATGAATATCCCCTTTTTATAGTTTCTGTGCGTCTTTTTGTGTCTGTTTGCAGTTGTTTTACATCTCTTTGTAGTTGTTTTAAGTCACTTTGTGGTCACTTTGCATATCTTTGTAGTTACTTTGCAACTCATAGTCATTTGGAATGTTTTGTGGTAATTTTGTGCATCTCTGCAGGTGTATAATCCCTTTGTGTAGTTGTTATGAGTCTCTTTGTATCTCTTTTAAAGCTGTTTTGCATCTCTGTTTTTGTGTTGTGCCTCCTTGTAGTTGTTTTCATCTCTTTTTCTCGTCATTATATGTTTCTTTGTGGTAATTTTAAGTGTCTTCCCTGTCTGTTCGTGTATCTTTGAGTGACATTGTGCAGGTGAAGGCCAGAGGGAGCATCGCGATACTATTGGTCCCTGGGCCTGTGCCTGGTAAGTCCATTCAGTAATGCATCTATAATTTTCAGAGGTAAGGTGATAATAAGTTTGAGGAATAAACCGAATTTAACAAATTTAAGGTTTTGTAAAGATGCACGATGTTTCAAACTTACATCTGTGAGTTAAGTGGCATGTTCAAACTCATTTAAAATGTGTAAAAGGCCTGCATGGTAGAGTGGATGGGACTAAAGGGGAACTGTTTGGATCCAGGATCAGCAGTCTGGCAGGTTTAATACAGGTAAGACTGATGACAAGAAGAACACCATCCCTACCATTAATAAAGCATGGAGGTGGGTCAGTCTTGCTGTGGGGGTGATGCAACCGGCATCATAAAAGTTTTTGATATTCCAGGACATTCTACGGAACACAGATGCCTTCAGGATATAAACTGAAGCTTGTCAACTGGACACATTCAAAACTTGGTTGCTGAAACTCATTATCTCTCTGTGCTTAAGAAACATGACCTATTTAAGGTATTTTAAGGTCACAGATACTCTGATTACAACTTTATATAGAGTACAGCATTTTACTTTGATGTTCACAGTGATCATTGGGTGTCATGCAGAAAGCAATATATGAGCATATTCTATCTTTTATTTGTTTGTATCCATGATTTGTTCTTATTTTGTCACCATTGAGATACACCAGTGTTGTCTTACTTTTGCCCTCGTCAAGAGCACTCTTACCAAAATAAGAGTAAAACATCTTGTTTTCATAGTCGACAAATTGTTTGTCCAACGTAAGGAAACACAAGTTTAAATTTGTGTTTTAAGTAGTGGTGGGACGCAATTTCAAAAAATAATCTAATTAATTAGAGGCTTTGTAATTTGTCATAAGGCGGAGAGAGCACACCTTTCCGCCCTTCTGCATGCCTACATGGAAAGCCTAAGGTGGAGAGAGAACACCTCTCCGCCCTTCCACGTGCAAATGAGGAAAGCCTAAGGCAAAGAGGCAAACCTCCCTGCCCTTCCATGCACCTACATGGAAAGCCTAAGGCAGAGAGAGCAGCAGCAAAGACCCCCCCTGAGCTGGGGTGGTGCAAAGCAGCTTGCAGAGGAAGCAGCAACAGTAGGCAGGCCAGAGCAGTTTAAATAGGGCGCCCTGAATGAGATACACCAATTGGTTGCATACAAAGGAATCATGTGATCCATCAGTCAGCTGCTCCATCAGTTGATTGGGCTGCTTGAGATCAGCTGATGTAGCTGGGAAGTGAGCTGAGCTTGACATTGTGTCCTGCCTGAACTCACGCTATGCTCATTTTTTTTGTAATACATGGATACACTATCTTCACTGATATTTTCTTTCTCTTTTTTTCCCAGATCTGTCAGGTAAAGTGTTTACCTTTCCACAACAAACCAACACAGCTCGTGTGCAACTGATGACAACAAGACAGGAGTTCAGTGCTGTAACAGTCTGTCTCAGGTAGACGTCATTGATTTAAATGAATTAAGGAACCCACTGTATCTCTGACTGTGAAAGGGCAGGATGCGCCATCATTTCTTTCCAATGCCTACAGGTTCATCACAGAACTCAGCAGAGACCACATTCTTTTCTCTCTGGCCACACCCTCTGCTGACAATGACTTCTTGATCTTCAGGCATGCTGTTGAGGATGCCATCAATCTTTTTAGTAGAAACAAATACGCAGCATTTACAGCGCAGGACTACAAGCTGAACATGTGGCACTCCATTTGCTCCACATGGGACTCTACGTCTGGTCTGGTGCAGCTGTGGCTTGATGGAAAACCTTCAATGAGGAAATTTGTCAGCTCTGGAACAAACATCATTGGCTCCCCTATAATCATCTTAGGACAGGTACAGTTTCACTCTTTAATCTACTGATTTTTTTTATATTTTAAACAAATATTGGGAAACATTAATGCTATTTATCTGCGACCTCTACAGGAGCAGGATTCCCACGGTGGAGGGTTTGACTTGAAGCAATCTTTCGTTGGCATGATATCTGATGTCCATATGTGGGACTACGTCCTCTCCCCCTGTGAGATCCACAAATACATGAGCGAACTCAGCTTCACTCCAGGAAATGTCCTCAACTGGAGTGCCCTGGAGTTCCAGATCACCGACAGAGTGCTGTTAGAAGATAAACAAATAACAATGCACTGTTATTCAATCATTTAAACAAAACTATCATTGACTGTCTTATCTTGCAAAGCCAAACGTCTGCTTTTCTGTCATTTAAAGGATATCATTTAATCATGCCTACATTTGTCATTAAGTCCCCCTACATTAAAAATGTGCTCTTCTTACTTTTATGTTCCCTAAAATAAATGCTCTTGACTATACTGACTTGTTTCTATGCAATGTTTGTCACTAGAGAGGTGTTTTCACATTTCTCTACTGAGGGGACTTGACGTTCAAACCTATGCTGGCATAACAAGATAAGGTACGTCACTAACAGAGTGCTGCAGGGGTGACGTTTATTTGTAAGCCAACTCGGATGTTAACACCGCCCTGGTTCCCTTGACAACAAAAAAAAAGCTTGGAATTTTGGGTTATTGCAGAAACTAAACTCTGTGGCAAACAAAAGTTTATGATACACATCTTTTTTAGAAAGATAATGTTCACAAAAAAAACAACACATTTCTGATTTTTGAAGCACAAATGCAATCACCAGAAGTAAAAAGCTAATGTTAGGCTGTGAACAAACTACATCGCAGTCATATGACTTCAATGTCGCCACAACAATGAGGCCGTGACATTTTCTTTGGGGTGCTAACAACTTGTGGTCTCATTTAGCCACTTGTTAGTAACCATTTTTGTGAGACACATAAAGGCTTCAAAGTTCACAAGCGGGAAGTAGCTTCAGCTTGTGTTAACCACAAACCTTATTTAAGACATCGAACTTAAAACACAATGGAAGCAGGACTGCTAAACTTTTGACTCATTTCCAGGTTTTAGGACTCATTCCTGTAGCACTCTATACAAAAGCCAATCACTGTCTAAAATGGGAAACACTGGTGGGGGAGCAGACTTGACACCGGCAAAGAAACCTGAAACCTCCAGGTGAAACCTGGAAATCTGAAACCTCCCAGTGCAACACATTCTCACTCCAGCCTCATCACATATTGACATTTGGTCATGGACTTTCCACGTCCAGGTTTGACATGCACAGTACCCTTGGTGCATTGGTTGTTGACGTTCTGGGACGCTGGGTCAAGTTCCACCTGTTACATACATTGTCTTCTTTCAAAATACACTACTGTTTTCACAGGAAATTTACCCTTTGCATACAGTCTCTTTAAAACTAAACGTTCCACATCAGTACAACATTGTGAATTGACTTTTTCCCTTCAACAACAAATGTACTAGGTTACATGATTGGGTTTAGGAAAAAAGACCTGGGTTTGGCTTCACAATCTTACGGGAAGCAAACACCAACCTCGCAGGTTAAAGGAGGTAGTTGTTGGACCCAACAATCACCCCTTCCTCCCATCCTTTCATCGCCTTCACTTTCATTCTTTCCCCCGCTGGGTTTCCCCCTGACACCGCTGGGCACTGTTAAACTATAATGATGACCTGCCGCATATTATGTCAGCTCAAAAGGACAGCTTTTTTTATGCATGTGTAACAGGGATGGATTAATTCAAAACACAAAAGCAACACACAGATAATACAGAAAGTATTCAGGAAAATATTGTATTCTACAAGCTAAAGTTAAAGGACTGACACCATTATTTCATATAGATGTAGTGAAAACAAGACAGTGATTTAGATTTTGTCCCATGTAGACCTACTTTGCTTTAGCTTCATGTACTTCACAATAATGTCCATTTGTAATACAGAACAATAACTATTTCAACATGAGGAAGAGCTTTGAGTCTAAATTTTGTTGATTCAGTGAAAAACACTTTAGCTGAAGTAACGCCTTTTCTGACATGACAGAAATCTGAGGCCAGAAAATATAGAAGTAGATAAAGGAAGGAAACACAGAGAAGCAGAGAGATATAAGGAAGCAGTGAGTGTACAGAACTCACAATCCAACCACTGGTCACAACATCCAGACACAGATTTCAAGGTAAGACATGCAAAACTGCAAAATATAGAAATATAAAATGTTTTTTCAACCTTCCTTTTCCACCCGAATTGTTTATTGTTGCAGTCTGAGGTAACAAAGAGTACACAGAGTATTAGTAGCAGTTTAACGTGTTGGCTTCAATGGATCAGAAATGCAAACAATGTTTTTCATGCTGTCTTTTTGTCTTTGTATCAGATGAAGTTTTTGCTGCTCTTGGTGATGCTGACAGCATGTGATGCAAGTCCGCAAGGTAAAAAAATATATATTTATATCTTTATTTAACTAATAGAGTTTATATAGATATAGATATATATTTGAAAAAAATCCTTATTTGACTGAGAGTTTGTTGCCATTTACCTTTGAATGTTGTTTTCATCATGCAATTCTCTTGTGAAAATAGTTAAATATTATGTTAAATATCGTAACCTAAATGACCAATGTCATCAATAGTTTTGCATCTACTTTTTTTTTTAAGCATTTTTTTTTTCCATGTTTACATGAGTTATTTTCTACAGAATTACAAATCTATCATGCTAATCAAACCAAAAAAAAAAAAAAGGTGTAGTAGGTTTTAATGTCAAACGTGGTTGCCTTTGGGATTTCATAACTGGCGGAAACTGCGTA
>JAPZEB010000015.1:1054214-1065416 GCA_029783705.1 Chaetodon striatus | reverse complement strand
GTGTTAATGAGCAGTTGAACAGGTGTACCTAATAAAGTGGCCGGTGAGTGTAACTTGACCATGTCAGACAGATAAGATGGGACAAAGCCATTTAGTGATTTAAAAAACAATAAAAGAATTGCAAAATTAATTCTGTGATAGACTGGGAACTGACGAGTAATGTGGGCTCTCTGTCTGGTTTTTGTCAGAACACATGCTGCTGCGTTTTGTACGAGCTGTAACTTACTAATGTCTTTCTCAGACACACCAGACAGAAGAGTGTTACAATAGTCCAGTCGGCTGGAGATAAAAGCATGTGTCTGCTTTTCTGTATCTGCATGGCAGAGAATTGGTCTGACTCTGGTGATATTCCTCAAGTGATAAAAGGACATTTTAGTCACGTTTCTGATGCGATGTTCAGAGTTTGGGTCAGAATCAGTGATAACACCGAGGCTTTTTACATGTTCCTTGGTGTTTAGTGAAAATAATTTCTCTCTCTGCTTTTGCTCCGATAACAAAAAGTTCTGATTCATCCACAAAGATACTGTATTTATCAAGTGTATTATTATGTCAGAAGGAGGGAAAATAATTCCTCAGCTCATTAAATATAACGTTTTAAAGCTCCATCCACGAACACGTGTTGAACGGAGCATTTCAGGACAGTTGGGAGGATTGTTAAAAACCCTGTGCTGATGTGCTTTTAGTGATTAGAGACACTGGCTGACATTTTACAAGACGTCTCTCAAATGGTTTCTCTCAAACCATTTTTTAGCAAACAAAACCATATTTTTTTGTTCATACCTCTTTAGCTGCAGAGCTGTGGAATAGTTTCCCCACAAGTTGAATTAATCACATCAGAGAGCAAACTGAAGGGAGCCTTGAAAAGATGATTTATGAGTCAGTTTGGAATACGTGAGCCTATTGTCTCTGAGTTTGTATGCTGAGTTATATTTGGTGATATCAGAGTGTTTGAAGACAAAGAAAACGAGGTGTTTGTGAGGCTTTATTGTGTTGTTTTCCTCAGTGATTGGAGCTTCAGTGCAGACTTCTATTTTAAGCAAGAAAGAAAATCAATTAGTTATATTTAGCATCAAAGCAATATCATTTTTGGACTTGCGTCAATTATATTAATGGGCTGCCATATTTTGAAAGTCAATAGTCTGTCAGATGTGCAGCGTTGAAAATCTCCCATTAATCCCATTAGTCATCTGATCCTCACCAGACTCTCAGACGTTCCATGACAACATGCACATATTTAAGTATGATTTAGGGCCCCTGGGTGTTTGTTTGAAGGTGACACTCCGCCTTGTGTATAAGCTTATACAGAAGAAACTGTATATATAGTGCTTTGGTTAATAAATTGCACTGTCTGGACATTCATTGCACTTTTTTGACCCTATTTTGTTGTTGTCTATATTCAATGCTTTTGTCATTGCTAATGTTAGCTCTGTCAGCACCGTTTCAGTTGTTAGCTTTATTTATTGAGTTAGCACCATTAGCTGTTCGCCGCTAGTTTAGGCACCTCTATATTGAGAACTGTGTCAAGACAATCCCGCCGCAGACTCTGAATCATATACCCCTTTTCCACAGTCATGGGCTGCCTTGGTTTTCCATTACAACAGCGTTACCTGCTTGAAGGTGTGTTTTTAACTGATGGAGGCTTGTCTTGAGTGATGACGTTTAAAAGTAGCGGGCTGATCCATGGCTAAACTCCACTGTTATTTTTTGCTGCACATGTTTTTCCATCACACAGCAGGGCAGGTAAGAGAAGTTTACCTGTTGGAGGTGAGCTGTTTGTCTGCAGCTCTTCATCAACATTTCACTGTGGCTGTTTCAGATTTTCCTCTCCCTCTCTGTGGTATTATTACTCTTGTCTTTATTGAAGAAAAGCTGCTAATAAAGTTCCCCTAATTCAGTGATAAACACATTTCATTTCCTATAGATTCTTCACAATAAAAGTCCCCCATTATTTTGTTAAGTAAAAACTTTTATTGTGGAGCAGCAAAATAAGGAAATGTTAAGTTTTCAAGCAGCAACTACACAACTTCTGATGCGGCTGATAGTGAACATAAAACAGTTAAATAAAGCAGATATTTAAAGTAAAACAGGACGCAGGAGAGAAACTTAATTCCAAACCACAGAGATTCATTTTGAAGCTACAAAAGCACTGAGAGCAGAACACACTTTTAAAACCACTTTCTCTCAGGTCTCCTGCAGCGAAACATGGCTTGTTTGAAGGGGAGAAGGGGGGTTGTTGGGGGTTAGTTGCAGGCGGCAAAATGTCACTACTGCCTGCTTGAGGGCGGGTGGCCACGCTTTAGGACCTAGTCCGGGGAGGGTCCATCTCTAGCGCAGCTCATCGTGGCACGGTGTGTCTAAACTGACAATGGAAACGCAAATTGGCATGGCATGGCTTGCCTCGGCGTGGCCAACAGTGATGGCAGAAAAGGCCTGCTGTCACTCTTGGCCATGATGTGAGCTCCATCATGTTGTGGCCTGCTTGTTTAGCGTTTCATGTGTGTGTTGTTTCTCAATGGCTCCTTTATATTTCTTAGTGTTTTGACTTGGTTTGAAAAAATGTGTAACAGCAGAGACTAGAAATAAGAAAAAAACTAGAAATCCACCAAATTCAACTAAACTGCACAGTAATATGGGACTTATTAATACATTCTGATAACAGTGTTGCGGAAAAATTATTATTTCAAAATTATTTTTACAGTCCAAAGTAAAATAATCGATTTCCATACATTGACTGGGTAAAATGGACGTAGCCACCCTGACGTCACCCACTGGTTTTGTGGATTCCTGTTTTGAAGCCATGAGTTTGGCAGTGTGACCGTCGCCATTTTGGATTTCTTTAGCCAGAAGTGACCATATTTGGATGAGAGGGTTGAGAAAACCGTAATGCTAGCTTGTAGCTTTGTTAGCATGGTGCATTTACTGCTATGGATAACTGCGATAATGCTAGTGCTAATCTTTTAATTTTCGCAAGCGAAAAAAACAGGCCTAAAACCATTAAAACAAAATGTATTTACCAGAAAAACTCAACATCTGACTCAAATGGTAATTTAGTACAACCAAATGCTGAACAAGACTTCTTTAGGTGAATAAAACATTGCAGTTCATTATCATGAACTGAAATCACACTGAAATAGCAACAGCTACAGCTACACTTATACCCTTTAAATCTGGGGTATTTTAACATGGGGTTTATGGTGACTGACTTACTCATGCCTTTTGAGGAACTGCAGTTTTTGGCACTCAACGTTGGCTTCATGTTTTCAGGACTGGAGATTGCATCAACCTCAACCCCGCAATATCACATGGCCCTGGTATTGCGCTCACAGCCCTATAAAGATGAAAATATTTACAATCCAACATGGTTTTAGTCTTGTTCATTCAGAAAAAAAGTCTCTGAAGACATTGTACCAATCTTGAATGGATCAACACTAAATGTACTTTTTGAGTTACAAAATGATATGTACACTACTTAATTACCTCCCCAACAGCCCTCATTGGATGGTTCTCATGCCAGGCTTCGAAGACATCCGCACGCACCCACAAAGCTCCACCATTACATAATTGCGGCTGGCGTGCAATGTGGACAGTCAGCCTCTAAATCTATTCTACATTCTGAACACAGTCAAACAGACAAAACATACACAGTTCAGTATCAGACTGCACAGCTTGACAAACAGTGGAGTGAGTGGTTGGGATACCTTTGATTGGGAGTTCCATTTCCAGACTAAATAATGAGTGGTGTGGGTTCCCTCAGGCTCTCATCCTCTGCAAACTGACGGGCTTTCTTGTTGGGAGTGCTACAATGAAGATTGAAGTATGAATTACACAGTCTGATGTATTGGATAAATGGTCCTGCAGTTCCCATACATCTTCATTATGAGCCCCTTATTGAATCAATGGTTGAAACATAATGGCAAGCACTCCATTTAAAAACTGGTCCATGGAGAGACAGTGTGTTAGTGCCAGACTGATTTACCACTGCTCAGTGATTGATTATAGATTTTCCCATATTCTTTTCACTTACTTTCACTCTGACATTCTGTATACAGTGAATATCTGTGTGACAGTGCCAAGAATACTTGATAATAACGGTGGTGATAATTAGCTGTCATAGATGGATATGTGGGTGACTTCCTCATTCATTGTCACACATGAAACATCAAGTATTACGCACTGTAAGTCTTAATGCATTGAACAGGCTCATTATAATCAAGGGGCATGTTGTAAAAGGCTTCCTGCTGCGTCTGTCAGCAAGCGCACTCTCTCAGTTTAATTGAGGGCTGGGTATCAAACCTACCAAAACATATCGTTGTGGCAGTGACTTAAATGTGTCCATACGACCAAGTATCACATGTCTGGCCAGATTTATAATTGTTTTTAATTTTATGTGATCAGATAATTTCTGATTTGAATAAAAAATTCTGCCAGTGTTAAGACTTATTTATTCAAATTCTTGTACTGCTGCTTGAAAGGCCGTAGCCATGGAGTTAACAGATTCAAAATTTGAAAGTCATTTCTTATTATATTATATGGCTTACATAAATTACACACTGCACAATATACATGATTAACACCTTACTCAGACTTCACGTGGGCTGTCTGACTAATATGACGTAATAAAGACATTAATTATTCGTCAAGTACACCTAGCCAATGAACTGCAAGTAATATTAGTGATGGTTGGTTGATAAGCACTTGCAAATAGGTCTGTTTTCAACAAAAATGTTCCACTCTGCTAAATTACTCACAATTTTTAACAAAAATTTATTTCTGCAATTACAATTCCAGCGCAAAATGAGGTTAACGGTCCTGACTAAAGTGAAGTGTTTTTGTAGGTACGGTGTTACAATTAGAAGTTTCCCTTCAAAAACTGACGGTAACATTGATGAATCCTCAGTTGATGCAAAGCTAGCAAGTTGAATATTCTCAGAATGTGTGGGCTGTTGACTAGCTGATGCACAGAATGCAGCCTCATGCCTATGACCTAATCTAAGCTGTGCTGATATTCAGTGCAGCAGCACAACCTCAAATATGATATTGCTTTTATAAAACAGTTCTACAAGCACCATTTATTAACAGTTAAAGCTGCAACAGGTTATGATTTGTTTGTTTATTTAATTATATTTTTTGCTTTGCCAACACAAATAGTTGTATATTGAGACTGGGAATGGACTGTTGCCAAGCAATACATAAATATTCCTGCACACTAGCTTGCTACTCAGTGTAGGGTATCTTTCAACACAGGCCAGCTACTTTTTATCGTCAAAGGTACATCTGATGTTTTCATTTATTTTTCGACCAGTTAAAAAAAAAAAGAGTCTGTTGACAGTTGGTTTTGTGGCATTCGTGTGATGCCGATGTGTTAGCAGCCTAATTAGCATGTTGCTTCATCTTCTGCTGCCACATTAGCACACCTGGAGATTTGCCGTGAAATATTCAGGCTTCTTTCTGTCCCTTCATCCTTTCCTGACTACCATTCCTATTTACCTCAAATGTTTCTTGTGGAAGTATGTTCTTCTTTGTGGTGCAAACATTTGTTACAAGACCTCCTACTGTAGGCTAATTTATGGTTAAAGTAATTAATGGTTCAAAACACGTGTAAAGTGGAGTGATACATTCAAAGTTAAAAGTCCCAGTGCTGTTATACTGTATATCAGCACTCATGGAATGCCTCTTATCCAATCAGATTGCTTGGTCGGGACTAACTGTTGTATAACAAGTCTTAAAGGTATACATAATTAATGGCATTGCCGCTTTGAGTGACAAAACTGTCCTGGCTAGACCTTCCACTCTTTCAACAATCACCATTTCTGTTTTGATCAAAATAAACCCTTAATTCTTCATTTACAGAGTTAGATGTGACAATATGCTGGCTCTGCCCTTTGTGTATCCCTGCCCTCTCTCTCTAATCATCTCTACACAGTCCTGTAACGTCATCCTCACCATTTGCAGTCACCGTGTTTCCTAACTCAGCTGTCTATTTTACCAGTAGAGACTGACCTCTGTTGGCGCGTGCTGTGCACTACATGCATTACATCTCAGTACAGCATCTCCTTATCAGTTTAAGAGTAACAGGACCATTTGTCTTTCTGACATTATTGAAAATTTTTGCAGGCGGGCACTGATTCCTACGATGAGTTGTTGATCCTCACAAAAGCAGCAAGAAAACACTTGAATGGCAGAAACCTTCTGTGAGAGCCACGCTTGTCAGCTCTGCACAGCCTAATGTTTCTGTGATAGTAATACAAGTGTGTCAGTGTGTGCAGAGTGGAGGTATATTCATCTGATGTTTCCGTCTTTATTTACTTAACTCCAGAGTGCGGTGGGAATAGTAGTAATGAATTCTGCCTTCATTAAGCTTTGTTGCGTTACATAAGAAAAGCAGACGTGAATATATTGATATGCCATGCCATTCATTCTGTTTCTGACTGTTTATGGAGAACAGAGAGCAGGCAGCAGAAGGAGCAACCCAATTATCCCCCGCTGCAAACATGACAAACAGGAATCAGCAACTTGAAAGAGCTGTCAGTGGATCCAGTAAGGAGCATACAATCAGCATCGGATTTAAAAGGAGGAGGAGGGGGGGGGGTCATGATGAGAATAGGTGTAGTCTGAGAGGACATGGAGTGACACGAGTCACTGTGTTTCATCACAGCATGAATCACATAGTCATACAGTTCACGCAAAGCAACAAAATGATGCTTCATTGCTTTGTTTTCTTATCAGTGGTTGTGTTTATTTATTTCATTAAGTAGTCATTTATGTTCAGCGGATGCTCACACTGTGTCCCAACAATTAGTATTACTCTGTTCAAGACCCCCCAAATGAAGGCGCCTTGGCCTGAATTGCATGGTCGAGGTTGTATCCGCCCCAGATGTCGCCGCTGCTCGGAATTAATGTGGATTAACGTGACACACACAGAATGCTAATGTTATCTCCATTCCGCCGCTGATGGCCAGACAATTTAATTGCTGTGAAAAAAAGTATAAAAAATGTAATCCATAATTTCATATTTATCATAATAGCCTCTGGCAGTGAGAGGGGGAAAAAAACGGAAACACAGTTTTTCCCGCCCTTTGCCCTCGTTAGAACTCTCTCGGCTGCTCCTGCATCTCCTGATTATGAACAGAGGCTACCTTGGCGCACAACTTCATTAAAATCTATTTAAATCAACTTCAACGGCAAAGTGCTCCTTCTTACAGCATGTACGAACAGAAGTCTCTGGGAACATCATTAGAGAGTAGGGTTGTGTGTGTGTATGTGTGCGTGTGTGGTACTTCCTCTAAGTTTGGATAACAAGCTCCTTCACAAGTGTCAACACCCCCAACCAATTGCGTCCGTGTTACTGTAATGTGCCTGACAGGCTGAACGACTGCTTTGCCTCTGCCTTGATCCAGTTGTTTTGTTCCTGAGTTCAGCGGGCGTGTTCTCACTACAAAGTGGCCCCGGGTGCCCTGAAGGTAGACCCACCGTCTTGGTCCCAGTAAATACGTCACCCACAGGGAGAGGCCTCTTCAAATGACACCACAGAGCCCTCGCCTGCTAAACCTCCCATAAATGGGGAAGCAACCCTCTGAACTTTGCTCAACCTCCGCGCTTTCTCTAAACATGTGTGTCTTTGCTGAAAATGATGCTTCAGATGTGTTCTCGCCTTATTTGAGCTCCTTCTTTCCACTGATGCAGAGCAGCAGTGCATTGTCAGGCAGTAATGTGCACTAACTCAAAGTCCAATGCGGTTTGACTGGAGGCTAAATGCTCACTGGGGGGCACTTTGAAATGAATGTGTCAGAGATCTATGGTGCACAAAAAATGCCACACATATTGAGATAGTTATTTCTGCCATGTCCTGTGTTGGAGTTAACGATGTTCACCCATCAGTGCCTGCTTGTTTACATGCCTTAAGAATGATTGACAGTGACAGTGACTTGGTGAATCGCAGTGGTTAGGTCAGTGTGTTGTACAGATGTATTGCAATTACAATGTAGTTATTTTGGGTAAATTAAAGGGACAGTTTGGAGTAGGCCTTTGTATGAGGTAGTTGTCTATAGTCAGTGTGTTACTTACAGTAGATGACGGTCAGCACCCCCCCCCATTTTGGGGAAGTGGCAGGAGCACTGCCACAGAAGCTAAACAATGTACTGCTGTTGATGGGGGCCAGCAAAAACATGTATTTTAGCCATTAGAAAAAACGTTGAACAGGGTGTGTGTAGGCCCTTAAAAAGTCTTAAAATGTCTTAAATTAAATTTTATAAATAGTAGGCCTTAAAAGTCACTGGGTCTCATTTATGAAATGTAAGCAGAATGAATTTCTACATAAAGAAAGCTTATGGCATTGCAATTTTAATTTCTATTGTGCTCTGTTATGTTCACAATACACAGATGCCTTTGAAACACGCAGCTTAAACATGATAGAAGATTAGAAATATAACACATCTTGCTAAATTAGTTAGCAGTTAGCAGATTTAAGCTTCAGATTAGGTTTCTTAAAAATGTAAATGGCTTTTTTAAATTGATTTAATACATGTGTTTTCTTCATTTCTGGCATCTCGTTCCATTTGATTCAATCAGGACAGAGAACTTAACAAATTTATCTTCTGTCTGAGTGGCGAGACTGTAAGACCCACGTTACTGACGAAACACTAAGCTATCACTGATGGCTGTCAGAATGTATAGTGATTTAACACTTAAGATAACACGGACATTGCTGTACCCTCTGAGTTTTTGTTGACAGCTCCAGCATCTCCCCTATCAGAGAGGTCTCTCCGATGATACATGCAATGTGCTTGTCTGCAGCAGAGAGCTGTAACTGGGAAACTGCTGCAGCTGTTGTGTTTTTTTTTATGTGTATGTGTGCATCAAATTTCATATCAAACCATTTTTGTTAGTTTTGATGGTTCTTACAACAGAAGACATGGATTAATGGCACCCGTCATCTCTTTTCCGGCCTATGATTTACCTGTTCCTGTCATACCACTACTAACAGAAGACAATAAAATGTTTTTCTCAACCCCACTTCAGCTAAAATAACTTCAGTCTCAGTGTTGGAGAAGTTTTTCTTTCCACAGTAATTTTCATCTCTATATATGGTGGTCACTGGCTATTTTGTGGGCGTGGATGTGTGCCAATTGTTGACTAGTGGGAGCACGCTGTCAGTTTAAGATTAATTGGCCTGTGTAAGTGTATGCTGTATTTAGAAAATTTTCACCACTGTACCTTGCTGTCAGACAGCACTTTCAGACGGGAAATAGAAGCTGTTATATCCATCTACACTAACTTTAAAGCCACCACACTGCTTTGACAAAAACAGTAATTTTACCTTGCTAAACACAGGAGTTTCTGCCCTGCCGCTGCCTCAGTCAGTTAGTTTGTCTGCGTTGTTGTGTGACCTTGGTGAATGCAAACTAAAGATTTTAAAGGCCAAAGTGACACAATGACACAAACAAACTAACTGATAGAAGCAGCAGTAGACCAGCAGCTTCTGTGATGTGAGGTCAAATTATTGTTTTTGTTGAAGATGTCTGGTGGATTTGAGGACAGGGTAGATAACAGCATCTGTTCTCGCTGGAAAGGGCTGTGTGACAGCAAGATAAAGCAGTGAAAACAGTCTAAATCCTGGGTCTTCACCAGGGGACAATTTATTTAAGTTTTAATTTAATATTGTTTTCTTTTTTCTTCAACAAATTGAAATATGTCACAAAATACACATAACATGAATCCAGTATATTATTAGCAAAGATAAATTGCCCTATTCATTTAAAAGGAACAAACAAAAAATTTGATTTACAGTAGACAACATTAATGATAGGCTAACTGTTACCCATGAATCCTTGTGAATCATGTGAGCTAGCTAAAGCCAAATCACTGCGTGTCACGTATCCATAGTGGCAGTACAGTTAAACTGATATCGATTTTTATTTTGTTAGGACTGTATTTACACTACAACATCGCGTGGTTGTAGGGTTCAGATAACCATCACGCTGGTGGGTTTGTCTTATACTGGTGGGCCTGGTTTGTCGGGGGCATGTCGTGTAGACTTTTAACTGAATGAGGCTGTAGCTTTACATGTCTCCTCCAAACTGGGGGCGTGCAGACCGCCATCTACTGTAGGTAATACGCTGACTATGGATAAGTACCTCATGCGACCCCACATCAAAAGATCGAAACCATCCCTTTTAACTCTATGGCCTCGTACATGCTGAGTTTCCAGATGCCATTATAGCAAGCCTAAACCTTTCATCTCCTACAGCTTGTTAAGACATGGCTAATTATGGAAGTTTATAATCAAAGTCTGAGCTTTTGAGATTTGCACTCTTTGAAATCCTGATTTTTGATTTGAAATGAAAAGTTGTTCAGCCCTAGCATTATGTTTTTGTGTCTTTGTGTTTTATCTTTGTTTTGTTTTTTTTTACCAGATCTCTGCTGGTCCATTTGGAGAATGGCTACTTTGGCCGAGGCTTCGAGCAGATGTGTCCACAGCTCCACCACTACAACACATACGTGGACAACATTTACAATGCTCGCAAAGTGCTTGGGGTAGGATTTCAGTATTTCCACATGCTTATCACACCTATTTGTCAGACCTTCCTGCTGCACCGCTGAGCATTTCACAAGGTGTTTATCACGTTAGCTGTGATTAGATTTTAATAATCCTTGTGGGAAAATTGGCCAATGTGTTCTTCAGTTATTGGACTTAGTACACAATGCATCAGTGGTTATTGGACTCTTGGATTCTGACACAATCAATTCCACTGGGTCAGGTCAGTGACGCCAGTATTACCATGGCGTACTGTGTAGCATGGCACTACTAGCAGTCATGCAACTCATCAGGGGTGAAAAAACTGACAAAGATGCAAACCTCAATCAACTATACTGTATGATAGTATAATGCTGAAATAACTCCTGACATAGCTAGCATAACTGCTACAACCATGCAGTGGTGGAAAGTAACAAAATACCTTTACTCAAATTCTATGCTTACATACAATTTTAAAGTACTGGGGAATGGGAGTACTTCTTCCACTACGGCCACCATATGGCAAATAACAAGCGCTGAAGTCAGATTTGTACTTGTGCATCAGCTCTATGCAGAGCCCATGCCTTAGCCTCATACGTGAGCTATGCCATTGTGAGCATACTTGTCTTATACTAAACAGGTTTTCCAAACAAATATAACATGCTAACATTATTAGCACAAGCCTATGG
>JAPZEB010000015.1:1043936-1054114 GCA_029783705.1 Chaetodon striatus | reverse complement strand
CATTGTATAAATTAGCCTAGTGACTAGCGGAGATTTCCTCTACTCATTTGAAGCCAGGATAAATCACACACAAGACTTAAAATGCTATTTTGTGGGGGCTTTATTGTACTCACAATTTATTGATCCTTGTCTGTGAAATAAGAGTAAATTAAAGCTTTGTTTCTACTTAGGGAAATGGTTTCACCTTATAAAAATAGACAGGAGGTCTAGTTACGTGCAGTTATATTTCTTGGGAGGTGCATGTCAGGCTACGTCATAGGGTACAGTGTAGGCTCTACATTGAAGCAGAGCTTGCGCCGTAGGTACAGCATTGATTTGATCCAGAGATATAAACCCCACTGTAGTCCATTAGCCCAACGATTACACACAATGAGAATTACCATTTACATGCTAACAGAAATTAGCAGTGATCACCATAATATTATCTTAACAAACAGTCCATTTTACTTCACATGCTTAACATAAAACAACGTGTGTCCTCAGACTTACAGGCATGTATTTATTATGCTCTGTGGAAACGGACTAATAGCTTCTGACTTCTGACACATTGCTAGCTCACCACCATTTTAAAACTTATCATGTGTATATGAATTCCATAGGTGACCGATGTATTCAAAATGGCAAATTTTAACAAAAGTTTGCATGCCTGACTATGTTTTCACTTGACAAATCTAAATTAATTGGTTATGTGGTTCTATTATGAATTCCAAATGAATATCAGTTTAGTAATGTATATTCAGCAATTTGTGATTTTACTAGCAGTTACATTCTAGAACTACATTTTGACAAACAATGGATGAGTGTAGTGACTGTAGTATTGCTGTCACAGTGATGTCATTGGGTTTGATAGCATGGTGACTATACAGAGACTAAAATCAAAACCTGGGCTCACTGACTGCATGTGGCAGCCAGCACTATAGCAGGAGACACTGCACAGAAGTAATGGGCGGATGGATTTCTTGTTTGTCAAGAAATAGTTCCAGCCTGTAACTCCCCCTAAACTGTTTGCTAACTGTAAGATTTAAAGGTTGCAATGTGTCAAGGAGGTGTATTTTTAAACTTTAAATCACATCCTGATACAGTCTGGTCAGTGACAATGATCCCAGTGGAGAGGTACAGAGGCGTCTTTGTTTGTGGTCTGGCCTGCAGGGACCAACCAGCAGAGATGTCCTGTTGCTAGCTTTGCATCAAAGCTGCACTGATATTATTGTCTTAATTAAGAGTAAGGAAGAGCGCAGCACATTGACTAATTGCATTGATTGTGGACCAGGTCCTGCAAGTTTGCATCGATCCTCCTGCAGATCGACATCCTTTATAATTGACTGAACAGAGGAGCATGTTGTAGTGACAGGTGTGCTAGTTTACTCAGGTGACCAGTCATCAGTCTTCTAAACAGCAGAAAAACCTCTCAGTGCCTTAATGAGACTAACCTATCAGACCCACATCAGTCTGATTATGTTTTCAAATCAAATTAAATATCAAACATTATGTCTGCAAAATGTAGTGAAGAGGCATTTTAGAAGATATGAAAGCAATATTAGCAACACCATCATGCAATATTGTATGCATGTAATTATGACTGGGTGATAATGCAGTATTCTTGCAAATCGACTTTGAATGGAATCATATAGCGATGATATGATCTTATCGAGTAATTATAAACTCTAAATGACTTCTATAACTTTTTGTTTTACATCCATGAGGAGTTTTGTCTCACGTAATGCAATCTTAGAACCCATCAGCTATTGTCTGGTGACAATAAGCTTCTGGTGGTGAGGGTCAATATTTCAGAGTTTCCGGTGTAGCCAGCGCATATCCTGGCCAAGACTTCCTCTTCCTTGTGTTTGCTTTATTTTGGCTGATCTCTATAAAGCAAATATCTGCATATGAATGCAGATAAATTAAAAAAAGGCTGATATAAAGCTAACTCCTCATCAGATGATTGCTGATGAGTTCAGAGATTGCATTTCAGCCAATGCATTGTGCCTCTTTTGCTCTCTACATGAACTGCTTATCTGCCATTCAGGCGTGATTGGTCAATACTGCGCTGACTACAAACGGAAACCAGAACACTTTGGATAAATCTAGTCCTGTCACCTACAGATTCTGCATACGGATGCAGATATCTGTTTGTAGAGGTTGCATATAATGTGTAACAGTGGGCATTAGTTTGATTATTTTATATTTGATTTTGCATACATTTGGATGTTGTGATATAAAATAACAACAATAATAATTTCTTTCTTTAACAAACTTCACTCAAACATGAGGAAATAGTGTGTATATGCACTATTTTCAACTGCAGATTAATCTGCATTTTGTGCTCAAGTGAACAGCAGGATGGTGTATGTGGGATGAACTACAGTGTGTGTGTTCATGGTAATGAAGGAGAATGTCACCCAGTGCAACAGTGTTGCTAATTTATGTAATTTTAATAGTTTTTGGCACAGAGGAGTAAGATATATCAGGCTTTGATATGCACACAATACTCATTAGGTGTAGGGATGTCAGTTTCAGTTAATTTTGCTTTTGATAGCCTAACACCCATTAACTGTAAACTAACTGGTTAATTAAAAAAAAACAACAACAAAAAAAACAAAATCATATAAATCACAAGAGACGCTTTCCTTTTAGTCTAGTGCTTCATTGACCCAATGAACTTTAGCACCATATTCTGAAGGCTGTCTATTTAGAGGTGGTGAAATTTTAATTTTTTGTGATGTAAATGTCTTGCATTTGGTTTCCCATTGGCTTTACTGACGGACAGACTCCTAACCTTGTTGGAAACGTGCCCATTGCCCCTAGATCCTGTAGCTTCTAATTTATAGTCTTTAGCCATTGTTTCCCCTCCTGAGCATCTGTTCGCTTTTGCCTCAGCCTGTGTCACCGGCTGCCGGTATTCTTCTTGATCGTTATTGAGACTCCTCCTGTTTGTGAGAGGCTAATATTACACGGATCATCCATTCACAGATGGATCTTATTCCTTAATTATGTATTCTTAACCCTGTCTGTTTTTTGAGCCTCATCTGTGGGTGCAAAATTTTCCATTCACTATTGTTTTGTCACGCTGATGGCTCTTAAGCTGAAATGTGACCGTGTCTATATATTTTTTGCCCAAGATCCGATTTTATCACGATGCTTAAGTCATGATACAATATGACTGCAATTTTAAACGTGTTGTGATATGCATTATAAATATATAATATATTGTAATTCATGACCTTTTTTTTCAACTGCAAATTATGTCCTAAAATTGACTTCTTATTTTTTAACATCTGTTTTATAGCATAAGATGAAGATGAAGTATTTAGTCTGTTTATCTTACAGCAAATCATTTTTATGACAGCAGAGTGTTTCTACTAGACTGACAAAGCTGTTGATTTAATTATTCTAGTAGGGTACCAAAAGTTAAATCTGTATTTGTAATATAATATTATAATATCAAAATAGATACTTGCTGTAGTGCATCAATACAATATTGCCACACAAAAATATCCTGATTCTGTACTGCGTCTATTTTTCCCCCTACCCCTAGTGGCCACCCTCCAGTCTCCCCTAAGGTCACCCTGGTGACTAAGCAGCTTCATTTTGAGATGCTAAGTCCCTTTAGAATTGTTACGTTTGTTAGCACTGCACCGGTGCTAATGGTGCTTATAGAGCTAACTGGGAAAGTTAATAATGTGTGAGGGTTTCAGCAGCTCAAAATTAAGCTACTCATTCACCAGGGCGTTCCCACCTGCCCCAGGTGCGTACAGAGCAGCAGCAGCCACTAGATAACCAGTGTAGCATCAATACCTTATTAGCTGTGCTGTAGCACATCATTGTGCCACTACTACTACTAAACTGAAGAGTGGCAAATTAATCCATTGTCTGACATCAGCGTCCAAAATTAACATCCGCTAGGTGCCAAAAGCGGGTAGATGTTCCATTTAGTGAATAAATCTCGGAAAGCTACCTGCCACACTGGCGAGTAAATGTTTTTATCACAATTGTCCTGTAATTCATTACATTGCTGAGTCTTGACTGTGCGTTGGTTGTGCTGCACTGCACACTGACATTTGTGTTTCTATGGAAAGTTGGCAACCTTCAGCACTAAATGCAAAGCGTCAACTCTTTTAGTTGTCTGGTTTACGCCGTCACTTCACTGTGAAACTTCTTCACCTCCTCAATCTGATAAGGGATTCCTCTCACACTGTCCCCATCATTCTACCTACTCACCACCTGTCTGCTCACCATGTCCAACTCTAGCTGCCACAGCCATAATGACCAGCTAAACAGCTGTATGTGAGCAGCACACACACACACAAACACACCACAGCTGGCATAAAGTCAAGTGGCATGCACTGATGTTTTAGAGCTGTGAAACAGGGTAGCGCTCTCCTCAGGTCTATTTAAATACAGCAGTGATGTTTATTTTGATGATTTACAGGAATGACAAGATAAGGCTTTTTGTCATCCAAATGTTGACATACACACATGCTGACATGATGTGCAAATGCATATTTAATGACATCTACAGCCTCCCTCCCCCCTCCACCTTCTCACACCTCAGCTGGCAATCCATTGACTGACAACAAGCTGATTTTGGGGTCTTGTCAGGCAGAGGACGCATCTAGAAAGTGACATGAGATTCAGGGGTCTTCACTGGTTGTGATATGTCCATCACTGGTCTACAAGCTGCATGCAGATGCTGTTGTACTCAGCCCATTAGCATGTTATGAACAAGGTGTGGTACATATAGAGGAGTGTAGACTGAGAACAATGTGTATTGCACATTTTCTCATAGTAATTTGTTGAACTTGTGGAACAGTAGAAAGACATTATAATGCCCTGTTTAGTTGTTATTTCTCTAGGATAGGGAGGGTGATTTTAATATTGCATGTGCAAATCAGAGATTCTGTTCCCAATCTAATCCGTAAAACAGCCCAAGAAGAGCCTTACAGCGCCTCAAAAAATATCACTTTGCAAAGCACAAAGAAGTGTCTTATAAATGTGCCTGCATGGCTCTGAGAAATATTTTACAATGATCCGTGTGTTTTTTGTGTGTTATTTGTGTCTTAGATGCAGCTGAGGAAAAACAAGGCCTTCAGACGTTTTAAGAAACTACAGGAAGCCAGACCAGAGTTCAACAACCAGAACCTTGAGGACTTACTTCAACTTCCTGTTCAGCGAATTGATCAGTAAGATTTCTGTTTTCTGCTCAAAGGAAAAAGCCAGATGTTACTTTACTTTTTCTAACCTCAACTTTTTTCAGTCTTACTTTTTACACCACTTTTTTTTCAACATTAAGGTGGCACTGAATTTGATGAATTTACTCCGTATCAGACTGTAAAATGAGGCAAGAATTAGCAAGCTAGCGCACCCCTTGGACCTTCCACCTCCAGCAGCTCCACAGACAGACCCTCTGTCATTTCAGTCAGTCTGCAAAATGTGTATAATGAAAAGAAGCACAGCATGGGAGGTGTCTGTGTTGTGGTGCCGGTTGTTTGTTGACATTAACAGACTCCATTTCTCAGCTAATGTTTGCTAGCATTGCGCACTGTCATTGTTGGGGGGAGCTGAAGAGAGGTTAACATAGATGCATAATACTAACTACATACCGGACAGCAAGATGGTGCCTATTCTTTTCAGTGGATCTGTTCTCCCAGTGCATACACCAAAAAAGTTTCTGGCTTCTGGGTTTACTTTTGTGGTGTGCAGCTGACTGACTATACACAGTAGTGTTTTGTTCATTGGCCCAACCCATGAGTTCCTGCTCAGCTTTACAATGTGATGATGTCACACATTTTTTTATCACTTTTCTCGACTTGATAAAAGTCTTACAAAAATTTAACCACCATGGATCAAAATCTCACAACAGAAAGAGTCATAATTGACCTTCTTTGCAGTTTGGGGTGTTCTGTCAATAGTTTTACACACATCTCTTTAATGATGTTGGTCTATGGGGAAAGTTTTTTCACTGCAATATTGTGAGTGGTCATTGGGAAAAAATTGGAAGCAAGGCCAAGTGCCTTTACTGGGGGCCTGGATGCAAGGCACTCAGGGGCATGTATAAACATGACACCCTTTGGATTTTCCCTGAAAATTCTTCCCAAGTTCTTTTCATAAAAGTAAATCCACAGACGGTCATAGACAACCAAGCAAGGAAAGGAAGATCACAATTTTTAAATTACATTTACAGCTTGTTTAGCCACTGGTAATAAAAACCGTTAATACATGTAAAAATGTACATACAGAACTTTAAACTGTTCATAAACTAATGTAAAAATGAAACTCACTGTTTCTTTGCTCTTACGGAGTTGCAGGTCAGATTGGATTTACAAGTACACCCATGAGCCAGACAGGCCGATATTTGCTTCTTTGCAAATAGTTTTCATTCTGTTAATTCTGAGAATATGTAGACCTAAAGCTGAAGGAGATTCTTTTGGATCCCATGTTGCCTCAACAAACGTAGGCTAGCGTAACATTCATTTATTTTTTTATTAAATAGATAAAATATTCGTTTAATTTGCTACAATTTTGTAACTGATTGTAGTTAAGCAAAATCCACATTTATTATATCTTAATGTTCATACCTACCAAGAAGGCGGTAATACCTGTATTATAATGGATTATGTGGGAAGTACTCTGCTTCTCTTGTGTTTTTTTTTTTTTTTTAACAGAGGCTGTTCTCATTTACTAATTAATTGCCTTCTACTTTGCCTTTTTTTGTTTGCTGTTAGTGTGTCATTAGTGAAACTAAACACTTCCTGCACAGATGTTTCACGCTTTCATACTAAAAGCTTTACAGGCACTCAAAGGGCACAGTCCCTCCCTTTAGGCTTTTAATGTGCTGGTTATGCGCATTATTCTCAATTTATCAAGACCACAAGTAAACATGGAGGGCGTGTCGACTTTGCATCAACAGCAAACAGGGACACATCTAAACGTACTAAACTTCCTGGAGTTCCCTCTCCAGCAGCTTAAAAAGATAATATTTCGTGACAAGAACATGGAAAGGAGGCAAGTAGGGACAAATGATATCCTGCCTTAGATCATATGATATATCAATTTAACTCCACCTTTATTAGTGTTTAGAATTTGAGCTACCAGACATTGTAGACATTGCATTGTTCTCCCTGTCCCCTTCCACGTAGTCTCTACATTATCCCAGTTATTTTCTCCACCTATGTATATACAGCTCAGAGAACCTTAAAGGCATTCCTCAAAACACAGGGAAGAAACAGAACATCTTTCTGTGTAAGACGGTGTGAGCTTACATCTAACTACTATACAGGGCTCCACCATAGACTGTGAATAAAGATGGATTATGCATTTCCACTTACCCCCTCTGTTTAAAAATGAAGCAAAAATATCTTGCATATGACCGCTGCCATCTTGCCCTGTTGATGTCATTTGGAGCCAGAGTTTGTGCAGTAGCGATATCCGTAGTGTTGAGTTCCCAGCCATACACCCATCTGACCTATCACCAGCAGCTCCTTTGATCACAGAGCACACCGACTGGCTCACACAGCTGTCAATCATCATGTCAAACCTCATATTTATAGTATCAAAAAACTAATTAAAACCAAACGTATCAGAAAAGTAAACACTTCAACAAACATCAGCATGATAAGAACTACCTGAAATGACAGAAACCATCTTTAGGAAAAATGTATTTGACGTGTTTTTAGTTTGGCCTATGTCACATCCTCAAACATGGAGGGGTGTGGTGTATGACCTATACTGCAGCCAGCCAACAGGGGGCACTGGAGATATTTTGGCTTTACTTTTGGAGAGCTGTCATGTTGTCTATCTTTTCTACATAGTCAATGAGCTCCACAATGTGACCATTTTGGTCTCACATGCAACCAAAAATCTGTCAAGTACAACTCAACATTTTCATTGGTTGCACCGGTGTGACTAACATTGATGCACATAATTCATAACCAAAGTTAACAAGCGCAAGTTCAGCTCAGAAACTTTAAGCTGTAATCCTATAACGTTGATGTCATATGCTGAGGTTAGCACAAACTGATTGGTGCACAAGTCAGTCACTCTATGGTGAGCGAAAATAAAAAGGTGGAGCTCCAACATCCTCCTGCAGGTTGCTAGTCAGTTGCATCAGCAACGGAGAGAGAGAGTTGTATATAAGATAAGTACAGTGTGCCGGCGTTGCTCCATTGTTGTCAGGTATGTGAGTAAAATACATTTGACATGGTAACACATATTTGATGCACAGATGGTATAAAAAAATGGACAGCTCCCCATAAGTGGAGCCAAAACATCTCAATCGCCCTCTGGTGGCAGGCTGCAGTATCGGTCATAAACACCACCCCCTCCATGTTAGTGGATGGGACATGAGCCACACTAAAAACTCAAGGTACACCTGAAATAAATTTTTCCCAAAGATGGTTTCTGTCATTTTAGGTAGTTATTATCACACTAATGTTTGTTCAAGTGTATTTCTAATAAGTTTGGTTTTAATTTCCTATTTAATACTATAAAAGGGGATTTGATGTCATGATTAACAGCTATGTGTGCCAGTCGGTGTGCTCGCAATCAGTGCCCCTGGTTGGGTCAGACCGGTGTTTGGACGGGAACCCGAAACCACAGAGGTCGCTACTGCACAGACTCTGTCTCCAAATGGGGTCACCAGTGCAAGATGGCAGCAGCTGTATCTGGGATATTTTGGCTTCGTTTTTATACACTGGGGCTCAGTGGAGATGCTTTGTTTGTCTTTATATAAAATCTGTGTTTCGATGGCATCACCCAGATGTGCTGATCACAGGGACAAGAAAAAACAAACGGGAGCCCAACTCCCTATCCTCACAGCTTTCAAGCTGCCTTTACAAGCAAAAGCAGAACAGAATTTAAAAAAAATGCTAAATCAGTCTGCATTTACGCTGACATATAGCCAAGGTGGAATTCAATTTAAAACTCCTCCGAATGCATATTTTTTATTATTCTATTTATTTGCTATTTTAGTTTAATTTGTATGAGATGCTCTCCAGTTTTATAGCTTGCAGTGACCTGTTGTCTTTTAGGAAATGTTTGTTCAGTGTTTGTATAGTGTAATACAGATATTCCTAAATATTTCTTTTTTTAATGAAAATAGTTTACCAAAGATGCCAGTGGGCAAAATACTCTCAGTCCCCAGCATAAGGACTTCCTGTCTTTGACACTTGCTCTTCTGTCTGTTCAGTGTAAATAAAAAATAAACAAATCCCGACTGTTTTTTCCCTTTGTACCAAACCTGTGTACCCTTACACTGCTAGTTTAGAAATTATCGCCAAAAGGCATGGGGAAACATTTTGGATGCACCTAAATTATGCACTTGTGCACCTAAATGAAAAAGGTGGGTGCACCAGTACAGCTAATGTAAAAAGTTAATCTGGAGCCCTGCCAGAAAATCTTTCCAGCACATCTTCAGTTCTCTGTTTGTAATTGATACTGAAGTTATATAAAATGTTGTTTTTTACTCCAAACATCAAACTGTTTGTGGAGGTTTTATGGTGATGCTGCTCCACCATAGAGAGCACTGCTGGAGTAGGGTCACAGATTTCATGCTTGACTTCTGTTTTTCTGTTTAGTTGTTTTCCTCTCCCCAGTCACCCGCTGCACTGCACAACGTATAGTCTCTGTGACAGATGTAATTATTATTATTTGATGTAGCACCCATGTAAGTACTCAGACTGTCCAGAAACTGTCAAAATCTCTTTTGTTAAGCACGAGTTTTTGTTGGCTGTAATTTCATGCGGTCTTGATCTTGCTTGTTAATTAGTGGAACAAGAGGAGAAATGGGCTGAAACGTGCTTTTCAATGCAGCAGATATCTGACAGTGGTTTATCAAGCTGCTTGGTTGTATCTTAATTAGGCCCTTCTCATGTTCTCATCTCTCCAGATGTACAGTCAAGCACCTCTAAATGTTACATCCATCCATCATGGAAGAGAGAAGTTGTCACTGAGATGAGCTGAACCTTCACCTTAACATCTGAGACACTTAACTGTATGTCTCATTTATGTTCACTTTCTCCTCCACAACAAAACATTTACTTTATTTTCTCACCGTGAACATGTGTCCAGGATAATAGGTGTTTTTTGGAACTTTTACGCAGTTCTAAGAAGCTCCCTTTTTCTTGCGTCTGCACCACAAGAATAGGAGTGATCATAGTTCTTAGAGCACCGTTTTAAGGGAC
>JAPZEB010000015.1:1005917-1017399 GCA_029783705.1 Chaetodon striatus | reverse complement strand
GCGTCATCTTGGGCTTTTTTTTTTTTTTTTTTTTTACAGTGTTCTGACATCTCATAGATGAAACAGTTAATCAGATAACCAGATCTGAGGTTGTGTATCTCTCCCTCTCAGTTACACGGTTCCCAGTCCAATATAAAAACCACACATACATTTAAAACAATATGATAGGCTGTAATCTGATCCAGCTGTGATTTAATATTGATTCAGCTCAGGTTCCATATTATTACTTGTTCATGAATTGTGTTTTAGTTTTTAGTGGCTAAATGAAAAAGGATATATTCATTTTTCCTGAATTTTTAAATTGACATACTGAATCAGAAATACACTGAATCAGTATGTATACTGCTGTGTGTGCAAGTCCTCTTCTCAAATAACAGTAACAAGGTGTGTTTTGCCACGGGCATATTTTATTCTACAACTTCCCAAAAAGGTACATGATTTGGGAATGTAGCTAGCTAGCTGGAGAGGGGCAGGTCTCACACTCATACAGAGAGTTACATGGAATTTTTTTGACAGACATATCAATTTCTGTCAAAGTTGGTGCACATTTTGAGTAAGTTGTGTATCGATGAAGGCTTATCTCTGACCGAGTTGGTTTTCCATTACGTATTGGTTCATCTTTTCACCCTACAGTAGGACTGCAAGATATGAGAAAAAAGCCCAGTTGCCATGTGAAAATGTTGGCACTCTACGTTTCTGCAAACCATGGATATGTTAGGGTAGACATTTGTACATTTCATATGTGTCATATCAACATTTTTAAAGTGGCGTTGTATATGAGGTGGAGGTGATGGTGAATGGTGTGTTGCATGCCAAGCTACAGATCACTTTTTGAGACCAACAGACAACAAAACTGGTTGGTTTTTTCTTTCGCGAGACATCTCTGTGTGCAGTTTCCAAAATTAACTTTTTGACTGGAAAGGACTGGTAGATGCAAAAATCCACTGACCAAGCATATTTTTATCAGTTTAAATAATGAATTGCCTCTTTGTCACATATATTAGTTTCAGTCCAATTTTTGAGGTTGCGTCTCGCACTCCACCATATTTTTAATTGGTCTTTTCTCGGTCTTGGACAAAGAGAAGATAGATTTTATTAAAAGACTGGTCAAGGACGCAGCTGTAGGGATATCAATACATTGTGCAAAAAAAGAGTGTTGAATAAAGGTGGTTATATATATTACAGGTCTTTACTGTTTGTAATTGTTTGCCACTAGAAAAATTACCACATGTAAAATTAACCTCTGCAATGCCTTGTGATTATTTTATCAAGACATTTCTCATAGTACACTTATGACAATGGCAATCAAAGAAGGGAATGGAGAGGAATGTTTTTTATGGGAATATGCGTCTTTCAGATCAGTTTGAGGAGTGCTATGGTTTGCATTTTCCACATTTTATTCTAAGTGTTTCCTGCAGTGTGGGACTCATAATGGTCTGATCTTGGTCTTGACTCCATCTCAACCCCTAAAAGTCTTGGTCTTGTCTCACCTTGATACATCCTGGTCTTGGTCATGACTCAGTCTCATTTAAGGTGGTCTTGACTACAACACTGCATTGAACTGAACACAAAAGACACCATTAAAAACTGAATGATAGTTACATTTTAAGGTGCAGTTTTCTAATGATACTCTGTTTCAACTTCACTGAGTGCAGTTTTACTGTCTTTGAGTCAATTTGACATTGCACTGAAAATGTAAAAATATAAAATGATATACTGTCCAGCCCTACCCTACAGTAGACAGATAATGAGAGGAGTTATCAGTTGTTGCAGCTGTAGTCTGATGTATTCCTCCATACTACCCAGTTCACCTTTTAGCTTTTGTCATCAATATCTTCACATTTTCCACTTCCATCTTGTCTCTGACCTACAGTAAAATGGCTCCAGTACTGTGCAGTCATGAAGTGAAGTGAAAGCCTGTTGACTCTCCAAACCCAACGATGCCAAAGCTGACCCTCACTCTGCCACAGCAGCTGCCCTCTGCCTCTTTTATTCCTCTGGCTTCGGACACATCAGGGGGAACAGGACCCTTTGTAGATCAATCTTTATTTCCTGCCCCACCTTCCTCAGCCCCCCCACCTCGTCCAGCCCAAAAGACTTTGTAGTAGAGCAGAGGTGCTCTTTGACAAGGGAAGCTGAAAGGCCTGGACATGGAGAGGAGTGCTTGGCACTTCCTGCTCTTTGAACCTGCTGCTGCCTCAAAGCACTGTGGATGGTCAGATGTAGGCAGGGGGTCTGAAGAGAACCTGGTCCACAAAGAGACTCCTGTATACAGAGCATAATCCAACCTCCCTGACTCTGTCAACTTTGTCTGTCAGGGGGTCTGATAGGAGATATCTGAGAAACTTTAAAGGTTAGAAAACTACAGTTTGCTTCCCAAAGAAGCACCAAATTTATTTATAATTCACCTTTTAAAAAGAAAACAGTAAGAACATGAATTAAGTCTTTCTTTATTGCTCCAACAGATAGTCGCTGTTAGGCATTAAGACACTTGGTTATCGTCCATGTTTTACCCAGATGTATTTTGAATAGTGAAAGGAGCAGAGGGAGATCCCAGAGTGTCTGTGTAATCACACACACATACACACACTTGATGTCGACTGAAATGCATAAGTTTCAGCACACTAGACACTGGCAGCACTCTGATGCTTGAGCAAACATGTAACACATAACTGCTCATGCATGAATTAAATGTGATAAAATATTCTGTTATCACACAATAATGATATGTTATGCATTTATTAAAGTCCTACTGAAATGTAGGTATGCTTCAGCTTACATATGTGCTCAGTACATCACTTGTGCTGCTTTAAACCTTTAAGTTACAGTAGTTAACTTTTATAAAAGTAATTTTTTTTTCATATTTGTTGAAACTGTCACTAAACCCTGACAGTAATACGTGAGACAGATAATCTGTAAAAAATGATGTTTCCCCTTCTCCTTGTAGTGCTTCAAAAGGTTTTTTTTTTTAATCTGCTAGGAGTGGACGGGGAATTGATATGGTATATTATCATGCTATTTTTGTGTGGAAATAATGTATCCATGCCTGGACGTCATGATTTCTTAAAATTATTTTATTAACTTAATAAAACTACAAATACAAATTAAACTTTTAGGAGCCGACTAGAGTAATATAATCAGTTTCTGTTTTTCAGTCTACTAGATATAGTTTGCTTTTTCTTCTTCTTCCTGTTCTTCTTTATGACTTAATTATCCTGATAGTATTGTATTGTGGGGCCTCTGGTGATTCCCACCCGTAGAATCTACCATGGCTGAAGGAAAATAACCAATCACAGTCGAGGAGTCTCTAACACAGCTGTCAATCAGGTTGATCACTGCTTTTCAACTGCTGTCAAACTAGGCAGCGCTGATCAAATATGAATCAAGATTCTGTTACTGCATTGTCTATTTCTCACCTTAAAAATTTTCAAAGCATATTTTAGTGTACTGTTTGGCTATTACATGAGAACATTTGTGACCCTGCCACCATGTTGAAAAAAAGTTTAGTCAAAAGTATAGATTGTAAGAATGTTAGATGACATAGCTACCATGATGTCACTTATTGGTTTGTGGACTCCCGTTTTATAGCGTTCAGCATTTTGGTTGTAGCCATCTTAGTTTTTTTGGAGGTAGAAGTGGCCATATATTGGGGCGAGAGGCTGGAGCTTTGGAGGAACAAGGAGTGAATCTGACTGAGAAGCTGTCGGTCAAAGCGGCCTGCCCTTAATTATGCATAACTTTAAGCCTTCACAAAATGTAAACGGGTGAGTTATAAGGAAATTCACCCCCCATACAGTTGTCATCAATGTTGAAATTACCTATAGAGACCAAAACTGTTTGTTTTTTTGTTTTTGTACCAGACTGTTAACTGTTTATTTCTACTGTAAAGTTGGGCACTTTGACTTGGCGGTCTGTGGGGAGTGGACTGACTGGCTTCTTGAACCAGCCTCAAGTGGCCATAAAAGGAACTGCAGTTTTTGGCACTTTGTGTTGGCTTAATTTTTCAGCCCCACAGGTTGCAGGTTGGCCAGAACTTTGCACTGCCCACCAGCTGGAACAAACTCTCTCATTGTACAGCTAAAGTGTACACTAAAATATGTTTCTGAAAACATTTAAGGAGACCAAAAATAAGCAATGCAGTAACAGAATCTTGATTAATACTTGATCAGCGCTGCCTAGTTTAACAGTTTGACCGCAGTTCCCGAGCTGTGTTAGAGACTCCTTGGCTCTGATTGGTTGTTTTCCTTCAGGTATGGTGGATTCTAGAAAATGCTATGCCATTAGAAGCACTATGGGAAGAAGGAAGGAAGTGTTTTTTTTTTTCCTTCACAGATTATCTATCTCATGGTGACAGTCCCTGCAGAGAACAGACAATAGGCCTGTCCAGTAACATGTGTCCATTACCACAAGGATAAAGGCCCTAAGTCTGTCCGTTAATTGTGAAAGAGGTGAGGGTTCGCGCTTGGGATCTGTTTCATGAAGACATTTTCCACTGCTATTGACCGTTTTCAACACATCCTGAACTGAGTGTTGAGATGTCTGGTCTGACTGGTTATTGTAACACCCTATTAAAATGGCTACTACTTACTGTGTCTTTAAAGGGTTGTATAAGGTTCACGCAGCGTTTTATTTATATAATATTTAATAGAACGATCACAACCGCTGCTCCAATCTCCACACAACACCTGAGAGAGTCACGGCGTGTTTCTCGACTGTTCCGTTTGAGACCCATGGCATTTTAAAAGCAATTTGACCCCCGCCTGGCCCCGCCACTTAATCTCAGTGGGCTTGTCTGTTGCTGAAAATGTCCTCTCCGAGCCCCAGAGGCACAGCTCCGGCCACTCAGGCTAGCTGCAATCACAGGCTACTGGCTAGGGCAATTACAAAAACACCCTGGACCCAGGCTGAATTTTTCATCTTATCTATCCAAATGTCAGCCTCTTGCTTATTAGCTATCATCATGCTGCTGCCAATCACAGTGAAAGAGATGAGAGCTTTCCTCCGCGGCCACACCCCGACATGCCTACCTCCCACTGAGTCTGTCTTAGATTATCTTTTTGTCCTCATTTATCTTTTCCATTCAGCATTGCTTACTTTGTCTCATTATTTTTACTCTGTGCAGTTCTACAATTTGATGCAGAGCAGATTGTGATTGTTATCACTTTTACACTGACAGTGATGTAGGATGAACCTGCGTTGGTGGTCAGTCTAAATGCATGTTTTAAGTTTGTGGTTCAGTGGCAATTTATCACATCCCAATTCAGTATTAAAACTTATTATTGAATCTTTTTGTATTTAATGCACATTTTAATGTGGTTCAGCTTTCAACATTTGTAAGTATCTCAACTTCAAAAAAAAGTGTTTGCTCTGAAGATCTTTTCTCTAGAGAAGAGTTGTCACTCTGTTAGTGTCGTTGAACAGATGGCAGCCAAGTTTTATTTTAGCTGTTATGGGATAAAGTCAACTGACCCTACGCTAAGCGCCACCCCTTTGTGATGATCAATCAAGCTGTCATAGTAAGCATGGAGCCCACACTGTAACTAAGTGCACTCCCTGAAGAAACATTATCAAATATGTGGAAAAACGAAAAAAGCGTTTTCAGAGAGAAGCAGACAGAGGGGTCGGCAATATGTGTTTGAAGGATATAACCAGGATGTCAAACTGACTCAGCAGCAAAAACAGGTTGAAAAGATAGTTAAAGGGCCAAAGCCGAACTACAGACTACAGATGACAGTGTAAAAGTAAAACGTCACATCACTGACAGTGAACATAAAAGCAAACCATTCAACCACATGTGTGTCATTGCGGTGTGTGCAGATGAACAGTGTTTGGCTTCCCCCATGCTGCCAGCTGATGGACCTCTGCTGGTGGATGGGCAGGGAGCTCCAGGGGTAGCCAAACAGTGTTAATCTGCACACACTGAGATGACACATAGTTGGTTGAATATCGGCAAAGTTTCCCTGCTTCCCTTCACTGTAGCACATGGTAGACCTTTATTCAGTGTTATAATCATTAAAAAGCAAAAGTAACATGACCATACCTTCAGTAGCAAGCTAGCTAACCCTGAACGTTTCAGGGTTGGTTTCGGTTTTGGGACCTCTCCAGGTAACAAGTCTCATTATTACACAGGCTCCAGGCACAGTGTTTAGTTCGAAATCCACAAAACCAGCCTGAAGATGAAGAAATTTTGAAACGATTGTATTAGAGTCTTTGGAGCACAGCTGTGTTGTTATCGGATCTTTGTCAGAGCTGGCTAATGCAACACTTAAATTGGCCAGTCTGTGTTCAAAGGGCTTCACGGGACTTAGCGAAGGGTCAGTTAGCTACAGCTGATATACTTTGCCACTGACAATGTCGTTTTGGCAGAGGTGATTGTCAGCACTGGCAAAAAATGAGAAGCAGGCTTATAGGGTTGTAGAATTTTTACAGCCAAATCGATGTGGCTGTTCCAAACAAATATTCAACTGTTTGTTCCATTTTTTCTATATATCGCAGACAAGCCGAAACTAGATATAGAACAAAAGCCAGAGAACATTATTTCAGAGCCTGACCAAGCAAAGCTTCTCTTCCTACGTGGAGCTGCTTCCATCTCACTCAGACTTACCCAGGGTCTGGTCTGCAGCTGCCTGTACCCGTCACAGACATCCATACCGAGCGGAAGGAACGACTTTACATAGGGTAACAATTATATCCCGGAGAGCTGAGTGAAGGCAAAGAGTGCTGACTCTGCAGCTACTTATGGGGCCCAAAATGTCCCTAGACATACACTGCAGACTGACTGCCAAAAAACATAAAAAGAAAAGAAAAAAAACTGGTCCACCTCAAGAACTCTGGCTGATTATTTGAATCTTTGACTTTCGGTGGGCAGCCCTACCTGTTAATGTAACCAGAATGTCTTCTTTTTGCTAATAAGAGAGAGCTTGGAGAGATTTAAAAAAACACAAACGGATTTATACATTTGTTGGCCCACAGCTAAAACACTCCAACTGAAATCCAGATCTGAAATGGAACTGGCTTTGAACCCAATCCGAGCGTTATTTGACCTGACTGTTCGACCCTGATCAGGGTCAGGGCATGGATCAGCAGGACAAAAGTTTGTACTTGTGATGGTCTGTAATGTTATTGAAATTTAAATAGCATTTATGTAATGAACCACTGTAGAGACAGCATGTAAGAGTTAACTGAAACTGAAACATGTTTTCATTGGGCACTGAATGTAGTTCTGTGCAGTTGTGTGTAATGTGGTGGTTCAAACAGCACTGTGTATGGAACTACAGCTGCAGCCTTGAGTGTGTGAGAGGTGATGAGCAGGGATTAACTTGTGACAACAGTCTTGTATGAATGGGTCAGGGATGTTCAGGGAAGCTTACCATACACAGCTTTCCTGTATGACAGTGGTATAGGATGACTGTTGTATCATAATGCCCTTTGCACTGTACAACAGACAGAGGGGGTTCAGCTTTGAGGCTAGGATAGTGTTAGGCCAGTGATTCCGACATCCAAGACTTTTTGTGTAAAAGAATTATTAGTTTATTTCACACCACTGGGTTGCACCATCGTATGTTTTTACTGGTGATGCTGTCAGTGATCTGTAAAAGTGTTGCTATGAAATATCTCTAACAGTGTCCAACATCATAGACTAAATAGTTTATTTCAAGATGAATGCGGGTTGAGTCTAAACACTGGGGTTTTCATCAGGCATGTACCTCAATCCAAATACATTATTCGGGACAGCATGAATAACACAGTGGAAGCAGATTATTCTACCTAAACTTGCTTGTTATTATTTGGGGGGGAAAAGCTATGATAAATATTGATTCATATTATTGTGGGTGGCCACAGTATAATCCCATGTTAACTTGGGGTGGGAATCACCAAAGGCTCCACGATACAATATTATTATGATACTTTAGTCATGATACAATATTATTGCGATTTTAAAGGTGTTGCGATATGCTAAGTATTATGATAAAATATATCACGATATATTGCGATTTATGACCTGTTTTCAATTGCACATAATATCCTCAGAGGAAAACTTTGTCAACATCTGTTTTATCTCATAAGAAAAAGTTTTCAGCCTGTTCATCCTACTTCAGTCTTATTTAAGAAGGCTACCTAAAGTTAAATTTGTATTTGTAATATTAATAATTTATATCATTTAAAAAAATCAATACTTGGCAGTGTGTGACGATGCAATATTGCCACACAAAAATATTGCAATACTATGCTGTATCGATTTTTTCCCTCCACTCCTAATGTTAAGAAAATTGGGCTGGACACACTGCAGCCCTGAGCTTCGCGGCCAGCACACAATCTGCAGCGATAGCTCATATTTGTCTTCTATCCAAATACAGACACAGATAATACGTTTTCTGTACACCTCTAGTTTCCATGCCATGATAGTGTTAAGGCTACAGTCGCAAGTTGGTAAAGGTAATGGAAAGATGGTGGTTTTACTTTAACGCGTACAACAGTCTTCCCTGAACCTTCGAAATGCTTTGACTTAACCTGTGTCTTTACAGGAGGTGTAGCACTAGCAGCAAGTCAGCTAAGCAACAGCAGCTTCAGTTCGCTGTCTATGTCTACACAGGATGCATTCAGGCACAGTAATGAGTGTAGGTCACTTGTGTTTTGAAAAAAGTGTATATACATGTTCTGAATGGCCACACTTGAAGGCAGGATGAAAAGCTTGCTGTCATAGAGTGGGATGTGACATGATTATTGTACAAATGGAGATGAAGGTGCTTAGCAGTTTCTCCTCATAAACACTGATGGTGTTGTTCACATGAAAGTGACAGAGGTAGTTGTGGAAGGGTATTGAAAAGCAGAGATTGAGACCTGATCAGTTACTGACAGTTGTAAAAACTGGACTTTGTAAGTTCTCACTGCAGAGATCAGTAGCTGGTTCCATTTTGTATCCGGATACAAGTGTCCTTATCAAATATTTCATTAACAATAGGAGTGTGTACTATATCAGTTAAACTCTGTGTGTCCTGGCTTGTTCCAGGTGGGATGTATAAAATGACTATATTCATGCCACCAGCATAAGACTTTGGTACTTCAACACTCAAGCTCTCTCCTATGGCCTTCTCCCTTTCACAGACACAAGCAGACTTACAACCATGATATGTCACACACACTTTCCTGCCCATCCAGACCATTCTCTCCTGGTGTGTGAGCAGGCGAGGCATGTGTTTTCATGTCTGCAGGGCTCCAGACTGTGACTGTTTAGTCCTATTTTGTTACCATGGAGCACCAGTACAACTTGCAAATATTATTGATATATCAACTGGAGAGCAGTCAGTTTGTTTCTTGCTCACTGAGAATGAATCCTCATATTTCGCAACACTATCGTAATGGTTTAACTTTCTGCTAACATCTAACTGTTGACTAGAAGCTCAAAATTCAAAGCAAAAACACACTTCCTGCCTGAGCCTGCCTGCCAAATGCAAAATGTGGTGATACTGACGGCAAAGAGGGGAACAATAAGTCCCTGCTTAGATATTTATCTACCGTCAAAGTTAACATAAGAAATAGTAATTTTTGATAACTTGAGAAGAATGATTGCTCAGTTTCAGCCTAATACTGGTGTTACGCTGTAAGATTCTGTGACCTGTAGCAGTGTAGCTGCCATTTCACCTTCAAGTTCAAAATGTCAAGTTTAAGATTTTTAAATGTTAGCAGCTTCAGTTCACCAAAGACGTGACAAACAGTCAGATCTTACTGATATTTTTCACTATTATTTCTACTGTGTTGCTTTTACCCCAGCCTCTGCAGCTGTAGCACGGTGCAAAGTTAACACTGTTTTCTTCACAGAAGAGAGGAAAAAAACGAGTCAGGACAGGGTTAATGAATGTCACAGAGCAGTGACAAAATATGTTCTAAAACCCTTTGAGTTCAGTGGAATCTAAATGATTCTGAGGGAAATAAAAACAATACCTAATTTTTAACTAAGATGTTTTTATTCCCCACTATATGAAGTACCTTACAGGATTTGATAAGGAAATTTAAGGGATTCAGATTCCACAAGTCGATTCAGAACCATTTATACATTAATAGGGCAGTGTGCACAAACAGTGACATCAGTCTCTCTGTCAGGAGTGAGATCTGTGCTAGATGTCTCAGTGCATGCTGGGAAAGCCAGCCATCAGCTTCCTCTGCAACCCAGACGAGCAGCTGAAGATAATGATTGTGTCTGTTTTTTTCTGTTCCTCCCTTCTCTCCCAGGGAGGTGGTACATCCGCGAGGGTTGGCTGAAGGTGGTTCCTCCTAAAGGTGCGGACGCTAAGCCCAAGATGTTCTTCCTGTTCTCTGACATGCTGCTGCAGGCCAAGCGCTGCGGCCCGCTAGAATACACCAACAGAGACAAGTTCGCTGGCCAGCACGCCTTCCCCCTGCAGGACTGCACTGTGGAGAAGGTGTTTGGCCACACCAGGAGCCAGGGAGGCCTGCTCAGTGTGAGTATTGTTCACTCAATTGTTCAGTTCCTTTCCAAAACAGTAGAGGGATCAGGGAGTTTCTGGAATATTGTATTAGATCGTGTTCAGCTCAGTCGGAGTGGAAAACAGGCTGAAAAACAACATTACCAAAACAGGAAGGAAGAAGCATGAATGGACTACTGACTTACTTATGAAAAGCAGCTGAAAAACAGATAAGAAGAAAGACCTATACAGAAGAAAAACAGAAAAACAGCAGGAAAGATTTTATTCTGTTTATTCAATATATGCTTCATCTCAGCATCAGCTGAACTTGACAGAATTTTTACACAGAAGGACTGTATTTTTTCCTGCATCTCTTTCTATTTCAGTAACCAATAATTCTTTCAATGTGCGTGTAATATACAAATCATTTTTATTAAAAAATTAGACTTGAAAAATCTCAATATACGAAGTAATTACTGTAGAATATAGTGCAACTCTTGTTCCATTGAGGAAATTAGTATTTGTCTCTCCAATAATAAACAAAACACAATAAAAAAAAAATCAGCAGTGAAATCTCTTTGCATGAAGATGTTAGTGCTGCTTGTTCACCATATAGATAGCACACAACACAGAGTATTTATGTATAGCCTTTTTGTTTATTTCACTGGAAATGTATCTTAAATGATTAAATGTAACAAATGAATTGGTTGAGTTATTAATGGTCTACTTTTTTATAGGTATTTCACATTTTTTACAGATTGCATGTTTTTATTTGCCACAGTCACATTAGGGCTACAATTATTATTTTCATTGCTTATTATCTGTCCATTGTATTTTCAGTTAATAAATTAGTTGTTTGTTCTGTAAAATGTTAGAAAATTGTAATAAAAAAACACACACAAAAAAACAAACAACAACAACAACAAAAAAACAAAGAACAAATGTCAATCAGTGTTTCCCAAAGCCCAAGATGATGACATCAAATTTCTTTTTTGTCCACAACCTAAAGATATTCAGTTCACTGTCACAGAAGAGAAAGGAAATCAGAAATGTTCTTT
>JAPZEB010000015.1:985338-997033 GCA_029783705.1 Chaetodon striatus | reverse complement strand
GATTTAGGGGGATATATTGGCGGAAATTGAATCTAATATAAGTATGTTTTCTTACGTCTTTTCCCTGCCTCAGAATGAGCTGTTTATATCTACATAAGAAGCAGGTCCTCGTCTACAGAGATCACCATGTTGCACCGCCATGTTTCTACAGTACCCAGAGCAGACAACCCAAACACTGACTCCAGATAGGGTCATTTTTGTTTTTGTGTCGCCACTGTAGGAACAGCCCCTTCATGACAAAAGCATCGGAAAAACACAGATTTTTTAAAACATGAAACTGCTTTATTCAGTGTTTTACCAGTTTAAATCACCCGGTCTGTTTGTTTTGGAGAGGAGGAGACCTCTGTGAATAATTCGGCTCCCAGTAAAAACATCCTGAGCAATGAACACTGAATGAATTCAAATAGGGAGAACTTTCATCTGGTTGCAATCTGTAGTCCTCACTGTTAGATGCCACTAAATCCCCCAAAATCTTACACACTGTCCCTTTAAAACTGATATTGATATTCCACAAAATTCTTCACCAAACTTACTAAGTGTTGTGGAACTATGGAGTATTGTCTTGCATTTAAATGAAGAAATAACGATAGAATGTGCATGGAAAATCAGAGGTGATGTAGGGTTTCACAGCTCTCTGACCTTCAATGTGTGTGTGTGTCTATGCAGGTAACTGCATGGATAGTAAATGGCTGGATGTGCATCAGTACACTCCCAGCAATCCAGAGGGGCTGCGGGTGTCTGTGGACACCAGGCGGGATGAGGCAGGACAGCTACAGCCTGTCCTGATGGCTAACTGGACGATAAAGGATGATGGTGAGTCAGTCTGCTGTCTCAAGTATGACATAAAAAGATGCAAGATGCAAGGACAGATAAGGAAAGATGGATTTGTAATTGTCGATGATGACCAGCTTTATTTGATGTGCTGCAGTGAAGACAGAAAGTGACCTCTGCTGTGTTTCTATTCAGGCAGTATTGCTGAGTTGAGAGCCACCGAGCTTCATGTTCTGGTAATCACCACCAACCAGAACCTGTGTGTTCGATATTCTTTCAAAGACAGACTCTCAATGCGGAGTCCATCGGGGGAAAAGGTGGGTGGCTTACAACAACTTAGATAACACTTACAGTGACATTATCGAATGTCATGGCCATTATGGTATAATATTTTATATTTTTATACATACAGGTAACACGTGTTTTATTTATTGTACGTTTTTCAGATTAGATGTCTTGATATCCTGAAATGTGCAGCTGAATTAAACCAGAAAATATAAATAGATCAAGATCAAAGAAATATAGCCATATGTTAATGTAAAATTGTTTTATGCAATTATAGTTTGTACTTGGTCAAAGCAGTCATGAAAGTTTGTTACAGCCAGTGTTATTTTGTGTTTTCAGTGGTCATTCTCAGCTAACATGCTGGTGCTGGACCCTGGTCAAAAATACCATGTCTCTGTCTTCAACATCCCCAAACCAGAGGTGGGCCACAGCACCTACGATGTCAGCACTGATGTTATGGTTCCTGGTGAGTTGGAGTCAAAACCAGTAGTTGGTTGTTGTTTTGGACTGAGCGCGTGTAACAGGAACAAGCAGCAACCTCAAAGAACCCAAAACTGCAGTTCCTCTAATGACCACCTGAGGGTGGCTCCGGAAGTGAGTCAGTCCCCATAGAGCCCCATGTTAACATATCCAGCTTTATTGCAGTAATAAACATGTTTACAGCCTGGTACAACAAAAACAGTTTTGGTCTCTATAGCTAATTTCCCCATTCATTACAGCTTTACGGGAGATTAATTCTTATAAAACTCACCTATTAAAACTTTATTAAAGCTTAAGTTAAGTTACACATAATTTAGGGCATAGCCACTTGAGAAGTTGCTACCACAGTACAGCAGTGGTTAGGTAATGAAACCACGGCGTAACCCCAGATTCACACTCTGAGGAGGTGGAAGTTCCATTTTTTAGGTAAATACTTTTTGTTTTAACGGATTTAAGCCTGTTTTGTACCAGCCCTAATTAAGCTAGCAGCTAGCGTTAGGGTTTACTCCAGCCTCCACTCAAATATGATCAGTTTTGGCTTCAGAATTCCAAGATGGGCACAGCCCGAATGCTAAACACAAGGCTTCAAAACAGGAGTCTACAAACTAATGAGTGGCATCATGGTGGCTACGTCCATTATTTATACAGTCTCTGGTCAAAACTAGCAGTTGGTTTTTGTTGTTGTTTTGGAGTGAGCAAATGCACCAGGAGGAGTTTCTGGTTTGTTCATAGTCCTGTCACTGTTTGGTTTAACTTTTGAATAGGTCAGGTTTTATTTTATTATGCCTCTGAAACAACCGTGGGAGAAGGCATTATGTATTCGGGTTGTCCATTTCTTTGTCTGTCCCATTCTTTTAAACGCAGGATCTCAAGAGCGCCTTGTAAATTTGGCACCAATGCCCACTTGGACTAAACAATGAACTGATTATATTTTGGTGGTCAAAAGGTCAAGGTCACTGTGACCTTGCTTCTGCCTCATTCTCAAGAACGCAATTATCTCAAGAACACCTTGAGAGAATTTCCTCACATTTGGCCCAAATGTCCACTTTGACTTAAGAATTAATTGATTAAAATTTTATGGTCAAAGGTCAAGGTCACAGTGACCTTTAAAAGAACATATTTTTTGGCCATAACTCAAAAAATTGTGCTCTAATTATGACAAATCTTACACAGATGTTTAATAGCATTAAGCAATGAAGTGATTATATTTTTTATCCAAAAGGTCAAAGGTCAGCTTCACTCTGACATTATAATGTTCTGCAGAAACACTTTTCCAGCCATTAGTCACGACTCAGGAACAGAATGGGAGATCTAGTCAAATACTGATTTGGTGACTCTAATCTTGGGTGTCCACTTTGACACTGTGCTGGTTGTACAGATATTCTGTGCTGTTGAGGGGAAGATGTGTGTGAGGCATCCATGTTTTCACAGACATGGATATAAACTGGAAGAGAAACTTGACAGGTTTGTGAAAGCATACAACTGTGGGGCAGAAATTCTAGTTAAATGTGTTTTTGTATTTGTGTTTAGTTAAATCCATCTCCCAGTTTTTGTTTTTGTTCATATTAAACTCATGTTATTAATAGGTTCTGTGTGTGTGTGTGTGTGTGTGTAGTCCAAATGAAGTAGCAATGTAAGTAGCAATATACATTATGAACAGTACTGAAATATGAAGTATCTGAAATGAATACCAAGTCAGCAGCTTCAGAAGTCGTAGGCAGCATACAGATCTGGAAACAGAATACAGTGTGAGATGATTCATGCAGCTCTTGCGCAACTTCCTAAACTCAAAACAACTATGTTTTAGCTGAAATAAGCAAACTAGGGAGATTTTGTGCATTTTGTGTTGTCCTCTTCACTTTGCAGAACTTTGGGTCCTCATGATTTGACTCTGATTAATTCTCTTGTTTACTCAGATTGTCAGGATCCCAAAATGCAGATGACCCAGTTTTGCATAGAGAGAGGTGAGTCCTTGATATTCAGTAAGAGTGAGTCAGTCACATAAAACACTTCTAACGCTTTGTCTTGTTGCTGTATTGTAGGAAGTCTGTGGCAGCCGAACATCAGTCTGACTCCGGTCACTGCAGTCAGTGGAAGATCTGCACTGGCTGTCAGCTTCACTCCTGATACACTCTGTAAGGAGTACATAGTCATTGTTAAGTGCTCCACAACCCACGATGTAGCCCGTACGTACAAGGTAAGGCCACATCATGCTGGACATTCAGCTGTATTTGAAGACTACTTGTGCAGTAGGCTGTCTCAAACAAAAGATGAATGTATTTTCCTTTTCTGTGATTTGACCCAGAACCTTACTGGATGTGCTCATTACAACATCCTGTGTTTTTTACCTTAGCCTAGTTTTTACCCCAGTTTTTTCTTTCTGTCAGTACAGGAAACTGAGCCCTTCCTCTCTGTTTCTACTGACTGTAGAAAAGGCTGCTCATTACATTTGCAAACCACTTGAATGTATGTTTCCTCACAGAGGCATGAGCTACAGTTCATTAGGGCTAACTTCTGTCCTTTCTTTGGACTAAACAGTCTTTACCAGTAACTAAATTATTATACAAGACAGTGAGAGTGGACAGAGTTGTTACCCACTGCTCTCATTTCCAAAGCACAAGCCAAGCTAGAGTCTGTGGTGCTCTTGAATTGTATTGTGTTATGAGAAGAGGATACAATTTAAAGTCTACCCTTAATGAAACACATGATTTATGGTGGATTGTTATATTAAACTGCACTGGTCTTAGATACCTGCAGGCAAGAAATTGTCGATTAAAGGGGAAATGGAAAGCACACTGGTGACATTTGTTGCAGACACACCTCTACAAGATGGCCCCCTAAAAAAAACCGACATGAATCATTTTTAAACTGAGAGGTATTCATGTTCAAATGTTCCATAGGTATAGTCAAAAAATGTAAATGTTAAACTTGATAATAAATGTTCTTATAGCATCTTCTCCCTGTTCAGGCCACATCCACACTAATAAGTTTTCGCTTTAAGTGGCGTTTTAAAACGAAAACAATCACACAAATGTGTTGGCAGCATTTTTAAAAATAATCTCCTTCCATTCTAAGAAGCCTAAAAACGCATATCACATGACCATTCACCTTCACTGGGCATGTGCCTGCTGATGTTGACAGGAAGGAGGTTGTCTACTTTGCGTTTGGTTGCTTACATGCTATGGAGATGGCGAAAAGTAAGAAAAAAGATTTGTTTGCTTGGACTGACGAAGAAGTTGAATTGTCAAGGCGGCAGGAAAAGACATGGGGAGTCGTTTGAAAGTAAATATCGTGACATATCAGAAGAAACCATGGCAGTGGGGAAAGTCGTACCCACATAAGAATGATGAAATCACAAAATGTATGTAGACCTAGCTATAATGCTTTGGCTTGAAATGTCATGACTGATAAGACCCAGTCAGGAAGTGGACGTGGGTGTCTGGGCTATCATTTTCAAAACACTCTGTTTCCACCTGTCTAAAACACAACCCAATAATTTTCAAACTAAAGCTTGGTCACCAGTGTTTTCAAAGGTCTCTGTTCTAGGGCGTTTGAAATGCCAGAGTGGTGTGGACGCCAGGTGTAAACGTAGCAATAAAAGGTGCAGGGATGACGCGCCTATGGGATTTTTCCATTGGATTTTGGGTAATTGTAGAAAATAAAATCTGTGGCAAACAAACATTCATGATACTTACAGGTTTTACTCAGCAAGATAATCTCCACAGATGAACGCCTCTTTTATTATGTTTGAAGCCTAAATGTAATCACAAGAAATAAAAGGTAACATTAGGATATAAACAAACTACACCACAGTCTCATGACTTCAACATTGCCATCGCAACATAGCTGTAAAGTGGTGTTTGCGTGATGATGTTTTGTAGTGTCATTTTGCCACTTGTTAGCAACCTTAATGTTGCAAAAAAAACAAACATTAAAGTCTCTGCAGCTTGTCTTAATCACAAACCTCATTTCAGGCATCTAACCAAAAGCCTATTCAAAAACCCCCTGACTTTGAGATGAGGGAACTGGGAAATGCTAATTAATTTCCAGGTGTTAGGACTAATTTCTGCAGTTTTAAAACGAAAATGTGTTCATGTGGATGTAGCCTTAAATGCTGTGCCTCAATGATAAAACTATGTGAATGAAAAAAACTGTCTTCTCCAGGCTAATCAGACGACCCTGAATGTGACATTCAGCCTTGATAAATGGCCAAGATCTTGCTGCCAGTTTGATGCTCAGGTAAATCTTTTTAAATCTGTTTTGTCGAGTGATGGGAGCATATTACTGAACTTTTTTCTAGTGCCTCTGCATTCTCTATGATCACATTTGACCCTGATGTCAGAGTTAACAGGACTTTATTCTTATCTGCAGATAAAACCTCTTTTCCCACAATGTGGCCAAGACTGCATTCGTCGAAAGAGAACTCTGGATATTTGTCCTGGTATGTTGGCAGATATCAGTATCATGACTAAGTGACTATAGGCCCTGCCTGGTGATTACACTACAACATGTCTTTGTCTCACAAAACACAACCATACATATAAACGAAGATAAGCCTTTACTGATTCTAGAAGGGAAATTTAGGAAGTGCTGTTTGGATAACCTACCAGTGTTGAAGCTCCTGATCAATCAGGACATGCCAGCAACACCTGCTCTCCACAGCAGTTGGCCATGTCAGTGAAAAAAGACGGAGCTCCACCTGCGTGGCAAACTGTTCTCCACATTCCTCACACTACTTCCTCCACAGTGGTGTGTGTTCTGCTGAACCACAGCGACCAGCGATGAAGAGGAAGTGTGCTTTGAAAACGGAGGCACTAAAGTATTGAATGATAGCCAGGAAAGATAAGTGCTGACCGATAAAGTCTCTCTACACCAAGACAGTTTATATTCAGCTTGTACTGCTGCTATTTAACTAATACCAGGAAATGCAGTTAGCTGTTAATGGAAAATGTTGTTTTCTGAAACCTGTTTTTCAATTTTCCACTTTACCTTTGCCTTCACCAGTGTAACAAGGGACAGTTACATACACAGAATAGTTTCAAGCCCAATGGCACAATTTTAAGGGCATAATGTTTCCTGTTCCAAAATATGTTTCCTTAATTCCTTCTCTGCACCTTTTCCTTTTTACTGTAAATGTGAGGGACTAAAATGTAATTGAGAAGAAGGAAGAAACAATAAGGGAGATTGTATCGATCAACCAAACCAAAGAGAGCTGAAGCCACTGGGAATGCACTCAAAGGAAATATTTGGTCTATCTTCAGGTTTACCTAGTGCATAAAGCATTTCTAACATAAATAAAAAGAGTACCATTTATGTAATTACATTAAATAAAGCAGATTAATGGACTATGAGAATTTATTTAACTTCACCTCATAGAATTACCTAATTTACATTAATAAAGTGTATGTTATTGCTGTTAATATATTTTATGTATTTTTAATACATTGATATTCAACACATTAAAAAAATTTGAATTTAAGAATAATAATTACATAGACTTTGTTAAAGTAAATTCAACATATTTAAAATACATAGAATTTATTGACAGCAATTACATGTATTCGAAATATATAGAATTTATTAACAATAATTATATTAACTTAGTTTACGTTAATTCAGTGTGTTTGAAATATATAGAATGTATTAACAGTAATTACATAAATTTTAATAAAGTAAATGTAACACATTTAAAATACATAGAATTTATTAACGGTCATTACTTTATTTAAGTAAATTCAGCAAACTTGAAATAAATATTCTATAATTTATTTTATTTACAGTAATTATATACACTATATTCAAGAAAATTGTGTGAGCTTTATTTACACAATTTCTCATAGTGTATATATTTTAGTTTTATTTGATTTAAATATATAAATTGTACTTTTTTGGTTTATGTAAGAATTACTAATTTGATGGAATTTTTTTCAAGTAGACCAAATAATACATCATGTGGGAACCAACTCAGACACTTTGAATAAGATCATATTTTTCTATGTGCTTCAAGGCAGAAAAAAAAAATTCTAAATGTCCACTGTTTAACCAACATGAGCTCCCAGCAGTGAGCATGTATGAAGTTGCGAATATTTGTAGTTTGGCTATTGTGTACACAAACATAAGTTTTCATCAAATTTAATTTTGTTATGTAATTTATATATTTATGGACAAAGACGGACATCCATCATGGGCTGAAGTTACACCAAATCAGACAGATGTGGATACTGGATGCTTGGTGGAAACTCTTTCAGTGGAGAAGTGAAAACTTTTAGAGGACTTTAAGAGACCTTTTTAGAGGAAAAGTTAGGGAAACAACAAAATCATTGAGATTCAGCCTTGTGGACCATAAGTGTACAAATTGTCATAGCAATCAATCCTGTGGCCGTACTGACAGACTGACAGACTGACTGACTGACTGACTTTGCCATCCATAGAGCCTTACCACTAGCTTGACTAAAACATCACTTAATGGGAAATGCTAATCAGTTAACTGTGTTCTTATTTCCACAGTGGTACCAACAGATGCCCCCAATGACCCTGTGTACCTGTACATGTTAGTCGCCCTAGGAGTGGCATTAATGTGTGTTGTGATGGCAGCAATTATGTACATCTTCTGCCGAAAGCGAGGTTAGTCACATATAAAGTACATTTTCAGGTCTAACTCTATTTAGTTATAACTTTGAAATGAATCAAACTTTATTAAAGTGGAAACAGACAATGTGGTTATAAGGCAGACAGCCAAATGGTGACTTTGTTTCCCTGTCCAATAATAGCCGAGTCAGACCTTCTCCAAAACCAGGAAATATTGGTTATATTGTTGGTATGAAAAGAGCAAATGCATGTGTCTGCAACATTTTATTAACAATTTGTTTGTTTGCTTGTGAAATGGTTGTGAACAGAAGGCCACACTGTGAAATCCATCTTTCTTTGAATATAAAATCCATGATCCGTCGTTCTTTACATATAAAATACACATTTAAGCCATTTATACATATCCTGTGGTGTAGTATACGCAGGTATGAACCATGAACCACCAGTTGCTGAACCTACTAGATGGTGCTCTTGGTGTAATGAAAAAGGCTCAAGGTATGGCAATGCAGTTTGGTTTAAACCCTTAGTTGAACAAAGAGTGCTCGAGTGGACTAACAAAATTAAGAAAATGGTTCATGAAGCGTTATTTGGCCATTGCTAGTTGAAACCAAACTACATTTCCATCCCTTCTTTTTCATTCTTTTTTATTACACCAAGAACTCAATCTAGCGGGTTCCACAAATACAACCGGTGGTTCATGAAGCTTCATTTGGACATCACTAATGCGGGGTATACCCTCCCCTTTATTTGGCCAGTATACTGTCTTACCAGCCAAAAAGCCATTGGAACTTGTTGGAGGGTATACCCACTGCCTCCTTGGTAACCTATCCATGGACGTAGTAGTACATCCACTGTGTATATCATCATGTAAATTATATTCCAGTTTCATAATTTGGTGTTTGTAAGAGACGAAAGTCTCCACTCAAGGTGCTTTGATTGCACATGGGAGAAATTTTCCTTCAGAGCTTTCTGCGTGACTTCAAGATACAAATTATAAAAAGCATTATTGTCCATTAGACTAGCAAGCTGTGGTGGATAAGACTGTTAGGCACAGGCCTTTCACCCAGAACACTGGGGTTTGAGTCCTCTGTGGGTCAATGTGAGGCTATTATTTGGTTGTATGCTGACATTGCTAGGACGCTTAGGAGAGATGGCCAGGTAACATGACAGACATTTGCACATCTTTCATTTTGAACTACTTATGAACCATAATTTAACATAATTGGAAGGTCAAACAAGGGACATTCAACAACTCAGTGTTTGCTAGGTTAATACTTTTTGGAACTGGGGATAGCTATCAGAAGCACTATCCTATTCCTGTTTTGGGTGATGCACTTCCTTTGTGCTGTAAACAAAGCCTCCAATTTCCAATAAGACCAGACAGAATTGCAAAGTGATAACGAGGCTTATAGGGAACTAACGTCAAGCCAATGGTGTCATTATTGTGTAACCATAACCATGTGTAACCATCAAAATTTACCTCATAATAATAAGTGAAAACAAAAAATGTGTCTATTTTTACTTCAGACATTGATCTTGATGAGTTGTGCTTGTGACGTTATGTTTAAAATTGTCTCTAAATTTGCTGTTGCCATTTTTCTGTGCTTTCATGCACTTTCAGGCAAACCTGTTGTCACTGTAGCACCGGGACTGTAGATACCGAGGGAGCAGCCGCTTAAACAATCTCCCAAAGTGCTGGTCATCTACTCCCAAGACCACCACCTCTACAGAGATGTAGTGCTAAAGCTCTGCGCCTTTCTCCAGGCCAAGTGTGGCACTAAGGTGCTGGTGGACCTGTTAGACACCACCTCGGTCGGAATGGTGGGGCGCATTTGCTGGCTTGAGTGGCAAAGACGACAGCTTAAAAGTCCTTCAGACAAAATCCTGGTGCTGTGCTCGCGAGGAGTCCAGGCAAAGTGGAGGGCCATGTGCGGTCAAGGCCGGGTGACACTGAGGGAAGATGTTTTCTCCCCTACTGATGATATGCTCACTCCGTTTCTCAAACTCTTCCTACCTGACATGTACCAGACAGGCATGCAGGGCAAGTACGTGGTGGCTTACTTCGATGACATCAGCAGCGAACAAGATGTGCCATCAGTTTTTGACATCACAGTCAAATACAAGCTGATGAAGCATTTTGAAGAGCTGTTCTTCCGCATCCTAGACATGGAGAAGTATCAGCCAGGTCAGGTCAACCACATCAAAGGCATTGGTGGAGACGACTATTTTGAGTGTCCCTCAGGTGAAGCCTTAAAGAATGCCATTGAAACCTTCCAGGCCTACCAGTTGGAAAATCCTGATTGGTTTGAGAAGGAGTGTGTGGATAGTGAGGAGGAGGTCAAGACTGAGGCTAACCCACTCATTGAGCAGCTGCAGATCCCTCCAGTCCTAGAGTGTGTTCCTGTAATTAGACAGGGACCTCCTGTCTACATCCATGAGGTAGAAATCCATGAAAATTGGAACAGTGTTCATGTCCTTACACCTGAACTCAACCCAGAGCGCGAGCTGTCGTCAGTGGTAGAACTTACTCCAGCAGTGAACCCTGACTTTAAGCATCAGTATCTGTCAAATCTGAGTGAAGGGTGGTCAGATCACCTTTATCATCACAGCCCCAGTCCATCTATCTACATAGCTGAACCTGTTTTGAACAGCCTGCAACCACCAAGACAGAACTGGCTCTCCCTCAAGGAAGAACCTGCAAGTCAAATTCCCACTGAGGAGGAGGAGGAGGATTCCCTGCTACCTATTAGCCAACGCTCTGCTCATTTGTACCAGAGAAGCTTGGCCCAACAGATCTCACTGGACTCAACACCTCAAGAGTTCTCTTGTGCTAGCATGCAGAGTGTATATATCCCTCCATCTGAAAACAGCTGCTCTCAGCCTGCGGAGATGGAGGAGAACGAAGCTCTGGAACCCAGTGGAAAGGGTCCAAGCAGTGGATCTGATCAAGGCTACATCTCTAAAATGTCCTCCCAGCATGAACCCCCTTTCAAAGAAGATCCACTGGTGGCTCTGCAAAGGCTGCAGGAGGAGCTGTTTCAGAACGCATACTCTGACATAGATCCTGAAGGGTACTGATGCTCTCAGTCCAAAGTCCATCCATCCAGTCAGCCATCCATTGTTATCTGCTTATCCTGGACTGGGTTGTAGGGGCAGCAAGCTGAGCAAGGTACTCCAGACGTTCCTCTCGCCAGCATCATTTTCCAGCTCCTCCTTTGGGATCCCGAGGAGTTCCCAAGTCAGATGATATATTTAATCCCTCCAGCATGTTCTGGGTCTACCATAGGGTCTCCTATCAGTTGGATGGGCCCACAAAATCTCGTGGCCAGGAGGCATCCTGATCAGCTGCCTGAACCACCTCAACTGGCCCCTTTCAACAAGAAGGAGAAGCCGTTCAACCTTGGGTTCCTCTGGATGTCTGAGCTCTTCACTCTATCTCTAAGGCTGAGCCCAGCCACCCTACAGGGGAAACTCATTTTGACTGTTTGTATCCATGATCTCTTCTTATCAGTCACTACCCAAAGTTTATGACCATAGGTGAGGGTTGGGACATAGATCGACCGGTAAATCG
>JAPZEB010000015.1:933412-945650 GCA_029783705.1 Chaetodon striatus | reverse complement strand
TTTAACTCCTGTTTAGGAGTAGGTACTATCTCCCAAGAGGAACCATGAGTGACATAAATATACAGCGATTGGTTGAACACAGCCAATGGCAACTGCCAATTTAAAAACCTGATAGTTGTAGAAGAGCATACAGAACTCAACCCACAAAAAAAAACAAAAAAAACCCACAAACAGCTTGTTATGGAAAAAAAATGGAAGAATACATTGACTTACAGACCAACAGTGAAGTCCAGGCTTCACTGAGCATATATGGGACAATGGAAATACAACATGATTTTGACTCATCAAAGCAAAAGTGACATTGACATACCGGCCACCTAACAGTACGTCACTTCAGCATTCCTATTGGTGGTGCGAATGCAAACAGAAAAAAAGCCATTGAAGGTATGAAGTTCTTGGGGGAGCTCCTCAGTTGTTTTTTTTTCCCAGGGAAGCATCCAGAACTGTTTGCTCCAAAAATGCCTAATGTGGATCTCTGGAATCCATCCTTCCAAGCCCTGTAAAATTATAGGGACCTTTTTTCTCCAGAAACATCAACACAGCATGTCGTCAATTATGAATACCAATCCAATACCAGTGCTGTCTTTATACCAGTTCAAAATCTGTGTACTTCATTGTGCGGACCTCATAGGAATTTTTTCATATTTTTAGGTTAATTAAAACTGCAGGATGTTATTTTTTTTGTTTTCGGAACTCTACGGTTCAATCATGGGTCATTTGCTCACAAGGGTTTAAAGGGTTGTAACTAAAAGTAGGGGTGCATCTTTTGCAGATGACACACTAAAGGCAGACAGACGATTGAAAATGGATTGGTTCATGTAAAGCTGATTTCATCAAAGAATACTTGGAACAGACCCAGTCCCCCTCTTGTTTCGTAACTCCGGTATAACTACACATGTGCCGATCTTGGAAGCAAATATGATAAAAATGCAGCTTTTCTGGAGCATTGTTGGACATTAATGCTAGGAAATAGCACAGTGGTATATCTTTGTATGTCAAAATGGCGATGGTATACAAATAATTTGCCACAGTGTGTGTTGTCACTAGTGCCATGTTCATGTCATTTTGCTTAGAACATAATTATCAGTAGCCAAGTGGTGAAAAAACATACATCACTCAACTAATATAAATCAGAGTTGGAAAAATCAAGGGGAACTGCGATATCTTGTAAGCAAAAATAATTACTGCCGCTGTCGACACACCAGTGACAAAGTGGCTGCAAAGCCTTTTGTAAGACTTTGCAAAGAAAAACAGTGGTAACCCCCTCCATTCTACACACTAATGTACAAATAGGGTAAAGATTTTAGGTTATATTTTTCGTAGATAGGCCTTAGAATAGAACAAAGTAGACTCTGAAAAAGCATAGACTGTATAAGAATGGGCGTTGCCAACGTGACATTACCCATTTGGTTTGGCATTTTGACTGTCCCCTTCATGGATGGCTGAGAGAGTGGAGATAACCCTAATGCTAGCAGCTAGCTTGGTTAGGGCAATACATTTACAGCTATGGTTAACTACCTAGTGCTAAAGTAGATGATAACTTGTTTGCAATCACGTGACCATTTTGACGTGCTAATTAAAATGCAGAGCAGGAAGTGATAAATGGATATACTGTGTGAAATGGAAATAAGTAAAGTGACTACATAAAAGGACTGGATTAACCTGTTTGCAGCAGGTATTGACAGAAAATTGAAATGTGTATAGGATGATTCATACAAAATGAAGACGAATGATTTTTCCCTCAACTTGACTGATTTGCCCAGTGTGGACATGATCAGCATTGAAAATTAGCTTGTGGGGCGTCAGTGGCTAAGGGGATGGAGCAGGCGCCCCACGTACGAAGGCTATTGCCGCAGCGGCCCGGGTTCGAGTCCAGCCTGCGGCCCTTTGCTGCATGACATTCCCCCTCTCTCTCTCCCCCTTTCACGCTTAACTGTCCTGTCAAATAAAAGCAAAAATGCCCAAAAAGATAATAAAAAAGTCTAGTGGACTATAAGTATTTTGAGTGCAGCTTGGTTTGCGACGGAAACAACTGCTGTCGTGTTTTTGGCTGGGTGAATAAATGTACTTGAGAATGACTCTCATATATTTTCACTCTGTACATGGATGGACCGCTGTCAGGCTAATGTTACTAGGTAATGTAAGCTAACTTTAGCTACTATTATCATCCTACTTCATCAGCTCTTCCCAGTGGCCAGGTGAAACGCCATTACAAATCTGGGTTGTGGCTAAAAACATGACTTGAGGCATGTTAAACACAATGACTTAAGGTTAACATTTGAAACCAGTTGACTTCACTCCTCCAGACTGAAGGGTTTTTTTTCTCTTAAGATTATTTTTAGGGTTTTTTGCCTTTATTAATAATACTGCTGAATGTAGACAGGAGAGGTGGGATGACATGCAGCAAAGGGCCACGGATCAGTATTAAACCTGGGCCACTGCAAAAACCTCAGCCTACATCCCACACTCCAGGTGAGCTAGAGGTCACCCCAAGACTGAGCTTTTTGATCTACATCTGCCGCTGTTTCTCAGTAAATTTTTTTCCTTCTCCTTTTTGATAGTATAATAATAAAAAAAAACAACAACATTATTTATATAGCACCTTTCATACAAGAAATGCACAAAGTGCAACAATGGCATTATAAGCTCTGAGTGCTTCACATGAAAATAGACATTAAAATTGTGACAGCAATGTAGCTTGGTCCTAGCCGATTTAGGGCTTTGTATACAAGGAGGAGGACCCTAAAATGAATTCTAAATGTAACAGGAAGCCTGTGCAGAGCAGCTAACACTGGCCTCATGTGCTCTCTCCTCTTGATGCTGAAGTCTCTCAGTGGTGTTTTTTGGGAGGCCAGTAAAAAGTGCATTACAATAGTCAGTTTCAAATAAAGGCATGAATCCGTTTCTCTGCATCTTTTTAATTTAGAAATGGTCATGCCTTAGCAATGTTTCTGAGGTGGAATAACGATGTTTCCATCAGCTTGTTAATATGGGACTTGAAGACTTGACTTGAAGATTATTTTGGCAGCAAAAAACACACAGTGACGGTCAGACATAGTTAACTCATATACTAAGTTATTGTCTGTGTTTACCCCTGTTGTTATTACAAGGTCTAGAATGTTATCATGTTGATGAGTGGTTTCATTTACATGTTGAGTAAGTTCAAAGCTGTCAAGTAGATTCATTAACTCAGTAGCTGTGGAGTCATTCTTTTTGTTCATATGAATGTAGGTCTCAAATGCAAGATTAATCTATCATATCTAGTGTTACTTGGTGAGATCAGCTCTGAGAATTCCTGAGGAAATACTGAAGGATATTTTGATGGCTGATATAATGTAACAATGAGCACTGATAACACTGCTTTGAGCTCAAGTGCAAGGTATTCAAAAGATGTAAATTCTCCCAGGTCAATGTCATTACACAAAAACTGTGTAGAAAAGAAAACCTTCCTGTTTCGTCTGACTGACTGATAAAATGTATAGTTTGAAGGACAAGCTTCTTTCAGTGTTGCTAGTAGTTTGTCAATTATCTGACTTTAAGAGGAGCAAACTGGACAAAATGGACACTGACAAGTTTAAGATTATTAAAAGAGGTACCAGATTGTCTGTGATTTCTATGATGTGTCCGACTACCATGCCACCAGCTGTTTAGGATCACCAGTAGGCTGAAGAGATGTTCAGAGGGCCCAGGAGACCTTGAGTGGACTTGAGGTTGTTTTTGATCCTTGTGTTGACTGAAGGGGCTCTATGAGTCCTTAACAAGATTCCAGGGTGCTACGAGCTGTTGGCTTAGTGTAGGGCCCTTGAGGGAGAATGTAGTAATCAAAAGTTACTTCCAGGGGATCTTAAGGGGATTCCAGGATCCTTAAGAGAGGGAGTTTTTTAAAGAAACATCCTTGAGGTGTTTCAAAATGTCTTTAGGCCCAGACACACCATACCGACATCAGAGAACTAGCGGCGATGAAGGCCCCCTCCTGCTTTGCCTGTTGTTGGTGTGTCTCAGCCCAAAAAAGTTGCACATGAACACACCAGCACGTGCTGGTTGGAAATGACCAGAAGATCATCTTGAGGCTAGTTTGCCAGTTAGCACATTAACAGCACAATCCAATGCACTACTGAACAATAACACAAACCATCAGGAAGTGTTTCTGCTAGAGAAAAATAATCTTACATTATGTAACAAGTTTGTTTTGGTCTCACTCCCTCTTGACGTTAGCTCTTTGTTTTCTTTCCTCACTTCTGTTTCTGTTCTTGTGCGCTGAGCTTAAAGGGTTGGTATACTGCAACCTAGACCCTGTTTTCCCTGATGGTTGTGTCTTAGTGACGAGTAGAAACACAAGTTTTTGAAACTGGTCCAGTATTGAGTGAGAGGGCTGCAGTTGGCAGCAGTGACACAGGCTGCGCTAATCACTTGGGGCAATTGTGCACCCTCAATGTATGTCCATTAAAAGTATTTGTTTTTGCCACTGACAGGCTCAGGTTATTATTATAGGTGTCTCACAACATTATGGAAAGTATCCCTACAGAGACAGACCTTAGTTTGACCCAAAACAGCCCCAACATTGCCATCTCCAAACCCACCAGGCTCCATTAAAGTAACAGTAGTTTTAGCATGTGTAGAGACAGCATATTTTCAAATCTAATGGGGTGATTTAGGGGTTTACTTCAACCAAACCAGAGTTGGTGGTTGTTGGAACAGTAGAAAGATGACCCAAGACGGCTTTTGTGAGTTTTATTTTGCTTTTGTGAAGTGTGTTTTATGTTTATTTAAATGGAGTCTGGTGGCTTTAGCAATGGTGATTTTGAGGTGGTTCCTAGTTAAACACAAATGACCTCACTCTTTAACAAACAAGGTCTATCTCTGTAGTGATTCTTTTCAGTATGTTGTCAGAAACAGTCTGAACCTGTCGGTGGCAAAAACAAGCATATTTAGTGGAAGTAAACTGACAATGCACAATTACCCCAAGTGGTAACATTGCAGCCTTTTTCACTGCTGCTGGCTGCAGCAGGCTCACTAAAAGCTGGACCAGTTTCAAAAACTGTTGTTGCCATTCGTCACTTGGACACAAAAACATTCAAAAATTGACTTTCATTTACTGTACTGATGCCAATGCAATATGCAGAAATGGCCCAAAAAAAAAAAAAAAGCCAACAAGGGGCAATGAGGGGAAACATTGCCGACTGTCAACTTGGTGTGTCATGGTCTTCAGAGTGAAATACAGCATCTGTAGGGGATTTCAATTGCCTGATATTTGACAGCATTGTCAGTTTGTTGCACTTCATCTCCATCTTCAGTCTGACATTGCATCCACTATCTGTGCAGGAGGGGGACTCGATTTTCCCAATCAGAGACCAGTGTATCTACCTGAATCTAACGCCATTTAAGTCCACACTGATGTATATTCCCATACCAACATACCTGGTTTTGCTTGGATTTTAAGAGTGAAGTGGAGCGAGTAGTAGCATTTATTTTGCAGTCACCTTTATTACCCATCATCGCAGGAGGGGCCACGGCCACCCTGATACAGTTGCTGCCCGCTACCCACTGGTCCCCCTGGTGAAAACAATTGGAGGTGCTGTGGCGCACTTACTTTTTAAGCTATGTCAGCATAGCTTGTCTGGAACGGAGCTGAAATGGAATGTTTTCCAAGAAAAGTTAACATGCAGGCAACAGTTGTGTAAATAAAATAAAAAATATATAGAATCGATATCTATATAACAGATGAAATAAAGACTTGAAAAAAAACACAATCTTATGATTTTTGTTTGTTTGTTTGTTTTTCTGTCACACCAGTACCTAAAATGGAAATATTCTTGAGCATCATTTCTCTAGACCACAGCCTGACATAGTTATCTTTGTAAACATCAGTATCTTATTAGAATAACATTCAGTAAAACTGAACAAAACTTGAATCTGCACACACTGACCCACTGTCCTTCTTACTGTACTTCATTAAGGAAGCTGTATGTCAGTTAGTAATATTTTTTGTATGTATGAACTTTCTGCTCTTCCTCTTTCTAAGACTTATTATATGACAATAAAATTATATCCGCTTTTTAATTTTTTCAGCATAGCTGTACAGTCCAAACGAAGAGCTGCAGCTGCTCCTCACACTGCACAGGATGCTTAGGACTGTACCTAGTAACCTGATTTCGGGAAAGCGCCAGCTGTAGGGCCAGTCCCAACAGACAGGTACATATCTCTGTGGCCCCTTGATCACTTTACCAAATATATTGCAGCGTGTCCTCTAGTTGTTGCTGTGGTGAACTAAATAGTGATTGACAGTTTTCTATAATTTCCTCTGATCTCAATAACCTCTGTCAACTGGGAGTATGTTTAAAGGGACAGTTCACACTTAAATCAAATCTACATATTTTTCATCTTTCCTGTTGTCCTATTAATCACTCTATATTGTTTTGCTTTGAGTTGCTGAGTGTTGGAGACATCAGCTGTAGAGACATCTGCCTTCTTGCCAATACAATGGAACTACATGGCACTCAGCTTGTGGTGCTCAAAGTGCCCAAAAAACACATTTAAAAAACTTAACAGTAATAAGGATAGGATAATCCACAGACCTTGTTGTGAGCAAGTGGCAACCTCCAATGTAGAAGTGCCAAAAACTGCAGTTTCTCTAATGGCCACTTGAGGCTGGCTCCAAAACAGAGTCAATCCCCAATAGACCCCCATGTTAAAATGCCCAACTTTACAACAAAAATAAATATGTTTACAGCATGGTACAAGAAACAGTTTTGGTCTCTGTAGCTTATTATTTTTTTCATAACCTACCTGTTAACTTTCTATTGGGTGAGGCTGCCTCAGTGACAGGGAGTCTGTGAGGAGTCATGAGTCATCCTCTACAGCTCCAACCTTTTGTCCAAAAATGGTCACTACTGGCTCCATAAAAATCCAAGATGGTGAGAGCTGTAGTGCTTAACTAATGCATCCCTGACAAGAACTACGTCATCAGTGCAGGAAGTGGTAGCTGTGTTGGTGACAGCGCACTAAAGCTCCAGGACAAAATGTTGCATTACAGTCCATCGTTTTGCCCTTTAGAAGGAGACATGTTGAATTCTGCTTACGGTTGTACTGACACAACCGCTACGGTATTAGCAAGCATGCTAACACCCAGTGTAAATGGGCTTCTAGTTCCATTATATTGGAGAAAAGGCAAACATCTTTATGGCCAAAATCTTCACACGGCAACTCACACTAAAAGTATCTAGACTGATAAATAGCACTACAGCAGTGTTAGTTTCTTTGACTTTTTATCTGAGGGAAAACAAATGGTTCTTGAGAAATAATGGCTACAAAAATATGGTGATTTCAGACAAATCTCATATGTAACTACAAGGGCGATGATGAAAGAGTGAGAGAGGAGAGAAGTCAATAAAGTCCTGTATTGTAGCCATAAAAACAAAAAGTGAAATGAAACTTCAGAAAAGTTTTGAAAGCCTTTTCTCTTGCAGATAAATTCCTCCAGACCCTGAGGGATTTCTCATCACCACACTGAACTTCCATGCACAGTAGAAACACTCCACTGTGTTGTGTGTTAGTTGACACGATTGACAGAGAGTTACTCATAGTTAGTTTACCTCCGGACTTCATACCATAACAGAGAATTTCATGTCATTTTCATTTGGGTAATAAATTTACTCTTCTGTGTATATTTGACAGTTTTATCATGGTTGATGTCTATGATTGTTTGCTTTTCCTCATAAGTTTCCAGTTAAGAATACATTTGGTTTCTTTTCTGGTTTAAATATTTTATAGTCTTTTTTTTAGAGTCATAACATCTTGCTTCTGTTCTGATTTCCAGCATTTCAGGCATATTTTGAAAATAAAATATAATTTATAGCTTTTTAAAATATTAATGAGGACAGCGGTGGTGAGATACTGGGTACAGCTGCATTTGTATCGATGAAACAGCGAAAAAGAGAAACAAAAGGAACATCAGATGGACTGGGCATAGGCACATACAGCGAGCAGCAGCAGGAGGAAAATTACTTTTTTCACAGATTATCTGTCTTATGTACTACTGTCTACTGGATATAGTAACAGTTTTGGTAAAAAAAAGATGCTGCTAATAAGGTTACCAACTACAGCTTTATAACTCCAGTGTGTAGGATTTAGGGGACTGTATTGGCAGAAATGGAATATAATAAGTAGGTATTCTTTAGTGGATGACTACCTGATTATAAGACTCATCTAGCGTTATCTAGTTCACCATGGGTCATTTGCATTTTTGTGTTGGCCATCGTAGTAAGCAGCTCCTTCACAACAAGAGCATCAGAAAAACACTGATTTTTTACCAGTTTAAATTACTGGGTCCATTTCTTTTGGAGACAAAGAGAGCTACGCGGATAATTTGCCTCCCCCCGTCTGGATTTTAAGTTATCAGAGAAAAAGATAAGCACATACTAGCGGTCGCAAGGCTAACAGTCCATCTCTGGCATGCCAAACAGGGTCAGAGAAACATTGATTTGTTTTATGAAACTGCTATGTTCAGTGTTTTTACCAGTCTAAATCAGCTGTTCTGTTTGATTTGGAGAGGAAAAGACCTCTGTGGATAATTTGACTCCCGCTAAAAACCTCCTGAGCAATGAATACTGAAAGAATTCTAATCAGGAGGTTTCAGCTGGTTGCAATGTGTAATAGTCACCACTAGATGCCACTAAATCTCCCTAAATCTTCCATACTGTTCCTTTAAGGCCTTTAGGTTAAGCGATTATGAGCTCTTGTGAATTTTGACATTGTACAGTATTATGATCATGTCCTCATGATACAATATGACTTGAGAGACAGTAGACTTTAAAAATGTGAACCTGATTTTAAGGCTATGTTGTGTCAAATTCTCATGAGAGAACAACATCTAATAAAACTGTTTAAATGATGTTTCATAAAAGTGATGTCTCATGGCTCATGGCTTATATTTTTTGTCTGGGGTAGAAACAAATGAGGCTAAAATATAAATATATGACTGGTGGGCATTTGTGTGCTTTTTAGTGTCATATGCTTCTCTGTTGGACAAAGTGCACAGTGGTCTGTCAGCCCTCCAGTCCAAAAACTTCCAAATACTGAGATAAAAAAAAGGCTACTGGCTAGTTATTTATACCATTGTAATTTATTTTTATCATATACTATCTGTGGTCTACTTTAGTCTTAATTCTCAATCAAACATCCCCTTTCACAATTCGCTGTCATGTGAAATGGGAAAAAAAAACAGAGAAAACAGGAATTTACTGAAAGCAAAAACAGGAACAGAGATTTAGTGGTCGATAGATTGCCTTTCAGAATACACAGAATAAAAGGTAGAGGTCACAGAGCACAGCTCAGACTTGAGCTCCTCACACTCTGTTGAAAACAACTGCTTCGAAAGCTATGTCCACACAAAGGTAATGTACTTATTATTCTCCCTTACATTTTTGTTTCCATTTTGTAGTACTCATTCGTGTAGTGGAGGGTATATGCTGGTATATGGAGGTATACCCACCTCTTTTTCTGGCCGTTTAGAGTATACGCACCTATCAGCCAAAATGCCTTCGAAATACAAAGCGAGTATACCCACCTTCTTCTCAGTAACCTGCCTATCTACCTAGTAGTATACCCATCTACTTAGTATTATACTGACCTCATCTATTACCACTACACCACTAGTAGTTCTGCTTCTCAAATGTTTACTCTATGTCCAGCTTTTTAGACTCATTTTTTTCATTGATTTTTATGTTTCAGCACAAGCGTGGCTTTTCTGATTGGGACCATTGCCATCGCGTCCCTCATGAAACCTGACTGCGTAGCTGTCAAAGAGGATGAAAGTGGATTTAAACTGTGTGTCACCTCAAGGCGAGGGATGAGAGACCTCTCCCATCAGAATCTCACAAATGTTCCCTCAAATCTTCCCAATGACACACAGTTTCTGGATCTTTCTTACAACTCCATCCAAAGACTGAACGGGGCTTCGTTTTCTGGACTGTCCCAACTCTGCTGTCTGAAGGTAACTCACTGTGGCTTGCGAGAGATTTCTCCTGCAGTGTTCAGCCACACACCGGCACTCAAAGTTCTCAACATATCTTACAATGAGTTACCCATCATCCAGGACATTTCATTGAAATGGCTAAAAATCCTTGATTTGGCTAACAATCTGTACAACAGCTATCGAATGCCAGCATCCTTTCAGAAGCTAATGAATCTGGATGTGCTGGTATTAGGTAGTACAGCTGCTCTGTCAGTCAACTATGATGACTTTGATCCACTGACAAACATTTCTCTAAGTCATCTGACCTTGGGAGCAGGAATCCAGTGGCAAAACTATGATTCTGGTGCTCTCACAAAACTGAAGTCTCTTGAAACTGTGTCAATTTTTGCATCTTTTTGTGGGGATTTGAAGATGTTTGAGAACGTCCTCATGGACTTGAATGTGACAAAAGCAACATCACTAAGATTCATCTCTGTATTTCCAAACAACTGCAGTGACACTGGCAACCTTTTTGAAAACCTGACAACAATGCCGTTTATAAAGAATCTAACCATAGAAAACACTTGGATTAACAGCTCATTCATGGAGGTGTTTCTGAAGAACGTGTGGCTCTCCTACCTTTACGACCTCTCATTTGTCAACATCACTTATAATGAAGATACACCGGACGGGTTTCAGTTTCGCACCATTAATCACACAATCAACCTCTCCTCGATTACCTTCAATGGGATAAATCACTATCAGTATCAATACCCCACATTCAACATGAGCTTTGAGGCCATCTCAAATCTGACCTATTTAAAGTTCTCTGGGACTGGAATGAACATTTTACCCTGCAACCTCTTATCCGCCCTGCCCTCCCTGGAGACATTGGATCTGTCTGATAACCTCTTGACGGATTCGGGCTTCTGGTGGTTTCATTGTTCATACACCTCTGTCTTCCCTAAACTCAAGAGACTGTCTTTAAGCCAGAACCGCTTCATTAGTCTTTCCTTCATCTCTGAGAAGACACATCAGATGAAGACATTAGAGTCTTTGGACCTCAGCTCCAACTCCATCAACTTGGACGGGGACTGCTTTTGGCCTGCTCAGCTGACTGAGCTCAGCCTGGGAAACAACAACCTGGGCAACAGAGTCTTTAATTACCTATCAGCAAACTTTGAAAGGATTGACTTGTCAAAGACGGGGATAACAGCCATAACGCAAGAGGATCTGTCTCGGTTTCCTAAGCTGACACACCTCCAACTCAGCTCCAACAGCATCCAGGTTATCCCTGCCGATCTCAGTGCTCCGGCTTTGCTCAGTCTCTACATAGACCAGAATGCTATCCCGACTATATCCAGGGAGGTCTTGGCAGGACTTCCTAGGCTTCAGACCCTCAAAGCTGGAAGCAACCCGTTTGTCTGCTCATGCGACTCCCGCTGGTTTGTCACTGTTCTCAACAAATCTATGGTCCCTGACTGGCCCTTAGATTATAAATGCAGCACCCCACCATCTTTTGCAGGCTGGCCACTCTCAGAATACAAAACCAGTGAGCTGTCATGTGAGATGTGGCTTCAAGTTGCAGTTGCTGTTCCTGTAATAATCATTATATGTGCCACCATAGGTCTGGTTTTCCATGAATGTGATGGAGTGTGGTATACTAAGATGTTATGGGTGTGGATCAGGGTGAAGAGGAGAGGCAAGAAACGCTCCAACATGTTGAAGAATGCATCGTTTAGTTATCATGCGTTCATCTCCTACAGCCATCAGGACTCTGACTGGGTGGACAGCCAGCTGATGCCCTCTCTGGAAGGCGCTGGGTGTTCTCTCTGTGCTCATGAGCGTGACTTTGTCCCTGGTGAGTGGATCATAGACAACATTATCAACTGTGTGGAGTCCAGCTACAAGACGCTGTTCGTCCTCTCCAAACATTTTGTCCAGAGTGAATGGTGCAACTATGAACTCTTTTTTGCCCAGCACAGAGCCATCAGTGTCCAGCGGGACTCTTTAGTCTTTGTATTACTGGAGCCCATTCCAGCTGACTCTCTGCCCAAGAAGTTTTTAAGACTCAGGAGTTTACTGAGGCAGCAGACGTACCTGGAGTGGCCCAAGGATGAACGGAAGCAGCAGGTTTTCTGGGCAAGTCTTAAATCCATGCTGTATATGGCAGACAAATCTGTGGTTATGAAGGATGTGGCTTTAGCTATTGCAGATACAGTACCTCTACTTACAGAGCAAGACTAAGACTTCAGCAGTCTGAGTTAGACAAATTGAGTAGGTATT
>JAPZEB010000015.1:911305-925902 GCA_029783705.1 Chaetodon striatus | reverse complement strand
AGAAAACATATGTCATGTTTTTTTCAAAAAATTTGCAGTAAAATAAATACAAAATACAACCACTTAAATTTGTATGCCCTTCCCTTAAACCAGGTGCCAGTAACCTTCATTATCAAAAGAGTCATTTTTCACCAAAAATAATTTTAAAATCTATCTGGAGCCGCAAAACATATCGATCCTTGTAATGAAGGTGACACAGCCTATAAAATCTAAATTAGACATGTGGCTAGCTGCAGGTTGCCTACCCCAGCCTTAAACCAAACTAAAAAACACAAGTCCCTTCCCAGGGGTTAAAAACTATGTGACAATAAGACAAGTGCATAACTTCACTATTTATATATAAGCAAAAAAGGTACTAAACACAGCAAACCCTGAACTTGTTTGGCACATTTAGACTGATTTCACTGTTAAAGAGCCATTCTGATCACATGAAGAATGGTTAAAGGAGAACACCACCTAAATTAAGATTTCCATGACCAAAGAAAGTTCAGCTGTGAACTTGATGTGAACAGTAGCCACTCTCTCAAAGCCAGAAACCAGAAAAGTACGTCTTATACTTGTGAAGTCATAGGATATAAAGTATGGCGCTTTACCTCTCAGCCCTCCTACTTACTGCTGGGGCTGAACGTGGAACCACCAACGTAGAAGGTGTGTCCGAGCCTTCAGTTTCATCTGTAACACCTTTTCCAATTCATTGTCCAAGGAGCAGTTCCAGACTGTATATCCTATGACATCACAAGTTTGAGTTGTAGTGCCCTAGTTTTTGGATTTGGGAGAGAGTTGTTTATATTTACTAACATTTTTGCCATTTTTTTAAATGGCATTTATACCTCTGCCTTGAATAGATGCCGCACCTATGCTGTAGCCTGCCATGCACCTTCTCAGAACTGTAACTACACGCAGACCTCCTGTTTATTTTTGTCAGCTGAAAACCATTTCCTTCAGTAGAAACAAAGCTTTTTATTTATGTTTATTTCACAGATAGGAAACAATAAATTGTGAATACAATTTAGCCTCCACAAATTAACATTTTAAGTCTCGTGTGTGCCTTATATGAGTATTGTTCATATGAGTATAGGAAATATCCACTAGCCACTAGGCTAATTTATACAATTTAAAATGCCATAGGCTTGTGCTAATAACATTAGCATGTTGTATTTGTGGTGAAAATGTGTTCATCTAAAGACAAGTGCTTTGTTTGTGGATCTTGTGTGTTATAGTGAAGCTGATTTGTGTACTTGCATTTGAAGTTGTCACTAGTAAGCCATGTTTAATGTGTTTTTTGACTGTGTTTTGAATCAATTTCACTTTACAGCACTTCACAGAAACCCTACCACTGACTAGTGTTTTTGAGGTGTGACCACAGAGTGTCACAGACACAGCACCACACAAGTATAAATGCTCACAACGGTGTAGGCCATGCGTGAATGCTACAGCATAGGCTCACTCAGTCCTGTCCTGCTCTGAACATGCAGCTAAGGAAAGAAAAGTAAAACAGTCTGGGACAGGTGACAAGCTATGATGTGCTCAGAATCAGTAATTGTTCAGACCTCTTGGCTTGGAGTCTGTTAATTGATGTGCATATATTAAATATTTGGCCTCATCATCAAAACAAACCCTGCTACTTTTGTAAAGCCTGAATAAGTAAAGTGCCAGAGGTTGTCAGCGTGCCCTCTCAAACAGGAAGATTGTGGTTGTCTGTGTGGTGGTGCCAGTGTTCTCCTTTTGGCACAGCTCTGAGACTATTCTTATTGGACTCCTCCTTATAAACAGTTAGCCTTCCAAAAGCCAGCCCCAGAGACACACAGTGCTATCACAGGGCCGCTGATGTCTCGGAAAGTGTTTGTTCGATTGTAATGAGAAAGTTTAATGGAGTTGATTGTAGCAACTTTTTATCCCTCTCCTTATATTGTAACTGCCACCCCCGTGACATGTTCAATCTGCGTTGCATTAGTGTGCCGCAGTGAGGGAATCTCCTCCTGTTGTGTCACACTTTGCCCTGCAGTAATTAAAACCTGCATGCTGAGAGCCAGGAGCAGGCTGTACAGAACTGTTGTGACAGAATCGTTTGTGCCTTTAAAACCATCCGTTAGTGAGCACCCATGCCTCGAGGCATGTTTCTGTGTCACATGTTAAAACTAACCATACAGCTTTGCTGTTATGAGCTATTGGACTGCCTTCCCTTTTAAAAGAGTATTACAGATGTGTTCTCCGCCCTTTACTGTTTATTATACTATACTTATAATTTATTACACCACTAGACATACATATGTACATTACTCTGCACTTTACTGCTTTTTACTGCTTCTGGTTAGATGCTAAACTTTATTGTGTTGGCTCGGTACCTGTACTCTGTGCAATGACAATACAGTTGAATTTAATCTAATCTAATCTAAAAGGGGTGGGGTGGAGTGTTTCCAGTAGCAGGAAGGATTTGAGACTGACGGTAATGTAACACTGTGGTGAGTTTCTTCCTGCATTTGAAGCTGCATTGAAAAATATTTTTACAGTGGATCAAATAATATGTTTAATGTGAAAGATGTCTCTAGTCGTGATGAAGCCACAGAGAATAATTACTAATACTGCAGTGTCTCGGAGCGTGATGGAGCTTTTCAACTGAATTAAGGTTGTTATTTTTGGTTTGGTAAAAAAGCTCTGATAAACCAATTATACACTGCACACGTCCTAGTATGAAATTGAGTTTGAATTTGTTGGTGTACAGATTTAGGAATCAAACCTCAGAACTTTTTTTTGGTCTTAGTACCCACTGTAAATGTGTCCACAGCGCCAGGTATCAAAAACTTGACATAAGACCTGCGCAGTATGACAGCATTCTGGTGATACTGACAGTTTTGTGTGAACCGCTGCACAAAGCTGCAGTCACGTACTGTATCCCCCAGTGATATTCCAGCAAGGTATGAAGAAGTGAAAAAAATAGATACCACCCAAGCCTACTTGATAGATACACGAAGATGCAATGAATGTGAATGAATGAATGTAAAAATTCAATGTAAAAACTGTTGAGTTTGTTGGGGCTTTTTTGTTAAAGGGTAACTTTGGGATTTTCCCACCTGAAATCCTTTTTCATCATGTTTTTGTGCCTAAGAGACTTGTGAAAGTAATAGTTTTTGGAAGCTGCCCAGTATTGATTGCTGCAGCTGGCAGCGGTGAAAAGGGCTGCAATGTAACCACTCAGGGCAGGTGCACCTGTCTGCTCACATCCATTAAAAGGGCTTGTTTTTGCCCCTTTGGCCTAGATTGTTATTATGAGTGTCTTACAACATTATGTACCCCACAGAGAAATGAAACATTTTGCCTTACATTTCACTGGTCTGTTTTAGTGTCGTCTCACTTAAGTAGAAGTCTCATATGGAAATCTAACTACAGGTGACTTGTTGCAGGTGGAAACTAAAAGTGCTTGATTTTGCCACTGACAGGCTTAAAATGTCAATTATGACTGTCTTACAACAGAATGGAACAAGGGAAAGGTACAGAAAAAAATTTCAATTTCTCTGCAGAGTATTTTCCGTAATGTTGTCAGACACTCATAATAACTATGTGAGCCTGTTGGGGGCAAAAACAAGCACTTTTAGTGGACAGAAATTGACAAGGTACATATTCCCCAGGCAGTTAGACTGCAGCCTGTTTCACTGCTGTCGGCTGCAGCGCTCTCATTCAATACTAAACCAAATTTCAAAAAGTCACCAAGACACTGAAACACGTGAACATAGGATCTGGGTTGAGAAGTACCAAGGTTACACTTTAAATTAAACAAATGGGGTGTATGTTATGTATTGTTTGGCGTCCTGGTGGTTAGTAGTGGTAAGATGACTCAGACTTTCAAGGAAAGGGCAGGCACTCCTCAGTCATGTATCACACCCTCTGTATGGTAACTATGAGTTGTTGCTCTCAGAACTGAGGTACGTGGTACCACCTTTGCAGACTCCCTGTGCCGATGCTACTGGAAATTAGGTATTTTATATTGGTAGCAGTAGTGACACTTTTCAAACAATAAGCTAGGCTTAATGTAACTTTGCTCTTTTCTGCTCTTGGTCATGTTTAAATAAGCATGTTGTCATGGGATAGAGAGGTCTGAAGTCTAATGCAACAGTTGTGTGTGTTGTTTACGTTTCTTTATGAGTGTGCAGATAATGCACTTCAGTTAATTATTAATCAGAAAAAGTCATAACTGCCTGCATGCATGCTTAACAATGATCAGAAGTCAGTGTTTCCAGTATGTGCCTGATTTGCATCAGTGTCATTCTGCATGTGTTACACTGTTGTCTCTGTTGGTCAGTGATGGATTCAGTGTGGCTCATTCTCAGCCAACACAACCTGTAAGGGGAAACTAATTATGATCATGTTCTCTAAGGTAACACACACTGTAAATAGAGATATTTCAGGCACTGCCTTGCTCCCTGAAAGAAGACTCTTCATCTTGTGTTTCACCACAATACAAAGGTCAATGTTTATGCAGCAGTGGGCTAAGGAGCAGTAAGTTGGGGTTGTTCTGCTATGAGTCTATAGCCCCTTTATGCAGAGATCACTCTATAGAGCTGCTACGAAGTCCCTTCTTTATGCTGCCTTTACATTTTTACAGCACCAGCAGCATCATGCAGCTCCAGTGTGTGATTTTAGACAGTATGCTTGCATCTTGGAATCAAAGGAGGTATGACAGGCGTGACATGTAACACCAGAGCATCAGCCCCAAGTGTTACATATAACATGCGCAAAGGCAGTGCCTTATAAACAATAACAATGGTATAACATGGCAATCACCATCATTTACCGTCTCTGTTATATGGCAGCTGATCTCGTCCTGTGCTCAGGGGGTAAGGAGCTCCCCGACCTCATTGTTTTCCCAATTTGAGGACACTTTCGTCTGCTGTTTTCTTTTTTGAGTCAGCTGTTAATGCTACCAACCTACTTTTTAGGTCTTCTGCAGTGGATCGCAGGCATAACAAGTCGCCAAAGTGTCATATGCGTATTGCCCGTGATCCTGTCCTTTCAGCTGTCCCCTTTATACAGACCTAGTTTTGATACTGTTACTACCTCTGATGCTGCCTTAAAGGTGAAACAACTCTGTCCCCACATGCAGCCTTGTGCTGTATATGAGGTACGATGGCAGGGCTTTATATAGAATGGATAAGTGGCAAAATGATGTAAAATTCCCAAATTGAAGAGGCAGTGTAAAAGGGATTTCTCCTACCTGAAGGAGGAAAATTCCCCAGTTTAGCACCATGCAGGAAAGCAGTGTAATCAAGGAGCTGTTAGTGTTTCAGCACTACAGTCTTGCTACTGAAATCTTGTTTGTACAGCACTGATATTACCTGGGGTGCTTCTGTGATTTGTAATAATTACACAGGTTATCTGTGATCTTAATCCTTTGAACTGACACCATTTGCTTCAAAAGTTGGAATGCACATACAGCAATACATCACACAACTTGTCGGCTGTGGCTCAGGTGGTACAGCAGTCGTCTACTAGGACAGCTTTAAGTTCTTCATTTCATGCTCTTGTCCATGACCAAAGGCCTGCTAAGCTGCAGATCACTGTTTGAGACCAACAAAGAACAACAATTTTGTTTTAGCGACCCATCACTGTTTTTCCAATGGCTTTTCAGACCCTAAATGTGGGTGTTTTTTGCAGTCTGTCACTATTTTTCCAGCCAGGAAAGTGCAACGAAAAGCAGGTATTTTAAGCCTGGTTATGGTATTTTCCAAACCATAACCAAGTGGTTTTTGTGCCTAAACCTAACCACAGCGATGCTGAAATGTTTTTACGTATCTGCTACATAATAACTTAAAACTGTAACATATTTTTGGTGTGCAAAAATGTACAGTGCTGATTTCTTTTCTACTGGTGATTGGGTTCTGTAGCTGGCTCGACAGCAGTCTGTCTGTTCAACTAGATTTTAATTCAGATTGTGCAAAATCACACAATATTTAATACATCACATCATACAGACAGAAAAGTCCCATGTTGCATATTAATGTCTGAATAGCTGCACAGGAGTTGATTTCCCGAACAGAATGCGTGCTGATAAAAAGTGTTAAAGTCTCAGTGTGCAGAAAGCCTGTCTAAACTCCCAACTAAAAATCCTGCTATCTAATTTATAGCTTATAGCAAGCATAAAATGTCACAAAGCTTTTGTGTTGCAGTTTTGTTCATCATCCGTCCATTAGCTGAATGCCCATCCATGCATAAAAGTAAATCATGTGTCGTTAAATCACCCAATTTCTTGCCAATTAAGCAGCAGTGTCAGCCTGCAGAGGTTTTTACAATAGTTTAATTGGCCACTTAGACTGATTCAGACTAAGTTTAACATCTTCTCTCCAGCCCTCTGTGACACAGCTACATCATGACATAATGCATAATAACAGCTTCAGGAGCTCTTTGGTTGTGACACGCTTTCACTGAATCCACACATCATTAGCTGTAAAGCAGCACCTTCAACTGCCTTACTAGTTAATGTTTAACCTAAGCTTATTTTAGATTACTTTCTGTGATGATGGGCCCAAACAAGCATATTTTATAGCACAAATACTAACCCCAAATCTCACCAGAAACATGTATTTACCAGAAAGTTTGGGTGACTCAAAACAGTAGAAACAGGATGAGAGGAGATCAGACATTCCCATTCAAATCAACATAGCAGGATGATCAGAGCAGTGACCATTTTTCTGTGTACTGTTGAACTGCAAGCTCCTGTTTCTCTCTGTTCTAGTGCAGCTCCTCCTGTCCCTGTCCTGTGAAAGCTGTCCTGTCCAGCAGTGTGCAATCATAGGATGTCCCGGAACCCTGACTTGAAGGACGACCCAATGGAGTGCCCACTGTGTATGGAACCACTTGAGATCGATGACGTCAACTTCTTCCCCTGCACCTGTGGATACCAGATCTGTCGCTTCTGCTGGCATCGAATCAGGACAGATGAAAACGGTCTCTGTCCTGCCTGCAGAAAGGTAGATCTCAATTGTTTTTGAAGCCTGTTTAGCCTGACACAATGTGTGTACCACAAAAATGAAGGATTTCCTGATAACTGATACTAGTCCCACTGAAAGAGACTCATTCATCTCACTTATACAAGCCTTAATGCTCACATTATGTTTCAATATATCCCAGTATGTCCAATGGTCACCTTTTTATTGTGACTGGTAAGCACAAGAGAAAACATTACATCCTCCATTCAGGATCCTCATAGAGAAGTATAAATATGGGGCTTCATAAATTCAATCATCTTTAATTGAATTTGGTTTGATCTTAATTGTTTCAATAATATATTCCTTTTTATGCCTCTGCGCCAGCGATGGCCATGGCTGGAGCCATTATGTTTTCGGGTTGTCCTTCCATGCAGATCTTGTGAATGTGATATCTCAAAAACACCTTGAGGAATCTCTTTAAATTTGGCACAAATGTCCACTGGGACTCAACGATGAACTCTTAAGAGTTTGGTGGTCATAGGTCAAAGTTCAAGTTCACTGTGACCTTGTTTGTCTCATTCTTGTGAAAGTTATATCACAAGAACACCTTGAGGGAATTATTCCAAATTTGACACAAATGTTCGCATGGACTTAACGATGAATTGATGAGATTATGGTGATCAAAGGTCAAGGTCACTGTGACCTTGCACATGTCTCATTCTCGCAAATGTGATAGCTCAAGAACACCCACAGGGAATTTCTTAAAATATGCCACAAATGTCTACTTCACCCAACAGTGAAATGATTAGAATTTGATGGTCAAAGATCAAGGTCACTGTGACCTTGCGTCCATCTCATTCTCGTGAACACCATATCTCAGGAAGGCCTTTCAGGAGTTTCCTCAAATTTGGTACAAATGTTCACTTGGACTCAATAATTAACTGATAAGTCTTTGGTGGTTGAAGGTTGAAGGTTTTTTTGTCACAAGTCAGGGATTTATATGCTAATTTTAACAATTTTTACACAACTATCTAGTAGGATATAATGATAAAGTGGTAGCGTTTTATATCCAAAAGGTCAAAGGTCAACTTCACTGTGACATCATCATGTAAAAACATTTTTCTGGCCGTTACTCAACATCATCTTAGGAACAGAAGGGAGACATTTGGTCAGATACTGGATATGTTTATTAACTGATTCCTTTTTTAATCTAAAAATTATCAAAATGACAAAAGCTTGTTGTAAATCCCTATAGCCCATGGCAATGTATTCAAATTTCTTGTTTAGTTTGACCAAAAGTCGTACAATCCATCAGACTCTACCAGATCATACTTTGGTTCATCATGTACTGTAGAATGTGGTCTGCCTCCTTTGACATCTAATCCAGTTTTAAGCTCCTTTTTCCTTTTGAGATATTCCCGTCGCATTTGACGTGTGTCTTTTTTTTATAGTTTTGCCCATCCGCTTTACCATTGTAATGACAGGTTGGACAAAAAATCTCCATGTTGGTTAAATATATTTGGCAGAGAGAATGACTGTAAACAGTAAAGTTATTCTCAGTATTGTCAGTTCTGACTGTTCTGCTAGCTGTTTTTATAACATTTCAAGCGTATACTATTGTCGGGTATAAGTGGAATCACATAAGGAAGAAAATCACATATTGGACACGTTTATCTGCAGTCTGAATGCTGCCTCTGACACATCTGGGGTAGGGTCAACAATGAACTTTAGGGGCCATACTCACAAACTTTATGAAGATACCCTCAGAGAGCTAACTTGGCCTAAAAACTTCTACCAAGGAGTTCTAGCTTAGGAGTACTCAGGAAAGTTCTCAGAACAGTTCAGAGTAACGAGCACAGGAGACAGAAACTTTTACCTTAGTGAGGAGGTGTGGTTGACCCCATTTCTAGGTATGATTTATTCTTTTAAAAAGATGTGATTTGTTGTCACACACATGCCCTTTTGTGACATGAAATGACCTGTGTCACAATATGAGGCTGTGAAAGTGCTGTAATTGTTACTTTGATCACTCTGGTGATGGAGGGTTGAGACAGACAAAAGCAATCACTGCTGCATTTTTCCAGCTGCAAATAAATTAGTGGTGAGATAACTTTTATGTAGCGTTGTAGTATTATTGCGTTGGATGGGAGATGTGAGTGCATCTCTAATGAGATTGACCATAAACATTATGCCTACATGATCTAATCTGTACTGTTTTAGAAACTCATTGTTATTCTGTGAAAATTTCTCCTACCCACCTTTTTCCTTCATTTTGTCCTCTACTTAAAAGAACATCTTAAGCCTCCGGAAAGTCCTCTTTCCTACTCCTAACTAGGGCTGTAATCAACCAAAGAAAATTTTGGTTGACTGAACTCTTTCATTGGTCCATGGGGGAAAGACATCTGCACAGGTCATCACTAAATGAACTAACATAACCAGAGCATACTTATTGTACGCCACCTGATAGCATTGCAAAGTGTTTTTTTCACAAAGGTCAAAATTAACACTTGCCCAGAGCAAGTTACTTCTGTTTTCATGCATGTGAAGCTAAGGTTTGCCATCCTGCCGCTCCAGCAAGGCCTGTGGTGTGATCCTATTCCTTTCAGAAGCTTTATAATCCAGCCCTGAACGGCAGTGTTGTTTTGGAGACTTGGTAAAAATAAATCCCTAGCAATAAATGCAACATTAAACGTCTTCTATGATTATCCGTTTTCCGATGAAAAATAACAGTTGAAAAATGTTAAACTTTGGGTAAAATGCAGTATAATGGAAAAGGGGCGGAGCAAACACAGCATAGACCAAACATCACAAAGGACAAATACAAGCACTGAACAACAACTGCTGGCATTTTTCAGCTGGGAAAAGAAATGCTTCAGATTTTTACGTCTGATTTTTTGTTTGGAGTTTTCTTTAAGGATTAGTTCACAGAAAAAATCCCCCATTTATAAATGAATTAGTCATGCTGTGAACCTTGAATGTGTGAAGAAAACTTTATTTTTCTTGCATGCCTTCATGGACACCGACAAACATTGATTTATTAATCAATTGAGGACTGCTTTTAACAAAACTATGTCAAAACAGACTCACCAAACAAACTCTTATGCATCTTGTGCAGTATAATCTGAGTGTGATTTATCCACTTGTATGCCCACTTCTATGTTTGATTACGTTTTTCTGTTATTGGTACACAATCAATGAATAAATCAATATGTTTGCCATTTTCCATTGAGACATGCAAGAAAAACAAAGTTTCTGCACGAACTCAAGGAAACTCAGCATGACTTATTTACACATGATCATTGTGTGAGTCAAGTATTCCTTTTTTTTCTAAGATTCTTTATGAATAACTCTTTACTAGGTACAAGTCCGAACTGTAAGATGAAAATTCTTAGAAAATGTCATAATTCTAAGAATTTTCTTAGATTTTTGTCACTTGAAGAAACTCTTTATAGTAGAGAGCTTTCTAAGCACAGCCCCAGGAGCCTAAAACAACAGTGGTGTTAAAAAGAAACTTGTCATTCCATCTTCAGTTGACATTTCCATCCTCAGCAAAGAGATGACTCACACTGTTCCTATGAGCTCCAGATTGTATGATGTCTAACAGTGGAAGAGCATTTACAGAAGCCTTTAGTGGCAGGGTGAAAAAGTTTGTTTTTTTGTGAGTAATATTGGCCAAAACCAGTTTATCTGGTTTATGTACAAGTTTATCTCCTATGTACAAGATGTTATCTCCAACATGAGATATCATCTCATACATAACTCGCCCTTTACACCAATAATAGCCGTTGCCAGAGGCATTATGTTTTTGGGTTGTCTGTCTGTACGTAAGTATGTCCGCATGTTTGTACAGCCGTCCGTCTGTCTGTCCATCCTATTGTTGTGAACACAATATCACAAGAACACCACAAGGGAATTTCTTCAAATTTGGCACAGAGGTTGACTTGGACTTGAGAATAAAATGATAGATTTTGTTGCTCAGTGGTCAGAGGTCAAGGTCACTCTGACCTTGCATCCATCTCATTCATGTGAACGTAATATCTCAAAAACACCTTAAGGGAATTTCTTTAAATCCATTAAACATCCACTTAGATGAAAGAATAAACTGATAAGAATTTTGTGGTCAAAAGTCAAGGTCGGTGTGACCTTACAAAATATGTCTTTGGCCATAACTCAAGAATTCATATGCTAATTATCACAAAACTTCACACAAATGTCTGATAGGATGCTAGGATAGGTTATTTATTACCTTTTGAACGAGTTGTTTTATTCTGTGCATTGAATTTAGTTTTATTTATTTACAATGACAATAAAAGGAACTGAATTGAATCAAGTCAAATTGAATCTTACTGGGCAAGTTTTTTTTAAGTGATGTTTGTGTTCTGCAGCCCTACCCAGAAGACCCAGCAGTGTACAAGCCACTGTCACAGGAGGAGCTGCAGAGGATAAAGAATGAGAAGAAGCAGAAGCAGAACGAGAAGAAACAGAAGATCACAGAGAACAGAAAACATCTGGCCAGCGTCCGCGTTGTCCAGAGAAACCTGGTGTTTGTAGTGGGACTGTCTCAGAGGCTGGCTGACCCTGAGGTGAGACAACACACACACACACACACACACACACACACACAGTAAAGTAAGAATTCACAGTCTATGCAGCTGTGATGGTAAAACATTTGACGCTGGTCTGATGTTGACTCTCTTAAAAGTGCAGCAAAGCTCTATCATGTACTAGAATAAGCATTACATGAATGGGATGTAATTGTGCAGCAGCATTTCAGCCTGCCAACTTCTCCCACACTCAGCAATCCTGGAAAACAACAGCAGCAGCAGTTGCATGGCGTCAGTGCCTGATGGCGTCTGTGATGACGTTTCATGCCATAAATATCTTTGAACCTATTAATCATCATTCCAGCAGTGAAGGGCAGTCTAAGGCTGTCTGGAAGCACCATATCAAAAAAGTACAAGGCTTTGTGAACACTTCAATCTACGTATGTGATTTAGTCAGTGAGAGCTACTCACATACTCTACATGCTGTTAACACTAAGTTCAACAGGGCACACATGCACACAAACCAAATGATGTCATTCCCCAAACTATTTATCCATTCTGTCAGAACAGTTCACCATAAATATAACAGCGAAATAGATCTTCATTGTTTCTTGTAGAGAAGCTGCAATTTTACAAACGTATTTTTATATTGAAGTGACAGTATTGAAAGGGCAATGAAGAATTTGGGGTGATTTATTTCACTTAACTTCAGATTAGATTTAAGAGTATTGGGAATCATGTCAGATTTATTTTGATGAATGAAAGTCACAGCAAAACAGTAGAGATATGGAACTGTTCAGAACTGTTGGCCTCCACACACACCTCCCTCACCTGCCTTCTTAGATCAGGAGGAGGAGGGCGAATATATCAGACCTCAACCACATAAAGATTTTGCCAGCTGAAATCCAAACACAAAAGTTCTAGTATTTGGAGTTATGTAATGAGGCCAAATCACATTTAACTGGATGTATTTATGTAACTGCTCCCAAGGTCACGATAAGTCCCCAATTTTTTTTTTTTATTCTACAGGAAAAGAAAAATACTCAAAATGATTTTTGTGACATACGGGTGTATTTAGCATGTCTGCGAACAGTTGTTATAGAAACTAGGGGTGAGCTATATATTAAGTATACTCGTGTATTGTGGCTTGTTCCACGTGCAATGTATAAAATGACTGTAACCTGAACATAGAGTATAATTGTCACATTTTTTTAAGCCTCTGGCATGAGACTTGATTTGGCACAAACAAACGCACATTAAAAAAGACTCACAAACATGTTTTTCCTGGAGCTGATGATGAAAGTAGCTATGTAGCGAGCCATCTTGCTTCTTTCTCATCTCTTGAGAGTTGCATAGAAGCAGTACGGATTGAGCAATTGCAAGAAAATGGCAGTGGGGGATGACAAAGTTTAGAAACATGCAAGTATTTTAATTATCCTGAAAACATGAGTTCAGTCTGATGGCGTAAGGGGATGTGGGCGAAACTCCAACGATGTATTGCTCAGTTTGCTGAGGTTTTAGAGCAAGGCAGATAAAACAAGTTGTTTTTCTTGACTGTTAACTTTGGTCTTTGTTGTTTTTTAATAAAAATGTATAGAACAGTGTGAATAAGGGGAGGTACAAACAGGTTCGGGCAAGTAGATTTCTGACTGTTTTCTCAACCAGGCAAGTGACAAAACATACCGTTGAAGCTTGCGGTTTCTCTCTCCGTACCACCTGTTTTCTAACTGTACAACAAGATAACCTGTGAGCCGAGAGAAAACTCTTTGTCTTCTCTCTCTTTCTGTCATCCATGTCTTTCTTTCTTCCTGTTTATGTGTGACTGTCTTTGTGTTTTGGCGGAAGAGGATGGAAGGCTGAGCAGGCAGGGCAGCTTCAGTCACACAAAGGCCACACAAAGAAATGACCCCACCCCCCGCCATCCAGCTTAGACCACTGACACCAACACAAACACTTCCTCTGGGTCCTCAACTGTTAGTCTACATTCAGTTGATGATTCCTGTCTCTGAAGGACAATGTACAAGTGCCATTTTCTCTCCAGACTTGTACTGTTAGTGTATTTTCTAAAAGAACTGCTCGTTCTTTCTTTCCCAGGAGAAGTTTGAGTTTTTATTCTTTAACCTTCTGTCACGGACGAAATACACAGGGCAAGGATGTGGCACCACATGTCTTCTGCAGAATGCACACAGCAGAGCACGTCCGTTATAATCAACTGAAGCTGCTACACTGACAACAGCTCTTTTTTTTCGCTGCTGATTTTTTTCTTTTCTCTGTGCACCCCTCCAACAGTTAAAGACTCCATAGCACTGTGTAAAAAAAACTAATACACTCTGTTTAAAAATCTGTGAAATAAATACCTCATTGTACCAGAGGCTGCGACACAATTGAGGAACTTTGTGGGTGTTTTTACAGTTCACATTAAAATAAATCAATCAAATTGGTGAATTCTGTAGTTACAACGATCCGGTTAATTAATTCAGTGCCAGTTAATATAGCCTACGCTTCTAAACCCTGCATAACAAACGTCATTATCACTTGGCAGAACTCAATGTGCACACAGTGAAGCTGGCAGCAACCACATGCTGCAAAGACAAAGTCTGTGTAGCAGGTAAAAAAAACCCTGCTTGGTCCTGCCTACGTGAAAGGCTGCGTCCTTGCCAGACCCCAGGGAAGTTCTCCAGGCTTTGAAGCCAATTCTTATATTGGCCAATACATCTTTCACGTGATACCCTGTGGCCCAATAAGGTTTTTCCCCTCTGATTAACAAGGTGAAAGAGACCTCTCTAAATCAGTGGAAACAATTATTTTGAGCATCACAACCCCAATAAAATGACTTGTTCAACTGTCGAGATTTGATTCATTTGATTCAATAACAATAGGAAAGTCTAGAAGAGCCACACAAGTGAATAATTTTATCTCCATTGAAGCTAATAGAAAACTGGAAAGAAAGCAGGTGGAAGTCTCCAGTACAACTGCTCTATAGCCCAGTTTCCACCAAAAACTAGGGATGCACAATATTGGATTTTTTTTGCTAATATTTGATTTGCTGATTTGTAACAAATTATTAATTATTTTAATTATAATTATTATCTGCTTTTTTCCTGCCTAATTTTAGTGATAATCAAGTCTCTTC
>JAPZEB010000015.1:900678-911205 GCA_029783705.1 Chaetodon striatus | reverse complement strand
TATAAATATCTTTTTTTTTTTCCTGCCTAATTTTAGTGATCATCAAGTCTCTTCTGTAGTGGAATTAACATCATATTTTGCATGCATACTCTTATCATGATGGCCCATTAGCCGATGGAGACATGAAGTACAATGCTTTTCAATGTATGTAATATTCATTAGTACCTTAGAACCAAAGTAACCCCTGCAGACATGTACCTAGACCCTAGATAGGTGTCAGTGTTTCCTCTGTAGACAGTACTCGAGGTAATGTTGGCAGGGTTGATGTCACTCACTGCTCCGTCCAGCTCTCGCTGTATTTCCTCTTCAGCAGTGATGCAAAGGAATGTCTGCACCTTATTTATCATCCACTGAAAGGGGTTGCATGCTGACATTTTCAGAGCAACACAGAACAGGCTGGAGTGAGTCTCTCTCAATGGGATATTTTAAAAAATTGTGGGTTTGTGCATTGAGTCCTTGTCAGGCAAGACCAGGGGTGTTGTGCTACTGAAGCTCACTACAATGACGTTCCACGTTTTTTTCTCCAAGTGAGGATTAGAATATATGCAGTTCACATAATCCAAATATAACTCATAAATACTTTTTAAATGCCTTAAGATCCAGTCATCACTAAAAAGTATGTCATTCAGAAGAGACAGTATAAACAAATGGAATGGTCAGAGTTGTCATATTTACATTTAAGCTGTGTTGATTGACCAACGTATGCATTGAGTAATATTACAAGTAAATGTTACACCTTAAAACTTGCTGGTAGCAGTTGGCACAGTGAAATGACTTTGCTTTTTCTCAGTCTACAGCTGCTGCTAGAGGCAGCAAAATATCCTGTTATTTTGTAGTTATAGTTTACTAATGTATGTAAGACTTGCCACAGTGTGAACAGCGGTTACGTAACCTTTAAAACCAGCCAGTTCTCTGTAGACTAATCAATTGACTGCAGTGTTTCTAGCTCCTTCTAGTAGTACTTTTTCAGTGTGCTTGGTCCCCAACTGTGAGGTTACAAAAATGGGGGTGGTTCCATTGGTACCATCCACAACTTTTCACCGTGGAAACCAGAAAAATTACAGTTCTAATGTGTACCAGACTGAACTGAACTGGACTGCTTGGTGGAAACGAGCTTATGTGTCTCACAATGCAGAAGCAGTGCCGAAATAATAAATAGGAATAAACGGGACCCTACCTCCAACACTGTATCCAGTTCTCTTAATACATCAATTGTCTGTACCCAATGAATTTCAGCCATTACTCTTAGGACAGAGGTCTGAAACTCAAATGACCTGGGGGCCACTGGCTGAAAGACACCGCCCCCCCCCACACACACACACAAATGTTGTTGCAAAACTTAAACAAAATGAAATATAGACAATGGACAGACATTAAAGCAATAACCATGATGTCATGGACTATGTGTCTTCTGTGTTTACAGGTTCTAAAGAGGCCAGAATATTTTGGGAAATTTGGGAAGATTCACAAAGTTGTGATCAACAACAGCACGTCATACGCTGGCTCACAGGTGAGGCCCTGCACAGCCAACAGCAGGTCGAGGTCAACAGTCTGGTCAGAGGGACCTCTGTCAAACAGCCAAATGAATCAGACAAGTTTTTAATGTTAGCTTTGTTTCTGTTGTCTGCCCTTTTATCCCAGGGGCCCAGTGCCAGTGCCTATGTCACATATATTCGCTCTGAAGACGCCCTCAGAGCAATCCAATGTGTCAACAATGTAGTGGTCGATGGCAGAACACTCAAGGTAAGCTCAAGGGATAGAAGTAGAGCGTTTAGATAAAGGACAGGATGTTTGAATCCATCGAAGGTTCAGCTGAGTTGACTTGTTATTGAATGTATTTTGTGTTTTTCAGGCTTCTTTAGGAACAACAAAATACTGCAGTTACTTTTTAAAGAGCATGCAGTGCCCCAAACCGGACTGCATGTATCTACACGAGCTGTGGGATGAAGCTGCCAGTTTTACGAAAGAAGAAATGCAGGTAAGCCGAGGCAAGGTCATAGCTCAGAAGACACTACAGAATTTAACTTACCTTAACTCCTTAATCTTCTACTCAGAGTCATAACTGTACTCACAGATATACACAAACTGCTGGAGTGATCGTTATCCCAATGATTTTGGATAATTGTTCATAAAAGAATATGATGGTAATCAGACGCTCTTTATAACTTCAGAACTGACATAATCAACAAATTCAGACATCCAGGGGATTGTTGTTTGTGCGTTTGTGGTTAAGTGCAAACAGGAACTACAAGTAGCTAATCCATTATGATTTCCATGATGCAAAATTTGGCTACAGTTTATCTATGGCAGTATAATACTTTTGGTTTACATCAACCAAAGCATGATTGAAGCCCTGATGGTAAAAAGGAAAAAACAACAGGAGTGACAATACTGTTTGTTTTACATTACATTTGGAAATGTCCCATCAACATGGTTCTAATATCCCTGGAAATTGACACTCTGCTCTGTCCATTCATAAACACATATGTGTTGGTCAGTAAAGCCTGTGGACATACAGAAAGAGTCCTTTTTTACACAGAGATTGCGCTATAGGGTCGCTATGAAGTCCCTTCTTTACACTGCCTTTGCATTTTTATACAGAACCAAATGACGGCAGCATCATGCAGCTCCAGTATGTGATTTTAGACAGCATGCCGGCATTGTGGAATCAAAAGAAGCTTGACGGGCATGGCATGTAACATAACAATGTCGGTCTCCAGTGTGACATATCACATACTTCTCGGCAGCACTTTATAAACAATAACAATGGCTTTAACATGGCAACAATAATCATTTATCGTCCCTGTTATATGGCGGCTGATCTCATCCTCTGTTCAGAGGGTAAGGAGCTCCTGGACCTCATTTTTTTCCCAATTTGTCGTCATAGTAGGCAACTGTTCTTTGTCTTTTAGTCAGCTGCTGACTGCTTTCTGCTACTTTTTAAATCCCCCGTGGTGGGTTGCACACACATTATCCTGTCCTGCCGGCTGCCCTATTTATACAGACATTGTTTCAGCACTGTTACTACCTCTGATGCCGCCTTAAAGGGGAGACAACTCTGTCCCTCCATTCCACAACATGAAATTCCCGCCTTGAAGAGGCATTGCATAAAGGGACTAAGATATCCAAATTAATTCAAATTGCCGAAAACTAATGGCATTTCTGGGTAGCTTTAGGGCCAGGACACAAGCCACGTCTTTTACTGCCTGTAAAACGCAAAGACAGGCGCTGGCTGCTACTCCTGTACCTACATTCAAGGGCGTGGAGGCAGATTACGCCTGACATTGCCAAGCCACCTTAACCAGCACTGAATCATGGCCTAACCAGAAATTTGGGAGCTGATCTTCTTCAGGTGTTATTTTTGAAGTGTGTAGGTTGTTAAAATATTGTCTGTGGAACAGGTTGTATATCTCTGGGTAGCCTTGCACTAAAATCAGGGTTCCCACAGTCATGGAAACCTTTAAAGGCATGGAATTTCACAGTCGCATTTTCCAGGAATTTGTTGTGTGTCATGAAATATTTAAGTAACCCTCCAGGAATAATCTATGTAATGCAATATTACGTCAAATTTATTGCCTGGAGCTGGCGATGTAACGTAACCCTAACCCTCTATTATGCGTCAGTGTGTGATGTTTTGTTTACCATCATGTATGTTTCTCCATTTTCTCCCCATGTTCTGTCTCTTCCTTCATGTATGCCTGTTGGTGAAATGTTTGAACAGAGTTTCAATCTGACATGTTTAAGAGATGCTGAACAAGTGGGGCAAGAAAAAAAAAATTACAAGGGGTCCTTGAAAAGTCATGGAAAACCTTTGAAATTATGTCCATGAAAATGTGTGGGAAGCCTGTAAAATAATGAGCTTCTCCTCCATAATTACAAAGACTGATATTTATGGAAGAAAGAAAAGAAATGTGCCAGCTGTGATTGGCTGCTCCTCATCACATGAAATTAGGTGTGCACTACTATGTTTCAAAAGTTGAGCTTTATTTATCTGAGTTTGTGTGCTCTGAAAAAAGGCAATTGGGAACGATTGTGTGGTGCGACGGCTTTGCTCTCGCTTTGAGCGCATCTTCCATGCGATGACAATGGATTTGAGGGCAATAAAGATTGTCCACAGACTTTGCTGTGAGCAGTTTTATGTAGGAACTATTTTTTTTTTCTACCAAGCTACACCTGCGTAGCGCAGGAGGAAGCATGCATCTGCTGCTAGCTCACCTAGCAGCACTGAGCGAGACAATGTTACAGCTAGGCGGAGGAGGATGCCATTAATGTTTACATCTAGCAATGTGATATGCAGTAATTCTGGTTTCTCCCAAAACATAGCTCTCTCCCTCTTATCTGTTGTTTTGCTTCCAGGCAGGAAAGCACCAGGAGTATGAGCAGAAATTACTACAAGACCTCTACAAAATGAACCCGACCTTCCTTCAGACCTCCACTGTGTCAGGGGATAAGCCAAAGGGCAAAGCCAACTCTTTACAGAGGTATTCTAACTCCAGTGTGTCTGTCAGTGTATCAGTCTCTAAGTGTCTCACCTGCTGACACCTTCTTCATGTCCTATTTGTACTTGTCGTGTCCTTTTTGTACTCTTCAAAAGAACTGTTTTGTGTTCCATTTTTGATTATTTAGATCTACTGCCGTACTGTTTTAAAATTGAAACTTTTTTTAAATAAAATGCAGGATTTTAAGCATTACTCATTGAAAATGAAGATATTTCTGCTTAGCTTTATGTTATTAAACTGCTTCGTTAAGTTTTGACTTTGTGTGTTCCCTGTGTGCTGTCACAGGTCTAACAGCTCCAGTAAAGACGGGAGGATGACCAATGGTCTGTCGTCAGACCACAGGAGGAGTCCGCCATTAGACGGCTCAGACTCTGATCACTTGACCCCTGAGGGGCCTGACCCTGACCTAAGCCATGGTCCTGTACCGGCCCTCACCCCTTTCTCTTCAAACCGTGACCTCACCAGGTGAGATACAACTTTATAACTCTGCATAAGGTGGATCAGAGTCCTTTCACTCCAATCAGTGTTAGGTTACTGTGGTTGTGACTCAACACCTCCAAGAGATTTTTCACATTGAAAGTCTTCCAGCCTGTCTGTTATTGGTAAACCTTTAATTTAAAAAAGTCTTGAGTTTCATCAACAAACCAAACCAAACCAAACCAAACCAAAATATGGAAAAACTGGAATTAAAATTTGGATGAAACAGTTTTTCTGTTAAAAAGAGAAAGTGTCCCCTGCAGAGTGAGTATGACATGTCCGTTGTTGTCCTGGTTGAATATTGCTGTTGACATGTACAATATGCTGAATATACCATGTGAGAACAGTGTTTACGGCCTCCAGGTAATTTAGTTTGCCCATTATCAGTGACTGGCCTTTACTTGTTTGTGCTGGACATTATTCATTACTGGCTTTTATAGGACAATTTACAGTAACTGTAACATGTATAAACACTGACACGATCAGATAAGGGTAGAACACTCCTCAGTTGTTTGGTGGGTAAATATAATTACTCCTTTTCTCTGCTTTTATTTTACAGCCCCAGCATCAAACTGACAGACATCATCAGCATAGGCAACGGTGAAACCTCACAACTGGTAGGAAACACTTTCATTACAAAAGCAGGAGTTTCCAAATGTTTGAGGTGAAAGTGTCCAAAGACGTTGTACATTCTGATGGAATAAACGCACAAAGCCGGCATGTTTGAAATAATCAACCCATTTACCAGAAATAATGTTGTACCTTTCTGCAAACCACAGATATATTACATTTGTATGTTGTATGTAGCGGATATAGTTTAACTGTTTGGTTCCAGCAACGCCGTGGTTGCTGTGCAAAAAAACCCCACTTGGTTCTGGTCAGGACAAGATCATGTTTGGGCTTAAAATATCTAGTTTTGTGGCACTATTCCAGCCGGAAACACAGCGATGCCTCAGTAGAAAACAAACACTTTTTTTGGTATAATCCCAGGCGTTAAATGCAGTTAGGTCTCAGTAAAAAAAAAAAAAAAACATGTTTTGTGGCAGTATCTTGGCAGGTTATGCAGCAATGTCTTTCTAAAAAACAACCGCCTTTGTGGCACAATCCTGGCAGGAAACACAGTAATATCATGGGAAAGAACATTTGCTTGTCATGATCTAGAACAGTGGTCTGCAGCTTGGCAGTTATGTCCCTAAGATGTCATCCCATCTACCAACCCCCCACCTCCCAACGACATCGTTAGCACATAAAAAACGTCACTTCAGAAAAACTGATATGATTCATATGTAACTTATCTGTGGTTTGCAGAAACGTACAGTGCCAACATTCTCTTTTGGTGATAGGCTGAATTTCTACATTGTATTGTGTCTCCATTTTTTCTATGTTTTGCTCATTTATGTGTTGTAATTAAACTACCACCAGACTGAATAAAGGATAAAAGAAGTAAGATGCTGTCCTCTCTGTCCTCCAGCTCCCAGGCAGTGACTCTCCATCGCCCCCTCCTGGCCTCACTAAGCCCAGCCTGGTGGTTCCCATTAGTGTCACAGGACACACGGCTCGCTCCCCGTTTGAGGCAGCTGCTGCAGAGTCCCAGTCGCTGTTCTCAGACAACAGTAACTTTAGACATCCAAACCCACTCCCCAGTGGACTGAGTGGCTTCCCAAGATCCCCACACAGCAACGCAGACTGGCCCACTGCACCAGAGCCACAGAGCCTCTTCACCTCAGGTGGGCCTGACAGGGAATAACAAGCATATTGTGTGAAAATAAGCTATTTGTGTTGAGCAAGAGCAGCAGCTGGTTAATCTTTATGCTGATAGAAGGGTATATTAGTTCTTCACAAAGTCTGAGATTGTCTTTAGAAATTTCACTCTTACTCTTAGAAGCTCAGTTCTAGCACATCTTTTGCGTATCACTCCATAAAGGCTTGAGCTGATGTCAATTAAACTTGATTACAATAGTAACTGTTATGTTGCAGTTTAGTATGTTAGATGATCCACAGTAAAATATACTCTAAGTATATTTAAAAGGTTGGTATGAAAGCAAGTCTAAATGCACCAATAATTAATTCTCCCTTGTTGTTAAATGTACAGAATAGTTTTCCCAGTACTGAAAAAAAAAAAAAAAAAAAAAATCTCTCAAATAACAAAACCAAGGAGCTTTTCTGCAAGTAGATGGCACTCAACTAAAGAAGGAAAAATGTCTAGATGCCCTGAAAAGATTATTATGTATGTATGTAATTCCTCATGTGTCCGCAAAACACATAACTCTAGAAACACAAGATAAAAGACATCATATGTTGACAGTATTCTTGTTAATTTGGCATCAATATAATCTATAAAGAAACTATTTGTGAACAAACTTAACATTTTGTGTTCTGTCGCCTCAACTCTACCAGCCTTCGTTGGTTAGTGGTGCTATTTTAGTGAGAGGAGATGAGAGAATGAGAGGCCAACTGTTTCAGAAATAAGTGCTGGATCAGGTACACACCAAATTAAACACTGGCTCTTGTTCACTCCACAACCTCACCAGTTTCTTTCTTTTCCGTGGAAGAGAATCGAGACTTGCTCACGTTCTTGTGCCTCCCTGGAGTCCCCTCCATGTTACTGGCTTGCTGCCTCTTGTTTGTTGCTGGAGAGAGTGCAGCTATTTTTCACTATTTTCATGAGCCAAGACTCAAAGCTTAGGATAATATTAAACATGTTTGATTGTATTGGAACGCCGAGATGAGAAAAAGACTGACTTAAGGCAGCTCAGACTGAGTTTTCTGACCACCTTACACCAAATTATCAAGATGACAGGAGCGTGCACCAACTGAGGTAAAACTCTTGTGATTTTATTCTGACATTGGAACTTTGCAATGGTGAAATCACTTGAAGTCCTTTGGTGTAAGGCTAGCAGTAGTGTAAGAGTATTCTCAACATGTCATTTGGCCTCAAGCCAAAGTAGAAACATCTGCACAAAAACTGATTTAGATTTTTATAGAATAAGAACATTTGAAAAAAAAACTGTTAGTCTGTCAGACTTTTCCCCAGTTTAGACCTCCAACAGCTCAGTGACATTTAATGGTTTTTACGGGGAGTTGCCTGCTGTAAAGTTCTTGGCGACTAGCTGTCGGGTGCAGTTCCTGGAGTCTTGGTGTCACCATGAAGTTGGCAATTAGGGATGGAGATGCTGCACAGAAGTGCTGGGCAGATGGAGAAACTGATTCATCAAGAAGTAGTTTCAGCTTCTAGTCTTTAGTTTACCTGAATTAAAAAATGGAAATGCGGCTAATTGTCCAGCTTTATCAACTTTTGGCCAACCAGTTTACAAAGAAATACAAATGCCTGTGCAGTTATCCTCTAGGGTATTTGTGTAGAAATGAGGACTAAGGTTAGCAGTAGAATCAAATCTGTAAATTAACTGGAATTAGTTCTTGTCATCCAAACTAAGTGAAATACTATGAAAATAGATTGGAACAAAATATACTATGTTTCAATGTATATATATCTCTATTAAAATATAGTGTTGGTCTGCAGTGTATAAATGCACCTGTCTGCGTGAAGCCTGCTAACAGTTCATCTTCTGTGTGCGTGCAGATACCATGCCGGTGTCGTCATCCACAGACTGGCAGGCGGCGTTCGGCTTCGGCTCGTCCAAACAGCAGCAGGAGGACGATTTGGGCTTCGATCCCTTTGACATCACTCGCAGGGCTCTGGCTGACCTCATAGAGAAGGAGCTCTCTGTTGAAGACAGCCGTGGCTCCTCCCGATCACCCGGCTCCTTCTCCCACAGAACCCACGGACCCCTGCTAAACAAAGGCCTCGGGCCCCCGGGAGGGCTGCCACTCCCCAACCACCTCTCAGCCTCTCACCACTTCTCGCAGCATCAGCACCCTCACAGGGGAGACTACAGTTCCTTCAGCTTTCCCACTCACCCTTCATCATCATCTTCATCTTCCTGCTCCTCTTCCTCCTCGTCCTCCTCCTCTTCCTCAGCATCTTGTGGTTCCTGGATGGGTTCCAACTCCTCACGCAGTAACTTTGTGCATTTGAACCACACGGTCAGTCTGACAGCCTCCAAGTCACACAGCGGCTTCTTGGACTTGACAGTGCTGCCAGGACATCACAGTACTGGGCTGGGAGGAATCCCCATCACAGGTAAGACTGGATCAGGGATCAGAGATCTGACCTGTATACATACAACAATGTTTAACTTCATGTGGATTACTGACAGAGGTGTGGACTCAAGTCACATGACTTGGACTAGAGTCAGACACAAGTCACAAATTTGATGACTTAAGACTCGACAAAATCAATAATGACTTGCAACTCAACCCAGACTTTTACACCAGTGACTCATTACTACACTTGGACTCGCCTTTTGAATTAAGAGAAAACCCAAAGATTGAAAAGTATGTTATTGAAAAAAGTTTGCCACAAATCAATTTATTTCCCTCCATTTCCTGAATCATTTAACATTAGCGCTATTCATTTCCACCGAGTTGACGCTCAAGTCCCCAGATCCACTTTGTTGGAACCAATACGACAGCATGTAGTCAAGTTTCTGGAGAGAGCCATGATGAACTAACGTTACACCGAGCGTCAGTTGGAAAAAATTGTATTAAAGTTGGTTTTGTTAGTGTACCAAAACTGTTGTAATCAACCAAAGACTAATCACAGCATGCAAAACGTGCAAGTCAGAAATAACAGGGACAATTTCAAAAAATTTTAATTTAAAAAACGTTCATGATTTTTTGTAATTTCAACATATTATGTTGTCAATAGAACTGCAAAGAATAGTTGATTAATTGATGCGTCGATTGACAGAAGATAAATTGGCAACTATTTTGACAATTGAATAATCGTGTTAGTAATTATTTAAGCAAAAAAAACCCCAAACACTTGCTGTAGGGCTGGGTTAAAATAATCAATTCATCCGATTCAAATGGATCTACATTTGAATGATATGATATAGATTCATAAAATTCAAGATTGATCTTTTCATATATGCATTTACCCAGTAATATGTGAAACTTCAACCCCATTAAATTGGCCTCAGCACTAAATTAATAAAGACTGTAGTAATACTGACAAGCTCCGACGTTACAAGTTCTGTTATCTGTAACTGTAATCTTACTTTTTAAATATGTTGTAATTTATCATCATGCTGCTGCAGCCTCTCCTCCTGCTGTTTGTTAGTCAGGGCTGATTCTCCACATGCACACAGACACGCAAACATGGAGCGAACAGCAGAGAGGCCACGCCAGGGACAGTAAAGTAAAGATTACTCGAGCTGACGACAACTATACTTGTCATTGTAAGTGCAATAAAACCTTTGCAAGGAAAAAGCCAGTACTTTTATCAATACACCTGTTCAACAAGCATTTTAGAAAAAAATATATTTGAATCCCTGTCTGCAGTCTCTCATCATTGCCTTTATGCTTTATACATGCACAATGCGCTAGCTTGGCTGATAGAAAATTTAGCATCTTAAAATTTACCAGCAGTAACTTGACCTGCAGTAAATCCATCAGCAGCAGAGGGAGGAGCAGGGAGGACAGGACAAAT
>JAPZEB010000015.1:870190-881539 GCA_029783705.1 Chaetodon striatus | reverse complement strand
CTGCATTTCCTGCCAGGACAGTGCTTCAAAAAGCAGTCTCTTTTTTTTTTTAAACATTCCTGGTTTTGCTGCTGAGGTAGTGCAACAGAAAGCATTTTTTTACTAGAGACCTTACTGCTTTTCTTACCAGGAAAATGCCTTATAAAGCAGCTGTTTTTTTGTAAGGACATCCCTGCTTTTCCTGTTGGAATAATGCCCCAAAAAACATGTATTTTAAGCAAAGACACAATCTCTCCTGACCATAATTAAGTGGTTTTTGTTTCTAAACCAAACCACACAAAGACCATCCGATACATGATAACATACAAATGTAACATATCCGTTGTTTTGCAGAGACATTCAACGCCTTACAATTTGGTTGTTATTAAATCAAGTCAGCAAATCTGTTTGGAAACAAACCAGTCATACCCAGTTTTAACTCTGCAGTCAGAATCAGTTCTCTTCATCCATGTGGGAACTGGTTTTGAGCTCATTTGGTCTCATGTTTCCTGTTAGAAGCATCTAGCGAGAGCCTCTGATGGTTTCCACTGTGGCCACATTTCCTGTAAAGGCATTTGAAGGGACAGACCTCAAATGATTTCAGTGTAGGCCAATTAACTTTATCTAGCTGAGGAGGCAGCAGCTTGCAATAATGTCAAGAGCAAATTAAGCGCTCATACTGTGCCTGGCAATGGCAAGCCGATATTCACTAGTGACATGGTCACACTTTTAACAAAAATCACTCCTCTTTTTTTTGCTAATTGGCCAAGCAAGCTGACAACATGGAGTTTAAAGATGATATTTCAATTCATTAAGCAGGCTCTGTTTCTGATATATTAATTTAGACATGAAGATCTTTATTCATATCAGCAGGAAGCCATCTGAGGGCAGCCACATCTCTGTCTGTGTGGAAGGGAAATGAAGGGAAAACTCCTGCTGTTGCTATGTGAAAACATTTTTGAAGGTTTCTTGGTTTGCCTCCGTGAAGGAATTTTTCCATTCTTGGGTTATTTATTTACAGACCATTTACCAAAAACGCCATCTCACATTCCATTCACCAACATGCACGACAACCAACAGCGTTAGTAAACACACCGATGAGATTTATTTTGTTGTGATTTTACATTCCACAGTTGAACATTTCCTTTTTTTTCTCCTATTTTATGTTTACTCAACAGACACATTACTGATGTTAAAGGTTGATGGATCCGTTTAGTTTTTTACCATCTGTCCACAATGGAGGTTGAAGTATCTCTGTCCTGAAACCTCCTCAGCTCTGGTTCTGTGTTTCTTCTTCGGTTAGCTCTGACGCAGCTGATTCGTAGCTGGAAGTGAGTCCTGCTGTTTGGGTGAGTCATGGTTTAATGTTTGTTCCTGCAATGTCCATGTTCTGACATACTGTAAGTCCAAGCCTGCGTGCTTCACTGCTAACTCAGCTCGTATTAGTTCTGATGTTAAATTTGACTCCATGTGTGACAGGAAGGTTTTTATATGTGTCTGTCAACAAGGGGATGTTGAAGGTATTTACTCAGTTATCAATTCTTTTTTGCCCTCTTGTAGGGTGTAATATAGTGACAGGGTGGGACCAAAGGAGTCGGAGACTGGGGAATAATCTCCTTCACAATGTGATTGTAGCTGACAGAAATTAATAAAGAGATGTTAATCGAGATCTGCTGCCTGACCTGACGTGACCTAGCAAATTTTGGGATTTCCAGGTAGGTTTGGCTTGTAAAAAATATAATATATGTTTTTAAACTCAACTCATGTTAATGAAATTCTAGTTCTAAATTCGAATTCCATCATTCATTAGCTCTCGTGCCTCTCGCTAAAAAACATTAAAACATTCTGAAATAAAACTTGACATGAAACAAAAATGTAACAGTACAATGCCCCAAAAGTCCGGAAAGATTCTATTTTTTTAGTCTTGTGTGCACAAATAATTATCTTGTGGGAACAATTTACTTTCTTGTGGAACCAAGTTATTGTTCTGTGGTAACAATTTATTATCTTATGGGAACAAGTTATTATCCTGTGGGATCAACTTATTATATTGTGGAAACAAGTTATTATTCTGTGGGAACAAGTTATTATATTGTGTGCAAAAGTTATAATCTTGTGGGAACAAGTTACTATTTTGTGGGAACAAGTTACTATCTTGTGCACACAAGTTAATTATCTTTTGGGAACAAGTTACTGTCCTATGGGGACAAGTTATTATTCTGTGTGAACAAGTTACTATCCTGTGAAAACAAGTTATTATCTTGTGGAAACAAGGTATTATCCTGTGGAAACAAGTTATTATCTTGTGGGAACAAGTTATTATTCTGTGTGAACAAGTTACTATCCTGTGAAAACAAGTTATCTTGTGGGACCAAGTTACTATCCTGTGAAAACAAGTTATTATCTTGTGGGAACAAGTTATTATCCTGTGGAAACAAGTTATTATCTTGTGGGAACAAGTTACTATTTTGTGGGGACTTCTCACTATCTTGTATGCACAAGTTAATTATCTTTTGGGAACAAGTTATCATGTGGAAACAAATTGATTGTCTTGTGGTAATTAGTTAATCAGTTTGTGCGCACAAGACATTAACCTTTTTTTCCCCTGTGCACAAAGAATATTATCTTGTCGGAGGAAGTTATTGTCTTGTGTGCACAAGTTATACTCTTGTGGGAAGAAGTTTATTATCTTGTAGACACAAAATAATACCTTTTATCCTGAGGGCACAAGTTATTAACTTGTGGGAACAAGTTATTTTCTTGTGTTAACAAGTTAATTATCTTGTGAGTACAACTCAACTTTTATCCTGTGCATGAAAATAATTTTTTCGGGGGGAATTTTTGGGGGGGAGGCAATTTAATTATCCTGTGTGCATAAAATAATGGGCTCACTTGTGCACACAACATAATGTGTTCCTACAAAATAACAAAAAAACAACAACTTTTCAGGACTTTAGGAGCTCCACATAATTGCAGAAAAAGCAAAAATATAATAATAATTGACTTCTGAAAAAGGGCAAATTGAAATAAGATGATCTTCAGTAAATATCAATAAATTTATTTTCACTAATTCAGTTCCATTAAATCCTCCTGTTGTGAGTAAAACCAGACTCTCTGGCTTTGAGAATGGTAAGAAATCAAGGACTGCAATTTGGACGATTTAGAATCAATCATAAGTTTGCTAATAATGCCAGCTAGTGTTTAATTACGACATGACACTTTCACATCCAGACTGTGGAGGTCAGACAAAAGCATAATGTCATTTTTTCCCAAAGCCTCTGTTATTTTGTGAGTTTCATGTCTCAGATTAAGATTTGGTCTAAACTTTGGCATTATCACTAAACCTTAATCAGCTGGAAGCATGCACAACTTAATGTTAAGGTATGTTAAGGAACATTATCTTACTTCATAAATTCTCCCTCGCTCCATACGCTTCTGACTTCTCCTCATATTGTTACTATCTGTGTGTGTGTGTGTGTGTGTGTGTGTGCAGTACTCTTCTGAGGAAGGTTTAAGCAGCACAGCTCTTGAAGTCCAGTAGAGTTAAAGTAATTTCATGCTCAATTGCATTACCAGCCTGTGTCCACTGGAACTTCTCTTATTGAAAGAATATACCCTGATTGCAAAGAAAGACTCTGGCCTCATTGAACCTCAATATATAAGACGACCTATGGCTCGTATGAAATTAACAACCAGCAGTAGTTGATGAACTTTTTTTTTGGTTCATTATGTTGCAAATGCAGCTTAATTATCTCATTTTCTTATAATTTTTTTTGTGATGCTAATCTTTACTTTATGAGAGTTATCAGATATAATGGTTTGATATTTCATTAACTCAGCAAAGGGCTTTGAAACAGTTAATTTACGATGATGACTTTATTATTTCATTACATGGGATAATGTTATTATAAGAATATGTGTTGGCCCGTCTGCGCAGTTTATGATCTGTCACGTATGCTCCGCTCTCATCTGAGAAGCCTCTCGGAGGAACAACTCCATGATGAAACTGACTTGAATAAAACATGATTATCCCCACATAATGAGAAAATGATATCTCTGATCACCAGAAAACCATGTTTGATGTCTCCAGATAACAATGACATTATTATTAAAAACACTGACTGTCATATCTCATTACCCTGGTCTCTAGCTGGGGTGTAGCTCAGTACAGGAGGGTGAGTGGTTTTCACTCAACCCTTTGAAGGGGCTGTTACTAACTGAGGAAGCTGTGACGAATACGTTAACCCACATAGCAGCTGTCACTGAAACACTCGGCTCCAATCTCCCTCCCTCTTCCCCAGTAGATTTTTCCTTAGACCTCACATACACAGCTGTGTCACCATCAATTCAATTTGGAGACAAAAACCTACTTTATTTTTTATCTCTAATGTTACTGAATTAATTGAAAACCACACAATTTCTACCTCTGAGATATCTGTGCATACAGCCAATTCTACAGCGACCAGCATTACAGAGCCAGATGTTGACTGATATGTATGGTATGGGATGTAACTGCCATCGAGGGCACCAATGAAGTTATTATGAAAGCAGCCAATGATCAGGGAGTTTTCGTATTAAAGGTTAACTCTGGTTTGATACAACTTGGGTCTTATTTGTTGCACTTTAGCCATCAGTTCATGATTAAATTCTATTCCTATGGGAAGACAGTGACCTTCATACAAGAGTCAAGAAACGCAAACAGTGAAATGATCAGACAGGTTTCAAACATCCAACAGTTAATGAACATCTAAACCAGTGCCATTTCAAGTAGTGTTGGACACTGGGTTGTAAAGATGTGATCACACAGACAGTATCTACAGATGTATTGTATGGCCTTGCAAACACTTTAATTTTAGGCTTAATTTTGAAGTTGAAGTATTTATTTTGTTGGCTCTTTTTTAAAGATTGAGAGGACATTACAAAGTAGCTGTTAAGGTCATTTTTCATCTGTAGTCTCTAGAATACATTTGATTTTATGTAAGTTTTGTTTGTTTGTTTTCTTTAGGATAAGTGCAGGGGTCGGGAGCCTTCATTATTAGAACAGGCATTTTCATCCCCCACTTCTCCCAAAATTTGTTCAGAGCCACAAAGCATATTTGAGCCTTGTTATTAAGGTAACTAAATTATCAACATTATTTATGTATAATTTATATGATTTTTTATATATCTAAATGAGCATTCATTCATACGATTTACCACAATGTGCTAGGCTATTTATGATTATTTGATACTTTAATATTGCAGTGTTCGTAGAAAAGCAAACATATCTGTCCATGCATTGTTAAATTCCCTATTTTCCTCTCAGACTTTATCTTTTTGGATTTGGAATCCATAGCTAGCCTAGCTAGGGAGACTCAAGACTAGCCACCACAACTGAGCTTTGGCAAAATTTAGGTGAAAAGGTGCCAGGCTATATACATGACATTAAAGTTAACGAATGTTAACACACTTTTTTAATTTGGTGTACAGGCTATGTAATGAAGAATCACTTTAGGTTAAAATGTTAAAAAATAGCGATCATTCATTTCCATAAGATATTTTGGTCAAAGCCACAGGGAGCCACTGGAGAAGGGCTAAAGAGCCCCATCCCCAATTCCTACATAGGAGGGGTATGGGGAGAGTGGGTGTCTGAAGCTGTCTAACCGTGTGATGACGCATACTGGCAGCTTAAGCACCGTCCACTGGACTGAATCTTGACAGAAAATCATATAACTTTGTCTTAATTTAACATGAAGGCAGTGCTTTTCTGAACACATAAGCTAGAACATCAAGTGATATCCTTTGAAGCTGAAAAAAAAAGCCAATGTGGAAATACGAAAAACTGCAGTTCTTTGAAAGTCCACTTGAGGCTGGCTCTAAAAGCGAGTCAATCCCCACAGACCGTTAAAATGGCCAGCTTTACAGCAGAAATAAACATGTTTACAGCCTGGTACAAAAAAATGTTCCTGGTCTCTGTCTCTAATTTCAACATACATGACAACTGTAAGGATGGCTGAATTTTCTCTTAAACACTCCCGTTTAAATGTAATTGAGGCTTAATGTTTTCCATAATTAAGGGTATGACCACTTTGAGTGACAGGTGGGTTGTCGCTACCAAGCCAACAACATTGGTTAGGTTACCTGACCAGATTCACAAAGTATGGGTGTAATCGTAACTGTCGCTATTTCAGTGCATTTTCAGTTCTTGAAAGTTACTTGTAATGTTTTGGTCACCTAAATAAATCTTGTTCAGATTGTATTAAGACCCTCTAAGGAGTCTCTATGCTATGTTTTTCCATTAAGTACACTTTTAAAAAACATTTAAGCCTTTTTTTCATTCGCAAAAATTAGCAACAGCATTAGCATTATTGCAGTAAACCATCGCTATAATGAAACCATGCTAACCAAGCTAGCTTTAGGGTTAGCTCCATCCTATTCTCTAAATGCGGTCACTTCGGTGACGGTCAAAATGCCAAACTTGAGGCCTCAAAGTGGTAGTCCACAAACTGATGGTTGACCTCACGTTCGTTGCATCCATTATTTTAAACAAGTATGTGTTAAACCTACAGTGGGTTACTATATCTCTCACTCCTGCACCTCACTGGTCTGCTAGACTGGTGAACTGGTGTCCCCTAAACTAAACCATATTACAGTATCCCAGTATTGGTGTACTATAGATAGAATATCTATGTTTTTATATGCTGAGATAAGAGCCAATAAAATAAGACCCGAGTTGTAATAAGCCAAAAGTATTCTTGGTCAGATCACAGTTCAAGTTTTGTTTGCGGATTGTGTTTTCCATGGATGTTTCCAGTGGTAGATAACGCTGACTATGGTCTCACTACCTTTGTTGTACTACATTCTTGGATGACTTGATGTCCATATCTGTGCCTTCTGTCAATGCCTGCACAACTAGCTGCTATAATTGGTCCTGGTGAGAGTTTAAATGGCCTATTTATTGCATCATGATTATCATCCTTAATGTGCATAGAAATATTCAAGCCCATGCCAGCAAGTATTTTGAGTTCTGACTTACGATTGGCAGCCTCGAGGAATCTTGCAAATACAGAACATTTAGCTTTTCTTCTTCAGTCTAGACGTGTTTTGACTGAGTAAGGTGACCCCTTTTTAACCCTGTACTTTGATACTGTACTGTTTACCCTCCTCTCAGAGAGAGGAGGCCCTGCAGGAAGCCCTGCCAGGTCTTGGCTGATGGTGAAAGAAAAATAAGAGCTGGAGGAGAAGCAGCGGAGCTTCACAGATTCCCGGGAAGAGAAGTCGGAGCGTGTTCTCATCAGATGCAATTACTTAAGCCTTCCATCGTTGCTCAGGGCAGCAGAGAACAGAGCTGAACATGCTACCCCCCTTTAAAACAACTCTTCTTCATCTGCCACGTCTGCTGGGAATCTCCAGAAAAGATGACGAGGCAGAAGTCAGTCAGGTTAAACAGGATACTACATCTCTCCATTATGTCTTTCTGTTCATCAAAGCTCCTGCCTTTATACATCCTCAAGGCAGGGCTCCACTTTGTCATTATGGTAATGTTTTACGACTTTTTTCTATAGAGACTGCAAAACAACCCGTCCCCCGCATACACACACTCATACACACACATTTACCTCTATGACTAGAATGGAAAAAGTCAAACAAACACAACATTTGCTCTGAACGTACACTCAGTCGACAGTTCGTTCACAACATGAAGGGCTCAGTAAAAAGGAAAATACACTTTGAATAAAAGAGGAATGCATGTATAAAATGCTAAATGGCAGATGGGATCATCAGACGGAATGAAATGCACCTACACGAGAATGAAAATGGTCCAACATGACAGTTCCTGGTTGTCACTTCTCTGGAATATTCTGTACAATAATGTACAACAGTGGAGGTCCTGGATCTCCTCGCTGCCAGCATGTCCCGAGTCACTGGGGGACCTCTGAGGCTGGAATACTGAAAGTTAACAAATGGCCACTTAACATGATCCAAGCCTAGCAAGTCATGTGGTTTCATGTCTGGTCCATTCCCTTGTGAATTCTCCCACAGGAGGCTCCAAGATGCCAAGTCCATGAGAAATTTGATCTTAACAATCAAACTGTTTCCCTCCAATACTGCCGAGTTCTCCACAATCACAGTAGACCAGTTAATAGAAGGAATTTCCAGGTTGAACACCATTGTCTATCGCCTCTTGGGGTTTGGAGCCCCTCTTTTGCTATAACCAATCCAAAATGAAGTCTTTCAGTGTCTCCATGTATTTCCTTTGAAACCTTTCTTAGTCATGGTCCATTTCAGCATCTGCTCCACAACAACAAAACAAGCACAACTTCAATTTTTTTGATAATATTTCTGTAGTTCTTCAGTTTTTTTCTGTTATTTTCAAGATAGCAAATCATCAAGACACCCATTTTTAAACACACACACAAATAAAAAAGAAATCTGTAACCAGGAGACACTGGAGATGAGTGGACGTATGAAGACATGGTTTGTTTGTTGTCAATCTGTGGGTTCAGTCGGTCGTCTGACGGCTGCCGGCTTTAGCACACGGTGCCATTCTCCTGTCGGGACTTGGGGCAGGTAGATCGGGGTATTGGCTGGACAGAGGGAGCCAGGGTGCAGAAGAAGCCAGCGATGAGGGTAAGGCCAAGGCCGCCCCAGGCGCAGAACATGGACCAGCCGTAGCCATGGCCGATGTCATCAGGCAGGCCGTACAGGTATCGTGGGTAACGGGAGAGCTCGAAGTTGATGCCGGCAACGCAGGTGCAGAGGGAGATGATGCAAAAGGTTCCTGCAATGACAGAACAGGATACATCAAATCTCTGTTACAGTGAAAGAGCAAGTATACCCCAAGCTGTGACGACCCTGACACTTACTGTTGAAAAGCAGGTAAACTCTTAGATATGAGGGTTCTTCCTTGAGGGTTGAAGTTCTACCCATAACTATTTGCTTCTGAAGAACCGTTTTTTGAAGAAAGAGTTCCTTGAGGGCTCGTTGTAAACCAAAGAGGTACCATTAAGAGCCCATTTTTATTTATTTTGTTGGAAGCATGAAAGCATCTTTTTTTTTTATTATTATTATTTTTTTTTATGGATACCTGGTACTTGGCATTTTATATTCAGTTTTCATTCAGAACAAAGTTTCAGTTCCCAACCCTATTATGCCATTCAAATGGTGAAGGCTGTAGTCTTGATTTCACAAAGTTTTCCCTAAAAATGTGATTGTGAACTATGAGTGTTGTGGGTTTTGCTGGGCTCATGAAGCCCCAGACTGCTGACTGTGGTTTCCTTGACCCCAAACTAACCAAAACCGTGATTAGTGTGAGAGAGAACTATGGGTAATTACTTTTTTTAATGCCCCATTTGTTGAGTTCTTGTTGAAACCCTTGGAATACAAAAGGGGTCTCACTTCAACCCCAAGGTGGACTCTTGTTAGCACTGTTAGAAGGTGTAAAGTTTTTGGATAGAACCCCAGAGAGGGCTATGGGATGGAACCATTACGCCATAGAAGGGCTCTCTGTAGAGCCTGTCATTGGGGGTTCAAGGTGGAAACCAAAAGGGGTCCTCCCATGCCCTTAGGAAGTGCACCAGGCTTTAAAGCCAAATTTATGTAGTGGCCAAACAGTGAAATTACAACTTCTGAGTCCATCATGTGAAAAAAAGAAAAAAACTAACATTTTTCCATAGACTTACATTGGGAGAGAGATGTCTTTAAATCAGTGGATACATTTTTGTAGTGTCTTAACTCCCATGAAATGATTTTTTTAGTTATCAGGATTTGATCCATTCAGTCCAATAACATTTATAAAATCTAGAAGAGTTGGCTAAACAAGAAGGAGCTGGCTCGACTAGCTGAAGTCTCTAGTTGCGCTTGCTCTATGGGCCCAGTGATTCAGAAGCAGTGCCAATCATATGGGTAGTTTTATATGTGACAGCAAACATTTTTTGCTTCATACACCACTGAGCAACTTTCATAGGAATGAACTGGATTCTGCCTCAACGCTGTATCCAGGTCCCTTATTACATCAAAAGGTTCTACTATGCAGACAAGCTGAAGAACCCTATATGGTTCTAGTTTGCACCTTTATTTCTAAGAGTGTACTGAACTAGCCATGTCATATCCTGCCACTACTCATGATTTTCCATTGTTGCCTGGATAATTTCACTGGCAACATTTTCATCCAATTCATGACTTTCTTATACGACAGAGAATTCATGAAGAGGAGGTCAGGGTGGATGGTTGGACATACAAAGCACAGAAGGAGGCATTTTGGTAGTATGTTGCATAAAATGCAAGGGTGAAAAGCCTGCCATCATAGACACAAACGGAGACAGTGACATACACTTTGAGTCTGTCTCTTTGAGTCTCTATTTGAAGGTATTCATGATGTTGTACTTGATTGTTCACAAGAAAGTCAAGAGCTAGAAAAAATGTGAGCATTGTACTTAGAAAGATAATATTTGGGCCTAAAAAACCTGGTTTTGGTAGCACAATCCTAGCAGGAAATGCACCAACGTCTCAGTAAAAAAATAACTGCTTTTCGTGCCACTATCCCCTGTGGAAAAACAGCAATGGGTCCCAAAAAAACAATCGTGTGTTGACTAAAAAGCTGCTCAAACAACCATGACAAATTACTAAAACACAACTGGTTCTGTTGTTCGTCGGTCTTGAACAGTGGTCTGCAGCTTGGCAGGCTTCTTGCTACACTATCCACCATCCCCTCCACCTACCAATGACAAAGTCAGTTCATATACTACCTCACTTTAGAAACACTTATATTATACGTATGAAATATTCAAATGTAACATATTCGTGGTTTGCAGAATGTACAATACCAACATTTTCTTCTGGCAACTGGGCTGGAAAAAGAGAGCTTGAGTGAGAAGTTGAAACTGTGCCTAATTTCTCACCTGCCCAATCAGTATGCTTGTTGGGTTGTGGGATTTTGAAATTTACAAGAAATGTCCCTTTTGTGTTGGCATTGACCAAAAATAAACATTTCCTCATTATGTTAGTAAAACATTTAATCCTGATGGTATTATGTTTCCTGCAAAACGTATTTGCAGAATCTTTCCAGCTAAGTGTCTCATTGTTTGTACTGATGATTCAACCATTAAAGTTTCAAGTGCTGGGAATGAATCACCTGATACTGTCTCTGCATTGTGGACTTAAACTTCCAGAGCCCTGGCTGCCTGATATAACCCCAACCCCTCCATCACTCTGCAGTGTCTGCATTGCATTGTGGTCCATTGTTGGTGGAGAAATGTGTCTTTGCTCCCTCTCTGCTGGATCTTTTCCCGATCTTTGAATGAAATTGTATTTCCAGAAAAAAGGCCTCTATGATTCACCACAAAAACACTAACCTAATGGCAAAGCCCTAGGAGATCACGAGGAGAACAT
>JAPZEB010000015.1:854291-866632 GCA_029783705.1 Chaetodon striatus | reverse complement strand
GGAGCCTATCCCAGCTGACATTGGGTGAGAGGCAGGGTACACCCTGGACAGGTCACCAGACTATCACAGGGCTGACATACAGTATAGAGACAGACAACCATTCACACTCATTCACAATTTACAGTCACCAATTAACCTGCATGTTTTTGGACTGTGGGAGGAAGCTGGAGTACCCAGGCTCCCTCCTGAGATTGAACCAGAAACCCTCTTGCTGTGGGGCAACAGTGCTAACCATTACACCACTGTGCAGCCCCTGCCTCTAACATGCGTTGTCTTTTTTCTTTACACCTCTGTTTTCACAGGAAATGTACAGTCTCTTTCAAAATAGATGTACTAAATTACTACAAGACCGCAAATTGATAGTTTCTATCTTTATCAAAAACACAAATGGTTACATTTAGCCAACACTCAGTTTGGTTAGGTTTAGCCAACAAAAGCACATGGTTAGAACTAGAAAAACCAACAGAATTTGGCTAAACAGTCATATGGAAAGTGAACACTGGACAAAAGTCAGGGATTGTTGGACCCATCCACCTCCCCTTCCCACCACCCTATCTGGACTTTTTGCCCCCCTGACTCAGGTCGTTATCCAGCTGCGTTTCCCTCTGATGTCGTTTGGCACTGTTACACACTGACAGCACCTGGCCATGTATCATATTGACATAAAAGGACGGCTTTTTTCATCAGCGTCTGACTTGGAAATCACCGCACTAGTACCAATATTTGATGACTTTGGAATGAGTCAGGGCTGTATAAGGTATGCCTTTTTGTAGATTTACGACATTTATCTACAATGAACATCAGCAATAAGGACTACTTTGAAATTGTAAGTCACACTGAATTTAAAAATATATTTATCATGCCTGTGTCTTCAGAGTTTTGACTCCAAAAATTAACTGACATAAATTGTGGCATTTGGTCATAAATGGTTTTGATCTTTTTGCCTCTGTGAGCTTTATGTCACAAAATCTACAGCAGCTCCAACTGCCAACCATGTTAATAAATCAATAGGCCAAACCACAATAATAAACTTCTCAATGCTGTTAGAGCACCAGCATGCACCTGTCCCCTCACCTTACAGTATCTTTGTCTCATGCCTTTCCTTTCTTTTCCTTTCCTTTCCTCATTAGCTCTCCCGTGCCTCCCCAGCCTCACAGTTAAAAACATCTGCTTTAGACTCTTTAGACTCTTTACGCTTGTTATTTTCATCAAAAAGAAAAACACAAACAGATTTCTGGTCTGTATTCTATTGCAGATTCTTCAGTGACTCATCTGTGTTCTCTTCTTTGTTTTGTGCACTGCAGCAGTTATTTTATCATGTAAATGTTTTGGGTAAAATGTTTTTCTAAAATGATTTAAATTGTTTGGATCAAATATGGAATAACAATAACAGCCTCAAGACCGTGCACCATTAACCCTTCCGAACATTAACCATGCCATGTGTCATCTGATAGGACCTGCATTTTTCTGCAACAAGTTTCAGAGTTTCATTTTTCTGTCAACACTGTGGACATTTACAGATTGCTTTCCCACCATAAACAAAATCCCCCGCTTCAACTTTTTGCCCCCGAGTCAGCTGTTTCTTTCCCCAGCTGCTGTTTGTGGGACCTACAACCTTATCCTCCCATCTTCTTCTCTCCTATTCCTCGCTCCATCCATCACACCATTCCTTCCTCTGTCAGTTCAGCGAGCTGTGAAGAGATTTACAGCTCACAAATATGGACACTGTTTACAGCACATCCATATGCACATCCATCCATGACAGGTCCTGCCTGCTCTGCTTCTCGTCTTTTCTACAGTATGTGAAGGACACAACTTTAAAATCACATGTGCTTCGATAGTGGCACTAAATAGGGGTGCTAATTGTTTTCTTGCTAACGATAACTTAATTAAACATGTAAGGACATAAAGACAGCTAATTTGGTCTTAAGTAGGTTCTCACAGCGAGGTAACCACTCACAGTTGGAACAACAGGAGGTTTTGCTAACATGATGCAAATGCAGCATTACCTCTGCGGGAGGGCACCAATTATTTGTATTGGGGTAAAGCATTTGAAACGTATTAGAACTAAACATGCAAGACGTAAACACAGATGACATCATAACCAGTTCAATCATGCCACATGTAAGCTGTTTATGTAATTACCCTTTTACTTAGTGTTCCAAATTCATGAGCTAACTAGGGGGGCAAACCACTGCCAAGGCCAAATGCCCTATCTTGTAATGTTAACGAAAGTGAAAACTATTTGTGTGTCCGCCCAGTAACTCTGATCCACTCCAGAATGTAATGGGTTCTTCTTTGGCCCATGCTACAGCCTTTCACCAAGTTTTATAAAAAATTGGGCCTTGGGTTTTTCTGTATTCCTGCCAACAAACAAACTGAACTGAAACATAACCTAATAATCTTATAAAGCTATAAGAGATAAAATGTAGTGGTAAAGACATATTTAAATAATTCTTAGAATGATTGTATTCTTAATGCTTAAGGAAATGTTAGTGCAGCTATGAGAGTTATGATTTATGATTTGCCAGGAGTGTGGAAACCATCAACTGACGTAATGTGTAATGACAAGATTTATGGCTCAGAGGAAAAGTAGAGATGAAGAAAAATTATGTTTCAACACACAAAAAGAAGAACTTCTCTCTCTCTCTCCGGAGCAGTATGTTAATTCCTTTACAAAAACGTAATGCCACTGCTCACACCCGGTCATTTATCCATTCACAGCCCCATCAGAAGTGACAGTTATTACTCAGAGGTGCGTTACAGCTCTGTGAGGTTCACACAAACGGTTTCTAATGGCCGTGCTTTCTGAGAAGCTGTGGGGCAAACAGCTGAATAACACAGCTGTGTGAGTGTTTTTCTGTGTTTCTGTGTGTTTGTATTGCCCTATACATTTTTGTGAGTTACCTAATACAGGTACCTCATATACCTGCTTGTTTGTGGGTGTATGGATGGAGGCTTGTGTGGGGAGAATACAATCAAAAACTGATTGCAACATATTTTCTTTTTTTATTTAGTAACATTTAGCAATTATGGATAAGCAGTAACTTTGTTATCAAAGTGCTCCTGCTTGCTTTGTTCTTTCTTCAACATAAAGTACCAGCATCTTTACGGGTTATCAGAATCCTTCTTTAAATTGGCAATGGACGTTTGCTTCTTCAATCTTTCCTCTTAGAGGTGTTTTTAAGTAGCTCGATGTGTAAACATGTCACCGAGGACACAATGAAAGCCTAAAAACACACTTTATAACTTCCTGAAAATATTTTTTTTCACACAGCATTCTTCTCGTAGTTACTTCTTTGCATTAAACAAATCCGGCTGCAAGACCTCCTTGATGGTGTCAGACATGGTTGATTGGAGATTTGTAACTTAAGTGCTAAACCTGCTAAACCTCACAGCAAGAGGGTTCCTGGTTCGATGTTCTGTTCTCCCTGTGTCAGCATGGGTTTTCTCCGGGTACTCCGGCTTCCTCCACAGTCCAAAGACATGCAGGATAACTGGTGACTCTAAATTCTCTGTAGGTCCAGCACCACAAAATGACATTTTTTTTTCCTTCAAAAACAAGCGCTCATGGTTATGTTTAGGCAACAAAAACACATGGTAAGGTTTAGGAAAAAAGAACAGGGTTTGGCTTCATAATCTTACGGGACATGAACACTGCTCTCCCAGGTGTAAGTCGATTTTTGTTGGACCAATTCAACACCCCTCTCGCCTGCCCCACTCTGACTTTTGCATCTGTTCTTGTCCCACCATGTTTCTCCCTGATGCCACTGAGCGCCGTTAAACCATAATGGTGATCGGAAGCTAAAGAACGACTTTTTCTTCGGTGTCTGATGCACCGAATCAGATATCGACGACTTCGGAGTGAGACCAGGTTGTTCCTATTGCCATGGCTGCTTCCGATAATGATTAATGCCATAGTATCAATCTGATATTTCGCTGTCTTTGCTCTGCTCTGCTCTGCTCTTCCAATCTTTTTTCTGCTGCCTTGACTTTCATACTTTTGTTGCTTTTAACAGTTCAACCTTGTTGTTGGCCTTATCAAATAAATCTCTGGTTTTACTTTTCACCATCTCCGTAGTATTTTCTGTAACTAAGCAACCAACTGCACAGTAGACAACCTGCTTCCTTTTTAGATTGGAATACGCATGCCCAGCATGTGTGAACGGTAATGTTAGGCAAGTTAGTATGGATGAAGATTATTTCTGAAACAGTGCTAAAACAATTGTGTGTGCGTTTTCATTTTAAAATGCTGTTTTAAAATAAAAACATATTAGTATGGATGTGGCCTGAGGCCTGGAGGTGAAAAGGCCTGCCTGAGCCTGCCTCTTAACACAACCCAGTGGACGGTGGCCAGAGGTGGATAGAAGGAGGCCCCTTGGATGGATGTGAGAGGAAAGAAAAAGAAAGAAGGTGAAGTGATAGACAGAAAGAGAATGATGTTGGAGTGAGAGGCCTGGAGCTGTGTCGACATTGAATGATGGAGGAGGCAGCTTGTTCCATGTGAAGACAGATTAACTGAGAGGTTAAGTGAAAAGTTTTCACTTCTCATTTTCTCCATTCGCCTCCAAGCTTATTAACTAAAAGGCTGCAGATTTATGTGACAGTTTCTCTGTCCCTCCTTCCACATCTCACACTCTCATGACATCCTTTCCCTCTCAGTTTAATTTCTTGCACACCTCTTGCTTTGCTTTCTCCCTTTGGCCAACTCATCTCACACTGTCCTTCCAATTCACTTCCTTCTTGTTACCCATGACCTTCCCCTGCAGATGATAAGCATTAATCCGAGAGTACGAACTACAATTTCACCCCATATAGTTTTATCACAGCCAGACTTTGCAAGAAGTCGTCCTTTACTTTCCAAATCTTGCACTCCCAAATCTGTATTTCATTTTATTTTTTTTCAACATGCTTCATAAAAAAGTCACTAATCTTTGCACATTCAATCTGGGTCAACTGAGAATGATGACCAAAGTTATGAAAACAAGTGTAAACAAAAGTAAAAGAGTTAATTGAAGGGTCCTTTTCAATTTTGGGCCCCCTGAAAGTTTTTACCGTCCCTCCAACAGAGCCTCTGGGTGTTGCTGTGGTATGCAGGTAATGTGCTAAAGTGCATCAGGCAGCGCATCTTTCATCCTGTCAGTGGTGGAGATTGCGTAGAGTATTGGAGAGCTGGTACAGGTGATAAGAATCAGATCGAGGTCATGCAGGTAATCCTCTAACCCACATCCACAGGAACACTTGACACCAGCACTCTTAGCCAAGGCTGAATTTGATACACACCTGATACACACAAGGCAGGTGGGCTCATACATTAACACACACACACACACACACACACACTCACACACACACACACACACACACACACAGAGGAAATGGTGGACACGTACGCATAGTGAGAGAGACACATTTTTTTAACCAGCTGTATAAACCTGTATAAATCTCACCCTATATACAGTACAGGTATGACTTTATGTACAAATACAGAGGTTATATTTACAGTATACAAGCCTTGTTTGTGTGACAGTTAATTAATATTACAATATGCAGTGATGTGTGTTACACATTGTCTCACTATACTAAGATATAGTTAACAAGATGATTTAGTATCACAGTGTTGTGTCACAGGAGTTGCTCTCACATCAGGCAGCTGATTTAAAGCAGCTATAATCAATATGTTTTATATCAACAATGAATCACCTGACTGCTTGTATGTGTGGGGATCACTTGTAGTAATGAACTCACTCAGCTGCCAGAGAGGAGAACTTAGAACAGGATATCTCCAGGGTGTGATGTGTCTGCCAGCAGCAACCTCCTGGGCTGAAAAATGATGCCAATGTGGAAGTGCAAAAACTGCAGTTCCTCTAATAGCCACTTGAGGCTGGCTCCAAAAGTGAGTCAATGCCCATAGACCCCAATATTAATCTCCCAATGTTACAGTAGAAATAAACAGTACAGCCTGGTCCAAAAACAAATGGTTTTGGTCACTATAGCTAATTTCCCCAGTGTGTAGGATTAAGGGGGGTATATTGGAAGAAAGTATGTTTTCTTTAGCGTATAATCACAGAAAATAAGAATTGTAGTGTTTTCGTTACCTTAGAGGGAGCTGTTTATATCCACACAGAGAGCGAATCCTCGTCCACAAAGATTGCCATGTTGCATTGCAATGTTTCTACATGTTTCTAAGGTGTATATCACCTTATCCATTCTTTTTGGGAGAGGAGGAGATGTTTGCAGCACCCTGTAACAACATCCAGTACAATGAACATTAAAGTAATTCCAACCATGAGAAGTTTCAGCTGGTTGCAATCTGCAGTCCTCACTGCTAGATGCTACTGTCCATCCATCCATTTTTGTAACCGCTTATCCTCTTGAGGGTCGTAGGGAGGCTGGAGCCTATACCAGCTGACACTGAGCGACAGGACAGGTTGGCAGACTATCACAGTGCTGACACATACAAACAGACAACCATTCACACCTACGGACAATTTAGAGTCACCAATTAACCTGCATGTCTTTGGACTGTGGGAGGAAGCCGGAGCACACAGAGAAAACCCACGCCGACACGGGGAGAACATGCAAACTCTGCACAGAAAGGCTCTCCCACCCCAGGGTTTAAACCCCAACCCCAGATTTGAACCAGGAACCCTCTTGCTGTGTGGCACAAAATATATATACATACACATATATACAAGTGTGTAGCTGAGTTGTAATTTGCCAGGTGTTTTATATTATCTGTCTGTGGACAGATTTTGTCAATGCAAACATGTTGCAACCGTGTAAGAAACAGTCATTAAACTTCATGGGTGTGTAGTTAAAATCAAGGCCACGTTCGAAGATGGGTGAGGTCCGAGCAAGGGGGCCAGAAGTAGGGAAAGGGACACCCCCCTCCCAACCCCCCCACTTTACGCCCTTGGCCCATGTTTGCTTTAAATCGGGGATCTCTGTGACACTGCCGTATTGACCCCATCACAAGATGGTCTCTCTTTTTGTGCTGTTTTGAATGTCACTTCCCAGAGTTCTAGGGAGCACCATGAACCTCAATGTTCCTAAGAAAATGTGTGTGCACTAATTGCAAGTTCTGTTTTAAGTGATGCATATAAAAAGAACTGTAAAGTCACAGTCAGAAAACACTGTAAAGGCTTATCATTAATAGGCCCGGTCAGCAGCAGCAGCAGCACACACACACACAAAGTAGTGCTTGAAGTGGAGCACAAAAGGGCTTATGTGGAATTTAATTGTTTTTAAAAAGATCAAAAGCAGTAAATTTCCCTCACAGCTGAAACTGAATTTCATGATATAGTGTTGAGAGGTGTTTCTGTAGTTGTAAGACTCTGGGAGTTTGCACTACTGCTTGCAACTGAAGTTCACAACATGGTGGTCATAGTAGCTGAATTTAATGAAACTCAGTTTTGCGAATGTCCTATGAGTTTGGATTGTAATTCATTTCAACCAGGACATTTTCACCAATATTTACATTTTGGCTTGTTAACATTTACAGTCAGGGAGTAGTGTGTAAAAATGCTTTGTTAAGAAGTAGCCTACTTGTGTGAGCCAGCCCAATGAAAGTACAAGGCAACAAGGGCAACCTTCAAAATGACCTTACAATATTCCATTAGGTAGCCTCAATATTTCTTATACCCGATTTATCTGAAGGGATCAATCTGCATCGACTGACCATACTTAGTCAACTATGACCTGGGCTGAACTCAGATCGGACACTAACCAGTCTTGAAGGTGACTCTATTAGAGATGAAGATCAATTTAATGATACTGACGTTTAAACATCATTTAACTGACTCCACAAAGAGAGAGCAAGAGGAGGTTAAATTTTTAGTTGTTATCCTCCTATGTAATTCACTGTAACCATCAGGTTTACCAGTGAAGTGTGTGAAACTACTCTGAAGATCAACCTGTAACAGCTGTCTCATAAGAGTAAATCAGAACTTTGTGTAGACCAGCATAACACTTGTGTATAGGCCACCATTAACTCTGCCAAAGATCTGTTTAAAGTGTTGCAGCAGCTTGGTTTCTATTAGTGAGAGACCAGTGGATGCACCTTCAGTGAAAGCGGCTGTCACTGATCTTCTGCTGCATTAAAGTTGTGGGAGTTGTTGTCATTCTGTGAGAGATACCAGAGAAACAGTGGAACTAGACATAAATGAGTAAAATAATGAAATGTTCAGCAGAACAATCAACATCCTAACTTTACAAACAGAAAAAAAGACTGATTGGAGAATAAGAGGCACAGAAGATCACAACAACCTCTGTCTTCAAAGACAAAAGCCTACATTGAATCCTGCTGATTGCTGATGCTGCGCTGTGAATAACTGTGGATAATAACTGCTCGTTTGTTTACTGTATCAGCATATGACAGGCTGCTGTCTGTCTGCTTTTCTCTGCTGCTTAATAGGATGCATTGTTCAGCACTGTGCTGCAATTCCCATTTAATTACGTTCTCTGCTCCAGGACCAATGGCCCAATGAAACGTTATTTCATAAAAGGGAAATGGCTTTTGGTGCCTGTGAGGAAATGTTATTTCCTCAGTCAGATAGATGGAGAGGAAAATGTCCCGTCTGTAACAGCTCAAAGATTGCCTGTTTGCAGCCTCGGATACTCCTCCACACTGAGTGTACAGTACAGGAGCACAGTGTTCTAACAGTCAACTGTTAGAGTGGAGCTTCAGTTTGGGACCTGGGGCAGTTTACTTTTTGTAACACAAACATATGCCTCATCTACTTCTACTTTAATTCCTACATTTCCCAGATTGCTTCAACACCTCCCAAATGGTGGGTGTAGGCTATATGCTCATATGAATACAATTAACCCCAACATGTCTTGTGGCTGCACTGCATCCTGGTCATCTGAGGCCACAGTGGTAGAACTAGCTTCTTTGCATAAGGATAAAGAACCAATATGCAGCAGTTACCTTGCAACTGTGCCTCCAGAAAAAAAAATTAGATACGTCAAGAAACACTCAGTTGGTCACACATCACACACACTGACATAATGGTGATTAAATAAAAAATACCTTTGATAGTATCTAGGGATGTAGACAAGTAACCATTCATCGCTTAATAGCCGAGAAGATTTTTGACCAGTTACATGTGACAGTCTATCTGGTAATTTCGCTACTCTTCAGTAGCTAGCAGCACTGTTCATTTAGCAATTAGCACTAATAACGCCATCCTGACCTGACAACGATGCTGAGGAAATATAGTGGCAACCCCCCAATCTTTTCCCTGATCACACCAATGAGCAAACAGCTTTTGAGCCACAAACTCTGCAATTTTGAGTTACTATTTTTAGGTTTTGCGGCTCAAAATAAAGTCGTTTACTCAATGACCTGACCTCAGAGGGTTGCCAACATATTTCCACAAAATCTGCATTTCCTAGGATAGCAAAGGCACGACCCACCCTACTCTCCCTCTGATTGGCTATTGCTTGGGTTGAATAGGTTTAGGCAAAGGGAGTGGGATTGGTTAGGGTTGAGGTAAAAATGTAAGGATAAGCCAATATAGTGTGCCAGAAATTAGTCCTCAAACCCAGAAATGAGTTAGCATTTTAGCACTCATGGTTCCCTCGTCTTAAAGTCAAAGGTTTGTTTTTGTTGGATGCCTAAAATAAGGTCTGTGGTTAACACAAGCTTAACAGACTTTCACATTTTGGTAAAAAATACCTAAAATCAGTAAATACCCCACCCCACCCTTGAACTTTGAAGCTTCTATGTGTCTGAAAAAAGGCGGGCCACTAACAAGTGGCCTCATGAAACTACAGAACGTCATCACGCTAAAAACAGCTTTACAGTCTTGTCTGGTGACATCAGGTAATGTGACTGTAGTGTAGTTTGTTTGTAGCTTATTGTTAGCGTTTCACTTCTGACAATTGCATTTAGGCTTCAGTAAAACCTTCACCATCTTTACTGTAAATGGGTAGTGCTTTAAATTGCAGTGCTAAAGCTAATTCTGTTATTTGCCAGACTAAAAGGAATGACCTCTTGTATTTAATATTATTATAGTTTTTTTTTTTCTTATAAATTGCCTGGTTAGTTACCTGTTTATGGTTGTCGAGCTATTGGAAGAAAATTTACTGAAACTGACAAACTTAATCTCTTTGTTTTTGCCAGTTTGTCTTCTATCTAGACAGAAGAAGCGCACATTATTTTAAAGGGTAAAACCAGATTATCACAACTCAGGTCTGAGGACTACTAAATTGCTTTTTTCTGGAACTTTCAACTGCATTTCATATCTTCCTCAGTGAATGGAATTATTGGCTCAGTTGTCATCATATGACATAAGTATGAAACTTAAGCCCCTGAGCTAACTCCTTAACGGTTACTCTCTTTGCTGATTGTAAGATACAATTGAAAGCCTCAGAAAATCATCAGTTATGTATTCACCCAAGTAATTACTAAGATATGGAAACATAATGACATCACTAAAAACAAATCAGAATGGTCTAGGAACAGCAGTCAGTGGATCAGACACAAACCAACAGATTACCTGGTTCTCTAAACCACCGCATTTGGAGGTTTAAGTGAAATTATTACCTCCACTGTATGTGCAGTTCGTCGAAGTTGTCACCATGTTCCCTGATCAAAGTAATTAATATAGTGAGTACAATGTTATTATCACTGTTATTATAATTACAGGGCCCTTTATGACAGGCTGGTCTGATAATCTTATCTTTAACCTCAGATTCAAGGCTGAACTGGTCTGAGTGGCCATGTTAAGCTCACCACAATAAAACCTACTGCGATGTAAAGAGTCACATCTGTGCACATGTTTTTTAGGATCAGAGAGTGACTAAGCATTTCTGATGAGAGGCGTTGGTAGAGGGGAAGTGAGATTGAGATTTGCTGATGTTTTGCTACTGTAAGCATGTGGCCCTGTCACACAGGCTGCCTGCAGCCACAGCTCGTTGGGGAGTAGAAATAGAGCTTAATTTCATTACCCCATGCCAACTGCCACTGGGGAGAAAACAATGGACTGGGAAAATCTAATTATGCAAGATAGCAGGGAGGAGGGGAAAGGTGGGTGTGACGGGGATGAGTTGGCAGCGACGAGAGCAGAGTCGATGTCTTTAAACATATGCGCTATTTGCTGAGGAAGCCCTCACAACGCGCCCTGTGGCATTTGTGGCACCGTAGCGAAGCCTCGTGCTTTACTCTCGGGTGGGGGCCATATGGGTGATTTCATGGTGTGCCAGTCAGCGGCAGTGCGAGCACCCCTGCAGGTTGAGTCAGGGGCCCGAGGGAGCAGGCTGAGTGCATACAGAGGGAGGGGGAAATGGAGGATGGATGGGGAATTATCACTGACAGCCGTCTCCTGGAGAACATCGGACACATGGGTCCCCGTGGAGCTGCTGGTTGGAGCTGGATGCTGGTATGATGACACCATGGGTCCAACAGGGGGCCCAGGGCGGGGCCAGCAGCTGTCAGTCACCTCTTTCTGGGAGGCATGTTCTGAGCATAGATGGTGACAGGATAGCTGGCATATAGGAGTGTGATTACAATGACATGCTCTTATCAGCTGTCCATCACTGTCTCCATGGCAACAATAGAGGGAACTAGGTAGATGCTAAAATGTTACCACAGAACACCTAGTCCCGCCCTACTGTGCTGTGATTGGCTAGTTTTTGTCACATCTGTGTGTCAAGGCCTGAGGTGGTCAGGGTTAGGGCAAAGATGTCATGGTTAGGGTTATTACTAGCCAATCACGGCACAGTGGGGTGGGACAATGCATTTGGTGGGTATATTCTAGTATCTACCACAGAACTCTGATACTGACACATAAACATTAAAATGGGGCCATAATGCCATATAGCCTCATCAGCATAACAATAATAAAAGCCTAGAAACTGTTCCAGAGACTCTAACATTCTCTACACCTCACATACCAGGCAAGTCGCCAGAAGAAAATGTTGGAATGGTACATTTCTGCAAATCACAGATATGCTTTATATGTATCATGTTAACATTTCTAAATGACGTAGTGTGTAAGCTGAGGGTGGCGAATGGCGAGATGCCTGTCAATCTGCATATCAGTTCAAGACCAAGAAAAAACAACAAATTTTCCCTGCCTAACCAGCAGCTTTTTAGCCACCAGACATGGCATCACTGTGTTTCCACCAGGAATAGTGACATTGCTGCATTTCCTGCTGGGATAGTGTCATGAAAAGCAGTTCAGTCAGTAACATTTTTGTCAAAGAAAACTTTATTTCCATTTGCACTATTATATTTGGCAGTATGGCTCTGTTCTGGGGCCCCTCTGCCTTTCCTCAGGCCTACGCAGAAAGACTCTCCCACGTGCCTACATGGAAAGCATAAGGCGGAGAGA
>JAPZEB010000015.1:827351-849010 GCA_029783705.1 Chaetodon striatus | reverse complement strand
GTGAGATAGAGAGAGAGAGAGAGAGAGAGAGGTGAAGTGCTGACCCTTTAGTCAGGTTGCCAATCTGATTTTTCTGTAGAACAATGTTTTCAAAGACACCAAGTATTAGTCTTTGTCCTTGGGCCATCTATTCTTTCAGGTAGTGAGATACAGCAAGCTGTAGGGACAAGTAAGGCAGTACTTCCTACAGGTACAAAACATCAGACCATTTCACTAAAAAAAGGAAACAGACATGAGGTTTACAGTAAGACTGAGACCTTTTATTGTCTGATTACACTTCAGTGGTGGACAAAGAGTCACCCTGGACATGCAGTGTGATTATATATTTTCACAGATGGCTGCATGTGCCACGAGAAAAGGATATATTTGTATGAAACAATTCCGCAACCCTCCACAACATTTTCTTCCCCCCAGGAGGTCTCCTGCCTCCTGTCAGTGACTCTCCATAGAGGTTTACCCTGGCTGTTAAAAGTCATTCTGCTGTTGGACATCAGGGGAGTTCGTGGGCTGCAGTCCATAGTAACATGCCATTTAGTGGGCTAGAACAGTGAGATTTTTAAGTATGTCCATATTTATGCATGTTATGTTTTGCCAACACATGCATGTGGTTAGGCAACAAAAGCACATGGTTGGGTTTAGGAAAAAAGAACAGGGTTTGGCTTTACAATCTTGAAAGCCTCCCAGGTGAAAGTCAGTGGTTGTTGGACCTGTCACTGCTTTGTCTCTTTTTAGACTGCCTGCCTAAACCTATTATATTTTCTAGTGAGCTTTGCTAGACCCAACCAGTAACTGAGGGTGGGTCAACCCACAGTGGGCATCATAGTTCCTGGCTATCACTCAGGGAAACTCTTGAGTAGTGAGACAAAAGCCTGGTGTGGCAGCTGGATTTCTTTCAATCCTCTGGAACCTATACATCAAAACAAAGCTTAAAACGTGTAGCTTTAGCTGTAGTTTATGTTTATTTCCTCCATTATAAAAAACACAGTCGAAATATAAATAAACACATACACAGCATTACTGGAATTTAAGGTTATTCTCTTCAACTGAAGTATCTTCTTTACATATTTACTGTAAATAGTTTCTCTAAACATTGCAAAACTTTTTGAGATAGATAGATAGATAGATAGACAGATACATAGATACATAGATAGATAGTCACATTGCAGCTATTCTGCAATTTACAGCCATCCACACAACACGTTATTATGGATTCCAATGCATGCCATGATTGGCACTCATCACATTGATGAGTCAAGGTTGGAAGTGGTTAGGACGAGGGTTAGGACAAAGTGGTCTTGGATAGGACTAATACAAGTTAATCTCAGATATTCTCTGAGATCCGAACACTTATACTGAGACAGATCATTTTGTTGGTTAAACACATAAAGGAACAGGTACAGATAATGACGTCTCTGCACACCTCTTTCCAGCAACATGAACGTCTGCATGAAATAGCATGTAAATCCACCCAATACTTTCTGAGATGTTTCAGTCTGGTCCAAAGTGGTGGACCAACAGACAGACCAACATCCAGTAGCTAGCATGGCTAAAATGTAATTGGAGCAACATCTGTGTTTTAAGTGGTAAATAAACTTGATGTTTGGGAGGTAGGGTCACCTCAGGGTACCCTGCCTCTCTACGTTGCAGATTGGCTCCCTCCAGTTGCCTGAGAAGAATAAATGATTTCAAAAAGCGGTTGGCTGGTTACACATTCATCCGCTCACCAGGAAAGAAAAGTCTCAAGAAAACTTTCTTGATCTTTCGAGATAGATTGGAGCTCTTACTACAGAGTCTACAAACATTTTGAAGATTTCTTTTGAGACTGCCAGTAAGAGCACTGAGCCACTGCACTGTTGCTGTGGAGACTGGTTTCACAAAATGTGTTTTTCTTTTACCAGTATTTCAAATATCCTGCTGTATAATGTCACAGCCAAACAGCAGTCCGTGGCTGCTTATTTTGAATGTCAATCAAACCAGTCAAAGCAGCTGGTTTTTGGAGAGTTTGGATCAGACTTAATTCCTATTATCAAAAACCTTAGTATGCAAGATAACTGTAACTTAAACCCTGAAACAAAAGTTAATCCTAACCCTTTTCTGCCCTAACCCCCAAAACCAACTCTAGACTCTCTGTGGTCCTGTGTTGAACTGCCACAGTTGTGAACAAGGTAGGCCTTGAAATCCCCACAAACCATAACCCCTTACCCTTATCTATACCTGATCTTATTTCTTATCACAACCCTAACCTTGTATCTTCTACTATCACCTTGAACAAATGCAGACCACCAAAACGGCCTTCATTTTTTTTAACATGAAAGTCTAAAAATCAAACTAGTCTTCAAGGACAGAAAAACACACTCTCTAGTGACTGAGAGGATCCTCTTCTTTTTGGCATTAATCTATCCTGAACCTGAAGGCCTGAGGTGCCTCCATTTCCGCTGCTCGTCCTGTCACTGAAGAACGTCTGGAATACTCTGTGATTTTATCTTAATAGGAAGCCGGCCAGCACTAACAGGAGTGAGGAGAGACGAGGAACAGTGGTGGGGTGAGAGCGGCAGTGGAAGACGGTGAAAGTAATTACTTCTTAAATTGTGAGAGATAGATTAAGAAGACAGAGGGCAAAGAAATACACTTTCCCTCTCAGCTCCAGGGGAGATGAACTGATGATGTGACAGATGTAACTGGGTGTTAACGTCACACTGCCTATGGTGGGGCTAGATATGTTCAAGGACTACAATTATGTTACTAATTGTAATTATATATGAAAAAAGCACCTGTAAAACTTTTATGTTGTCATGACGAACATTGCAGTTAAATTCAAAACACTTTGACAGGCTGGATTACTGACCAGGCAAAGAGGGCAACTGCCCATAGGGGGCCTGGAGGCTCTGGGCACTCTGTTGTTGTTCCTGGTAAAAAGACTCATTGCGAATGTGTTTGGTAATACTGTAAACTATACTAAAGGACATTATAAACTGAAATAACAAAGGCCTTAAAGGCATGGGTATATTAAGGAGAATTGGATACTGCAATCAAAGATACGCCCCCCCCCCCCCAAAAAAAAAAAAATGCTGGCACTGTATGTTTTTGCAAACCATTACATACATGACATACATACATTACATTACATCTGACATTATGTCGCCAATATGTTGAAACTTTACGTGTCTTTACAACTTTGCTGTGATTGACATGTGGCTAGGTGTAAGCAAAAAAACCCACCTGAGTATGGTTGAGAAAAGATCATGTTTTGACACAGCGATGTCTCGGTAAAACATACTATTCTGGCAAGAAACCTTATGATATCTTGGTAGAAAAAAAAACTGTTTTCGTGGAACTACCTCTGCAGGAAACAGTTAAAAACAGTAAAAAGACGGCTTTTGTGGCACTATCCCCACAGGAAATGCAGCGATGTCTCTGTAAAAAAAAAGTGCCACAAAAAAAGTGGCACTATTCTGCAAGGCGACACAGCAGTGTCACAGTTAAAAACACAAATGCTTTTCGTGGCATTATCCCGGCAAGAAACAGTGATGTCTCTGAAAAAAAAGATGACTTTTGGTGGTACTAACCCAGCAGGAAAGGCAGCAATGCCTCTACAAAAAAACAAAAACAAAACAAAAAAAAAAAACGCACTTTTTGTGGCACTACTCTGACAGGAAACACAGCAATGTCTTGGTAAAATACATATGCTTCTCATGACACTATCCCTGGTGGAAAAACGGCAACTGGTGGCTAAAAGACACTCCCGTTTGGTGCCTGAAAAGTTGCTGGAAACACAGTGATGACTGACTAAAAAACATTCCCAGTTTTGTTGTTTGTTGGTCTCAAACAGTAGTCTGTGTCTTGCCTCGGTGTCATACCATCCACTTTCCCCTCCACCTCCTGATGACATATCATGATACTTATTAATCGTACAAATTTAACATATTGATGGTTTGCAGAAACATACAATGCCAACACTTGGTGACTGGGCTGAGTGTAAATATGAAAAAAGCTGAGAGACAAGAGAGTGTCCAAGAAGGCACATAACAAAAAATGCAAAAGCTATTCACAAGGCTTGTTGTCTGACTAAAACCAAACATCCTTCTATTTGCTATACATACAGGTAATCTTGAACACATTCATCGTACAGGGCATCAGTTAAAAGAAACCATACAGCACATGTATGGGATTATGGTATATTAAGTTGTGTAAGAGATGTCTTGGTTGTGTCAATAATTGTAGAGCCAAAGTATACAACACCTTACAATTGATTCTTGTACTTTTCACAAGGGAAGTAAACCAGAAAGAAAATGAAACACCTCAAATGCATTCAATAAAAGAGGTGAAAAACATTGTCAATATTGTTTTTATCTGCTCCAAAGGACATGCTTCAGAGTTCATTATTGATCTTTAAGCCAACATGGACGAGAAGTCCTTCAATAGCTCAGAAAAAAAACATGGAACTGACACTGACAACTGAAGAAACTCTGTCTGCTAAGACCAAAAGCTCCAAAACAGCAGGTTAGATTGTTATGTCAACTCCTCCTGACACTCCCCAGCCTTTTTACTGTACAATGGCATCTGTGTAGTCACTAAATTTCTGTCTGCCATCAAACATGTACCTCAAGTATATGTGGGTCTGAATGCTTCCAGCTCGTCCTCCATATGTGCATGTTACAGACACAGTTCAAACCTCATACCTGCTCAAAGTGAACAGGCCTGCTGGGTTTTCTCCAGGACTTAGTCTCTGGAGGCTTCAGGCTCCAGCTCTGGCTCTAACTGCTTCTTATATCTCTAAAGAGGAAGTTGTCTCTTTCCAAAAGCAGAGAGGGTGAGAGCCAGAGTAAAACTGTAGGAGGAGAAGGCAGACGGAGAGAGTTGATATGAGTGGGATGGACGAGCAAACAGAGTGAGGAAAAGATTCTGCTTCTGACGGAGAGACTCCCACCCGTTTGCCAGCTCCTGTTTGAAGTCAATTCAACAGACTAACTGAGAATTTATTCTGCCGTTTTTATAGCAATTCTCTCATGCTGTGCAGAAAGAACTTGTGATTTGGTTTGTTAGCAGAAAGTATTTATACTACTATATTTCTTCTAAGCATGTACTTCAGCTCAGGGTGTTTGTTTTCACCCTGTGTGAAGCTGTGATGGAGGCCGGTGGAGCTGTGGTTAAAGGCAGGGCGACAGACAGCTGAGAAACAGAGTGTGTTAAACGCCCATTGTTCATCGTATTCTCCTGCTGCCATGCCAATGATCACCCAGTGGCTGTAGCCCGGTACAACATTTGTAGAAAGGAATTCAAATTCAGAAAAGCAATCCGATTTTTGCTCATTTACCAAATGTAAATAGTGATTCCAAACTACAAGGCCGAATATACTGCATATGTCTGGTCCCAATTTGTTCTTTAGTGCCCAGCCAAAATTTGTATGTGAGGCCCATGTGGGTAATAAATGGGCTAAAAACTGAGCCCTGTATGGGACTGTCCATGGATTCCACTGACCCGTTGCCAATAGCCCACATGGGTGGGTTTACCCAAGTGGGCTCCACATGGGTTATTCTAGGGCTACCTGGGTGCCAATTGTGTATGGGCCCAAAATGGGCACCTTCTGTGGGGCTAACTTGGATAACTTGGATATGGCTACTGAATGACTTATAAATTGATGTAATTATGTGATAATGCATAAAACATCCTCTGTTGCTGCTTTTATTCATCTTTATTCTACAATATAGGGTAAGCTGCTGATAGAATGGTTTTAAAATGGTGTTTTAATTGTGCTTGGTTCGAGAGGCTGCTATGTGGGGATAGCCCCACGCTGACAATGTCAAGTGCCCCAGGTGTGGGAAAACAACAAGGCCCAAAGCCTTTGGCAAGAAAAGAGGGTGGCACAAAATTGATGCCATGTGGCTGATTGCCTATTGCCCCAGTGTAATTTGATTGGCTGTTTGCCAAATACTGTTGTTGTCATTTGCTCATAGTTGTCAGAGTTGAGTATTTCTTTTAAAAACCCTGTCTTACACTAAAGTCATCAGAAAAATTCCTGTAAAAACAGGAGTTTATTTTAGAAACAGACAATGCATGTAACAGGCTGACTTACCCAAATTGACAGGGCATACAAACAGGGAATTGAGCAGTGCTAAGTCTAATTATCACCTGTGTTAAACTGTGTTTACGTCTGTTAAGGGGCTTTATGTGGAATAGGAACTTGGAAGCAGTAGATCAATCATTGAAGCCCGAATGAGGTCCCAAATACTAGGGATGCAAGATATCTGATTTAATGCTGATATCCAATCTGCCAATATGTGACTCACTTGACCGATAAGTGATACCGATATCAATATATCCACTTTTTTCCCCACCTAATTTTAAGTTATCATCAAGTCTCCTCTGTAGTGGAATTAACACATTATGCATGCATACTCTTATTGTGAAGGCCCATCAGCAGATGGAGACATGAATTAGAATGCTTTTCAATGTATGTAATATTCACTCATTGTGCAAAATAAGAAAAATCATGTTGACCGATTCTCATCGTTCATTCTAATGCTGATATTGGCTGATACTGATGACATGCCGATATTATCGTGCCTCCCTGCCAATCTTTGCAATGGGGCCCTTGAAATCTAGCCACATGATTAGTAAGGTGTTGAAGTTCTGTAGGTAAGACTAATATATGATTGTGTCTCGTGCATACACAGGCTCTGATTCTTGTCTTACTCCCGTAAATGCCAACACTTGGTCAGTGGCCCTCGACATCAGATACCAACACACTGAGGCACCCTCTGGCATCTGTATGAGATGCACCAGGTGGTTTAATTTTTTGATGCTCCAAGCAACTGCCTCAGCATTAGTGAGGTTAAGGGTGTGTTCCACATTTCATACTTTTTCTTTTTACTGCAGCTGCCCTTAAAAACTTTGTACTGTTGCATGCAGTATGCACACAATCAGGACATATTACTTACCTCTTACTCATATATCCATTACCATGGAGATAAAACAAAATGCTTTTGACTGAGCTTGCCAGAGACGGAGGTCACAAGGCAGCTCTGATATTGTTATTTTGCAAAAAGCAATAACTGCATACATTGTAGAATTCTAACATATTCACCTGAATGTGCTGTGATCCATCATTGTGACTTCTGACCGTCAACATGACGTATTGGCCGCTGTGCAGAGGGTTGTGGGTAAGAATAGCCAGAAAAACATACTGCAAAATTCGACTGGACGTGGTAGAACATTCTGTTATCTTTGGCATACTGCATTTGACATACTATGTATTGGGACATACTAAATCTTTTTATGGCATACTATATAGTATGGTAGTATGGGTATTGGAAAGCAGTCAATTATGTTAGTAACAAACATACATAGCCTATTTTTAGTCATATTTTTTAAGGTTTTTTTCCTAAACCTTACCACATACCCTTGCCGCTTTAAAACAAGAAGGGAAACCTAAAAATGAAGTAAACCTACATTTTAAGTTTATTTTGGAAAGAGGCTGTATGTACTTTACAAGTGGAAACTGTATTTCCTGTGAAGACCGAAGTTTATTTTGAAAAGATACTATTTATGTAACAAGTGTAAATGAACATTTCTGACATCACTGAGCATCCAAAACTGATACTGGAGGGGCCTCATAGTATGACGCATAAGGGCCCCTGACCAAGTGTCGTATTTGGTAATTTGGTAGTGAGAATGTGTTGGATTGGCAGGCAGGCCACAGAGGGGTAGTGTGAGAACAATGTCATAGGGGTGGGGCAGGTCAATGTGTAGAATAAATAATGAATATGAAAGCAGGATGCAGTAGGATCTGGCTAGACATATTGACTCTTCCAGGATGGATAAAGATTAAAATTGTGTGAACTGAGGTGAACTGAGGTGAAAAGTGAAGTCTTGACATGTCTAACAACACTTTCTGTCTTTTTCTCTTTCAGCATCCTGTAGCTTGTCCTTTGTCAGCACATGCTTCACTATTTGAGGAGGACTGTGTTTCTATTCTCACATGCCAGTGAGAGAGAGAGAAGGGAGATGACCTTGGTTTCTCAGACTGTGGAGCAGCCCCGCTGCCCACGTGCACTGAGGAGATAAGCAGCAGTGCTGAGAAGCCAACTTGACAAACCCTGACGCCATACAGCTCTAAAGCTGGACACACAGTCTTTCCACTGCACTGAGATAGGCTGTGTATATACAGCAACACTGTGGGACTGGCTTATGTGATGCTTCCATTCAACATCTGTCCACACACACACAACCCTCTCTTATCTGCCCTATATACTGACTCATTTTAAACCAACTTTAATTACAGTTGCATGGTAGTGAATAATGGAGCTTAAAAAGAAGTAGTGACAGCAAATGTACTGGAGCTATTTCAGTCTGCCTGGGCATTGTTGCATTGTTTGTTCATCCAACCGACGTGACCTCTGTTGGAATAAGCAGGTAAATAAACAAAAAGGATACAATGTAAAGCTTAGAGTGGATGTGTCTCATGCCAGCAGGGAGAGCTTGGTCCTTAAAGCTCCAGCTTAAAAGCAAAGAGCAGACAATCTCTTATGGTCTCAGGTCTTTCTGTTTCACATAGTGCTCATATGTCGGTTAAATCACTGGCATCCATTCAGAGGTAATCTGATTACAGTGCAAGATGGATGGATTTATGAAAGCATGGTCTTTGGTATATCTTTTCTCGGAGGCCTAACCAGGCTGTTGAAATTTGCAATCCTTGTTTGCCATCCTGCTGACAAAGGTGAGTATATATTGTTATACAGCAGCAACCATATCATCCTCATACTGCCGTGGGATTTCCTTTGGTGTCTATGCATGCATGTACTCGCACATGTTTGCACAGAGAATATGACAAAAGCACACCTCACCCTGAGCAGCAGAAGCAGATTGCCTACAAATCTAAATAAATCCAGTGTGACTGAGCAAGAAACCTACGAAAATCTGGCCTTTAGGCTCTCTGTATATGATAAACAATGTAATAAGGTGGGAGCAGAGCACAGTGCAGAAAGAAGGGTAGTGTTGGTTTATGCCAGGTAGCAGGAAAGGATTGGAAAACAACATGATGATCCCAGCAAAGGCTGTTTGTAAATTTTTGCATTTACAACAAGGAAAAGATTCTATCCTCCTTTAAGCCTGGTATGCACTGTGCGAGTCTGGGCTGTCCCAGATGAAAGATGACCACTGTGAAAGAAACGTGGCAATATCTTTGGTAGTGGCTCTAAAACGATGGCCCTACGTCGCACAGTGAGAGAGGTTCAAGGATGGCCATTATCATGGTCTTGTGATCAAAGACAGCCTGGGATAAAATTCTGTCAGTGTTAGAAATTTGGAATGACCATCTCACTGTGTGACTGCCGTTAAGACCTACATCTACTAACCAACCAAGAATAATGCAGCATGAAATGACGCACTAGCACTAAACCCAAACAAACAGACGGATAGCAGCTCACCATGGAGGAAAAACATGCTAAAAGAAATGTGTGGGATTCCAGCAAAGAGGAAAACCTTGTGTAGTTGTGGCAGCAGAAGCCTTGCCCGTATGATGTGTCCTCTCGCTCTTACCATGATCACTTAAAGAAGGATGAAACATGGAAGGAAACAGTGGCATTGTAGCTGCCAGGTGAGCTACCTAGCAGCTAGCACACACACACAGACACACTGCAGTATATAGTGCCCACAAAGCTTTAGTTAATTTCATAGCGTGACCCACTATGTTGTGCTCCACAGATGGAGAAATGATAACCCATGCAGCATCCCTGCGCACACAGTATGGGAAGCTATTTCATCGTACACCAAGGCCTGTGATTCAGTAGGCTTTGTTATTGTACAGTCTGCATACATCAAACTTGATGTCCTACCCAAGTTATTAGATCCAAGTCGCACAGTGTAGTTTGCACTTAAAAGATTGATAAAACTCTGTAGGTGGCTTTAGAGAGGTAGACAGAACCTGACAATCAAGATTTTTAATACGTCATGTGTTGCTTTCAGGTAATGTCATGGACAGGCTGTGCATTGAAAAGTCACCAACAGAAGGTCAGAATTGAAGATAGTTAAGCTTTGAGCACAGCAGAACGGTGTAATTTCCAAGCAATGCTGAAATACAGGACCAGCTGACAAATATCTGCCCATAGTGTTGTCAATACTATCCCACTGGCATCATTAAAACTGGACCCATTGCTTCAATTTCAGAGTGAATCTAAAAGGTCTGTCAGGTTTCCACAAGTTCGTCAAACTAAAATGACAAAGTCTGGTGTTTTTCATTGCCATTAACAAGGACCCAAACAAGTTTTTTCCTGATGTGACCCACCCATCTCAGACATTATTTTTCCTACAAAACTGTCAGAAATCACCATTTCCTGGCAAGGTTTGGTTAGGTTTCAGCACCAAAACTGACTGGTAAGGAATAATCATGCTTTGGGTTAAAAGTTGTTTGTTAGGTTAAAGATCGTTTGGCAAAAGGTTAGTGTGGTCATGGTTATGGGAAATGACCAGCCTCTGATCATTTGTTGACCCATCCATTCCATTGTTGACCCATTCCTATAAAGTTCTCCCTACTACAGTTGTATTTGTACATCAGTTTTATTTTGGCATGCGGACAAATTACTTATGTTGTTGTTTTCCTTGGGAGGACAGTCTGTTGGACCTCTGTTTAGCAATGTCATCATGTTCTCAGCTCTCAGCATTTGAGTGCAACATCACTGGTCAAAATGATGGACAAAACTAAAGGAGTTATTCCAGTAGATCAGCCTGGTCTCTCAGGGCGTCAAAATTCCCTATTGCCATTACAGTTATGCCAGGGGACTCATCAGTGTCGGTGGGAGATGCATGGGGCTTTCGACTAACTCCCATGTAAACACATTACTAGACGTTCAGAGCAAAAGACATGGTGTATAGAGCATGAAAGTCCGCTAATGGTGGGCGGAAGGGGAGGTGGATGCATCCAGGACTTTGACCCAGGAGACTGGTGTTTGTGTCCTGTGTGAAACTAAAAGCCAATGTTAAGTTATTTTGTCCCATGAGACATTAGTCACATCTACAATGATCTTTTTCTAACCCTAACCAAGTAATTTTGTTGCCTAAACCTAACCGTCGACCCCCTGTTAGTCACGAGTCGACTAAAGTAAATAGGCTAATGTGACTATAGACACTTTTAGAGCCGATGTCACAATGGCATCATTTTATTAGCTGGAGGCAAAACATGACTCGCCACCACAGTCGTGTTTTGCCTACAGTCTTGCTCAGGCTACACAGGAGTCTTAAACGTTCTTACTGTTTTTACTGAGGGATAAATAATGCTACAGGGTTATCATGACCACCTAACCACAACTTGGGGAGGTATTAAGAGGAATACTGGATTTCTCTGTAACACTAACTTTTTAGCACATTAGCTAATGTTAGCTTTGATAGTAAAACAAAAGTGTCATCCTCCTTTGTAAGATTGGCGTAGTAATCAACCACAAAGCCGGCCATCCCACCTCCAGCAATCCTGTCAAATCATCCATCCACTGAGTGAGAGCATAAGGGTCGGCCAGTCTGGTCCTGTTGGTCAGTGTTGACTTATTCAAGTAACACTCACAGTTCCTGGAGATTGAGTGACCTGACATGGTGTGTTTGTAAATTCAGTCTGATGCTCTACATTAAAATGAGAGGCCTGTTGGTCAAAGAGTGTTATATTTCCATATGAATTAATGGACGGTTAAGTTAATCACAAATTTCCTCTGCTCAGTGCCCTGCTGCTACATCTCCCCAGTCAGAGTGTCTAGAGTGCGCTCTGCCAGTCAGAGAGTGCCATGCTTTGGATAACCGAAGAGTACATTCAGACAGTGCTTTAAATTTACAAACGGTCCAGTTTGTGCCAAAGTGCTCGTAATGAGTATTTCTGAATGCACCACTCACATTATCTTCCTCTGTTGTCTAAAACAACAAAACTTGCTAGGTAGCAAAACTGTTTTGCCTCCAGCTAAGCCCCGCCCACCAAAAAAAAGTCATACTGTTTACTAACAGGAAAAAGGTCTATAAACCATGACGTTTTTCTTAATCCTAACCAAATGGTCATGTTGCCTAAACCTTAGTCACTTCAGTCAACTTGCGTGCCTTTCTGCATCAAGATCCACCCCACTGTATCAAGATACATTATAAAAGGCTGCCCCGAGCGTTAGTGATGCCGGGGGCTTCTTGTCAAACGTTAAAATATGACAAGTAGGAATGAGATCACAGGAGCTGAGTCATATCTAGCACCAGATTTCTAAAACGGCAAATACATATATATTGTATATAAATACATAGTACAAAGTTTCCAAGTGTTTTCTATGATGCTTCATATTCCAGATTTCCTTTTCCTCTGCAATGTCAACAAGAAGCTAATCCCTCGACTGCTCCCCTGGAAAGAGATTACTCAACAAAATAGTGACTTTAACAGAGACTAAACACATTCTGCATCCCTCCATATGATGGAGGGAGAGAAGAGGTGGCTAACTTTGAGCTAATTACAGTAAACTAGGAGGATAGCAGTGCACTGTGAAATCTTATGTGGCAGTTGGTCATAGTAAGCTAAGCCCTCTCTCTTCTTTTTCTTCTTTTTCTCAGTCAGGGTAAATGACTTGAGGATTTCTGAGCTGGTGGATACAGAAGCTCTGTGATGTGACTAACTGGATTAACGGTTAGCTAGGACTTCATGGGAGGAAAATGCAGTGCGGATTCATCATCCCCCTGCCGCAATGGCAACAGACTGGCTACAGCAATAAATGTATGGAGGATACACTCGTACTGGAACTACTCACATAACCTAACTGTCTATGACAACCTGAGGATGAAGAAAAAGTGGAGACTGTAATATCCTGTATAACTGGAAAGTATCACTGAACCAAAAACTACAGTATCTTTATGCAACCCAGGGAAAATACAGCTTTTTTTTAATCTGGTCTGACCATTGTTGGAGACACCGCACACCAGAACAGCTAACACCATTCAAACATAGTCAAAAACAGTAAGTGCCATTAAGACATCAAGTAAACCATGTACACATTGGACAAAGGTATTCTTGCTTCTGATGAATGTGTACATACATAACAAGTCAAACAAACAAGATATGGTCTGTGTCCAAAATCATTAACTCTTTCACTACTGCCTACTCACTATATAGGGAATTCTACACAGAGGACTATGTCGTGAGCTCATCTGCAACAAGACAAATCATCGTTTCTCTGTGCCATTAATTACATCATTGCTGTTACACACTTAAAACATGTCATATCAACGTCGGCCGGTAAACCATCTATAACAAATACTGGCATGCATATTTCTGATAAAAACATGAAATTATACAGAGCCTGTTTTCCCAAATTAATAAATAATGTTACAAAGTATTTTGTGGCCATTTGTGTTGTGTTGTGATGCTGCTGTGCTCACATTAAACACAGGCCTATTAATAATGTTACACTGGCAGACAGACAAGAGGAGAGAGAGCAGAGTGATTACAACCTGTCCTACTAAAGTAAGTAATTTTCTGTTTAACCTTTGCTGTGTTCAAGTTTGTTTTACCAGTCAGTCATGTAATAATTTGTGAAATTAATGTATAATGCTGTGCATTACGCCATTACGGCATAAATCAGAGCTAGCTATTAGCCCTACTCTGTACAGTAACTGTGAAGCACTACAGACGATCAGTTGCTGATTTATTTTTATCTCTTCAGGGACACAACCATGTTGTTTCTCTTTGTCTTTAAAAACAACCAATATTTGCACATTTCTGCCTCTATTGGCGGAAAAACATAATTTCAAAAAAAGTTGACTGTTATGACCCAAGCGACAACCTCTGAGGCTAAAAAATGAAGACATCCCGAAGTGTCAAAAACTGCAGTTCCTCTAATGGCCAATTGAGGCTAGCTCTAAGAGTGAGTAAATACCTATAGACCCCCATGTTAAAATGCCCAACTTTACAGCAGAAATAAACATGTTTACAGCCTGGTACAAAAAATGGTTTTGGTCTCTAGAACTTATTTCTCCTATCACGACAACTGTGCAGTGGGTACATTTTTATATAACTCACCAATTTAAATGTTGTCAGAGCTTAAAATTATGCATAACTAAAGGCATGGCCGCTTTGAGTGACAGGTGCGTGCTGTCCATTGACAAATCGCTACCACTGCAACAAAACTGGTTAGGTAATGTAGCCATGGCGTAACTCCAGATTCACTTAGGCATGGCCATAGTTGTTGCGTGTGTGTTTTCAATTCATGAGAGTTTTTTTTTTTGGTCTCTTTAACTAATTTCCCAATTAATTACAACTGTAGGCATACAGGGATGAATTTTATATAACTCACCTGTTTAAACAGTATGAAGGCTTAATGTTACAGATATCAAAGGGCAGTCCATTGACAAGCCGCTGCAAATGTTGGTCAGGTAATGTAGCCATGGCGTAACCGTAATTAACAGAGTGTAGATGTAACTGTAGCAAGTTAACTGTAGTTAATTTCTTTAGTTTTCCCCGTAAGCACATTTTGTTAAATGGTTTAAAGTCTGTTTTTTTTGTCCTTTTTGCTAGCAACAATTAACATTAGTATTGGCATTATTACAAGTAACCATAGCTGTAAATGCACAATGCTAACCAGAGTTAGGGTTAACTCCACCCTCTTATCGAAATATGCCCACTTCTTGCTCAGAAAATTCAAGATGGCAAAGAATGAATGGCAGAATGCCAAACTCGAGGCTTCAAAACAGAGTCCACAAACCAAAAGGTGACGTCCATCATTTTAAACAGTCTATGATATGACCACTTCCTTGTCTACCACTGCTGTAGTTAAAGTTTGGTTAGGTTTGGAACTAGCTGTGACACTACATATCAACAGGAAAGCAAGGTCATTGTCAGTAAATATCAGCACAGGGGTCATTTTGGAGGATTGTGGGAAGCAGGAGTCTTGTAGGGCTTTCATTAAAAAAAGGGAGTTCTCCCTTTAAACCCACTTCTCACAAATGGTGAACTCACTGTATGGTCTATGACTTGCTTCTGACTGGTGGGATTTTGGTGAGCAGAAGAAGAGCAATAACCATTGTTGTCTAAACTTCATCATCATCATCTTCTTCCTCTTTTTGAATCACCTGTAAGTCTCAGACAATATGCATGAAAAAGATCTTTTCGGTAGATATGAATGCATCCTCCTCCTCCAAAGAAACTGAGGTGTATTATCTTAAACAGCTGCTGTCTCCCCCAGTGTCCTACTAAAATAACAAGGCTTTTAATGCCGATTTTATGGCTCTGTTTACTGTTTTTGTGCTTGACTGTGGACTCTTGTCCTACAGACTCTACAACACACCCACGCAAATGCTCCTAGCATAAAAGAGAGGACAGATGATGTGACGGATTGCAATGTTTAGCCTATCACTTGATCATAAATACGCAGCTTTGTGCGGTACAGTCAGCGGGGGTGGAGGAGGAGGAGGAGGATGGTTTCTGTCCCAGAGAGGAGCTGCTGAATGGAGAAGGAGAGGAGGGGTGTCTCTGTGAGGAGATTTGGTGAGGTGTAGCCTGGCAGTGCTTTGAAGTCTGTGAAGTGCTGCTGCAGACAACCATGAGATGGGACTTTCAGTTTACAATTACTCATGGCTCTGTGCAAATATGAGGAAACGGAATTCACTCAGCCGGCAAGTTATGTCAGTCCCATGCTGCAAATAACAAGTTGCCTGTCAATTTTCTTTGCATGTCGTATGGAATGTTACATAACATATGTTATATATGTCATAGTCAGCTTGTTGTATTTCCATGTGTTTAGTGCCATGATTATCTAAATGCTAGGCTTTGCCTTGGACTCCAGCAGTCCAAGAAGACATTTTAGACATTTAGCCTCAAACCAATATACCCCCTGCCCCCGCCACTTAGCCCTTACCCCAACATTTTGCACGTTCCCACCCAGAAATAGGGTGTCCTGATTCTTGTTGGGATATAGGGGTAAGGGCTCCATGGCCCTCCAAATGGAGGTTTTTCAGAGTATTAGAGCCGAGTATTATGAGAACTCATCTCCAAGATGGTTGCACAAGTAACAAAAGAAACCAGAAAAAAAGATTTAAAAATGATGACAACCATCATATTATCTTAGTTTAATGTCATTTCAATATATCATAGCCCATTTTTTATAACAAGCATAACAAAAACAACAAAAACACTAGTTGTATGCTGATGTCTTGGTAGCTAGCTAATTGAGCTAGCTGGCTAATGTTACATTGTTATTGCTGATTTGTGCATGACAGTCCCACATTTTGACCAGTCCAGCAGTGCACTTGTGCACTTATTAGTGCTGCCCCAATCATGGGGGAATTGAGAGACAATCGGTGCCTGAGCACAGAAATGCAGGACCCCACCACCTCTAACACAGGGGAGCAGGACACACAGACTGTGGTGGTCTCTTTGTAATCCCCCTGCATCTTTTTGTGGTTTTGTGTCTCTTCGGAGTAATTTTGAATCTTTTTTGGTAATTTGGGGTCTCTTTGTTGTCATTATGTCTCCACTCGAAAATGAGAGGTAGGGTAAAATGACAAATGACAAATAACCTTTTGCTACATGAAAACATATTGACCCCTAGTAAGTACTACAGGTCTATTTGAACCCCTTGGGTACTGGCTAAACGCTGCACACAGTCAGGGTTGGGATTCATGCTTTGTTTTACCTTTAGGTTCCTAAAATCACCCCCTAAATGAATACATCTGCACACTACTGATTACTGCTGCAGCTGCTGCTGTACAGACTGAACTCAGAGTATCTGTTAGCTTCTGAATCTCCTCGCCTGTTTTCATTGGATAATTAGCCCAGCTACTACTGACGTTAGATTACAGTGTTTATCACACTGATCTGTACACATGCCGACTACACAGACTTTTAGTCGGCATGACTCACATACACACAAACTGCTGAAGGGATTTGTCTGTCCTTGCATGATGCATCACAGATGAACTTCCAAGCCTAACACGGCACAAGCAGAAACGTCGACTTTCTCTTTTAACTGAGATATCACTAATATTACACACAGATCACATTAAAATCACACTGGAGGAGTGTATTCTCCGTCCCGTATCTCAGTAAGAGACAGAGTACCTGGAGCTGAACACTACAGTGCAACACAGTGCATGAAACTTGGCAGCAGTGGAGCTGTTGATACACTGTATATCTACACATACTGTCTTTAGAGACAAGCAATATGAGCCAAGGCTGGCTCTGCTCCAGACCTCCTATACTGCTGCTGATGCTAACAGGCACCACCACTGGGTTACTCTGTGGGGTTTTTAACCATTAATTATCGAGGAAGAGTCAACTGAGCTACACCTTGCTTAACTACACATTCACACTCTGCTGGGGGATCGCTTTCAAGCTTTGGGGCACTTTACACTTGCTGTTCAGGAGGGGGGGCATTTATGTGGTGATTTCAGGTCAAAAGGATATAACAGGTTTTTCAGACCTCTAGGTTACATAACCTTTGCTTGAAAAGCACTTTAATGACTACATTTTTATTGAAGATAGAACCTGCTTCACGTTGAAATACAGTTAAGTGTCGGTTATTGTTAACAAACAACGAAATATATAACATATATTTACAAAAAAAACTTTCAACTAATCCACTTTAAATATATAAATAAAGGCCTGGTCCTTCTTTGACCTGTAAATAAATTAGCACTGATATGTGTTTTACCCTAAATTCTCAACAAAAAGATAAGAAATTTTATGCAACAGCTGCGCTTAAAGGGCGGCTTGTTTCATTGGTGTCTGACGCCAGAAGTCAATGACCAAGGTTTTCGACAACTTCTGAGTGAGACCGGATCGGGAGGACCAATATACACTGTCATGTCTTTCTCCAGAACAGGGAAATTGGGGTTCTGAAATTAAAAGTAAGAGAGGAAAGGGAAAGAAGCAAACCTATTTTGTGAATAAAAAAGTTTTAAAAGGTGTGTGAGAGAGACATGGATCAAGAGAGGAAGGGTGGGGGACCCACAGAGACTGCTTATGCATAGGGCCCAGAATTTGGTGACACGTCCCTGACTGTCAGAAAATGAAAATTAGCTTATTTTACAAAGCCCTGAAAAATACCCTAATACCATATTAAAATCAGATTTTGTATTTTGCACGGATGCACTGGTAAAGAATTAACAGCCACAGTAAACTGGTCAGAGGAGGTGTCTGTGACAGTTGGGTGAACCTCAAATCTCAACACACCACCACTAAGTGCAGTATCTTATACAACTCCTGCATCACAAACAGATCATGGCTGTGCATGTGCGATGTGTGTCATCCTACTGTATATGATGGTCTTATTTAGAGGTCTAGATCTCTTGCTCTTAGACCTGCTGCCTGCCTGCCTTGACCCCAGGACAGTGTGAAGGTCCACAATTAACTCTGTGTACAGTTGCTGACTGCAGCTAACATCATCAATCTAATTATCATCCACTGGCAGTGATGAAGTTTCCCACAAAAACTTCATCATAAGACAAATAAAAAACAAATATCCAATAATCACAATTGTATCTGTGTCTGTCTGTCCCTGGAGGAAAATGGTGGTTAAGCCTCATTGATTCAATCTTTACTACATTGGCTCCTCTCTCATTTCATTAAAAGTCCAAATGGAAACACTTGGCTGTGAAACTATCTGCTGAACATGTTGTGTAAATACATCATGCATATTATTCATTGTAAGGGTAAATGCTTTTATGCAAAGCATACATATTCGACAACATGAAGTTCGCAAATATATACTGTAAGTCTAGTGAGCAGTCATGCCTTTTTAATATAAAAGTGATGGTAAGACAGGACAAGAAAGAAACAAACAGGTGGAGAAAGTAGCAAAGCTCCCTAAATTAGATTTCTTTGTTTTTTTAAAAAACAGTGTCCAGTGGTGTGTGTGTGTGTGCTAGTTACTAGTAACTAGTGTGCACTAGGGCCAGTGGTAGCTACCTTACGCCACTGGACATGAGTGAACGGGCTACAGCATCTGCTGCTGTCACAGCAGACTTTGCAAGTCAATGTAAGATTGCAGGAATGTCTGTAATAACACCCTACGTATTCATGAATTCAGATACATTGTATGAACCTAAAATTTGAAGGTCCATTGGCAATCCCCGGGGACCCCTGTGTCTCCCTGCTGGCATTGTATCACTGTTTGCATCACAAATTGTAACTGAAACTTGCTTAGGGTGTAACAGCTGCATGCGGCATTGGTTGATTCTGTGAACTTGTCACTATATAAACACATATTAAATGATTTTAATACATAAATTCAGGCAACAATTAACTCTTAAATTAGTAATATGTAGCCTGTTTTGTAGGAGACAAGGTTGGCCCTAAAATCCAAAAATAATCACTTCTAAGCTCAAGTTTTAAAGTTGTAAACAGTGTACTGATATAGTATACGTATACACTATGCAAATTAAATGCTCACCATCAAAACATGGTTTCCTCAATAGTTTTAGTGAAGTTTAATGAATATGTTCTGAGCCTGAAGGCAGTAAAAAAATAGACCCGAGGCAGCTACAACAGCTCCATGGAGGCAAGACTCTTCAATTCCATTGACTGATCTAACGAAAAGAGAGTTTTTCTGTGAGCGGGTGAGGTTATCACAGAGTAAGAGTGCCTTTTACAGACAAATCCTCTAACCCAAAGCTCTGCCAGATTGATCCATGGGCTACCGTGACTCATGCACTTGACTGTGTGTGCTCGAGATGTGGCACAGTTCTTCCACCATCCATTTTGAATGGAAGTAGGGAGTGCTATTTTCAGCAGCTGAGGCAAAAGCTCACATGCAGAAAAGGATTATGTACATGGACCAATATAGAGCAGCAAAGAGTGGATTAACATAAGCATTATATTCTAAATGCACCACCTAAGACACAGCAAGAATTCGATGAAATTACATTTTTTTGAAATTCAAAAACCAATCCTTTTTAATCAGGTCAGTTAATATTATTTCAGCTGTCCTTATATAGCCTACCTTTCTCACTCATGACCAAGGAATCATACTTAAAACAGGCTCATAAAGCATCACATTTCCACTTTTCATCAGCTGTATTTGAAATGTAGTTAGCGCATACAATAATCTATATTGGTTTGTTTGATGGATGACATGAACGATAATAACAAGGTCAAGTATTGATGACGGCAAAATCAATACATGTCCTGAAATGTAACCACGAAATAAATAACGTGATGTTATAATTCAAATATGACAGAGCTACTGATGCAAACACTTAACGGCCTAATATAAAAATATAAAACAGGGATTGGAAATGTGTCTTTTTTTTTTTTTTTTAAATCGACATTATCTATATAAACCCAGGCCTATAGTGCGAGTAATGCTGTTTAGAGAACCTTGAATTCAACCTTGTCTGATGAAAAAATTGATTTATAAACTAAATTTGTTTGCCAAATATATTTTTTGCAGGCAGTGTAGTTGCAACTGTATTGATGTAAATGACATATGTACAGTGTGAAACATTGTTATAGCTGGGGTTGGCAGTTTTATTTTGGCGTCAATGGGTAAAAATCCCATAATAAACTTTGAGCATATTTTAATTCAAGTGGTCTGAAAGAAAACTAGACTTCTGCACCTCCTCTTGGCTCTGTTTTCAGGCTTTAGAAAATCTGGCCTGTGATGGGAGACTTTGGCAAGTCACAGGTCATTTCAGAGAGAGGGCGTTCCTATTCCTATTCTACTAATGCAGCTGTGTGTGCACGTCCCTTCAGTGAAAGCCTGATTCAATAGTGAAGAATCCTGCAGAGAATAATGCTATTCCCGCATTGGCAACATCTGACGACAAGGCAACCCAAAAAAGGAAGACAAACTTATCAGAAGAAGAGAGTCTAAAAAAAAGTCTTGCGATAAACAAAATAAAACACTTGTCATTATCAGCAAAGCTTTTCACAGATTCATAGAAAATGTTGTTAATACTTTAATCTTCCACTAACTCGAGCTAAAGGCTCGCAGCTGAAGCTAATTCACGTTCATTTTTATGTAGCTAATGTTAGCTAGAGCCTTGAATCACAGTGTGTCCTCTGCCTCACTCCCCCACGTCCTTCCAATGAGGAAGCAGCTGTGGGGACTGACCCCCAGTCAGTCTCCACAGCTTGCCAAGTCCAACCAGCCCAAACCCCAGCTTTGGTAGACCCAACAGCCCCAACTCCCTGCCTGATCAGCAAACTGTCTGTTGCTGCCATTACACAGGTTAGACCCAGCACTGCTGCTGGCCACCAACTCGCTGAGAAACCTAGCACTGAGGGGCTTGCGCTGGCTGAATTTGAGGCCCCACAGCTGCCAACTAAAGGTCTGTGCCTTTGAAGTTGCTGCCCACGCTAGTCCCTGGCACGTTAAGGCAGATTTATACTTGTGAGTCAACTCTATGCAGAGCCTATGCTGTAGCCTTTGCACGTGGCCTACGCCGTTGTGAGCTTTATACTTGTGTGGTACTGTGTTTGTGTCACTCGGCAGTTACACCTCCAAAGCACTAGTTGGCTGTGGGGTTTCTGTGAAGTACTGTAAAGCTGATTCAAAACACCTGACACACCACACTAAACATGGCTTCATAGCAACAATTTCAAACAAAAGTACACAAATTTCCTTCATTATAAGTCACAGGATTCACAGACAAAGCACTTGTCTTTATCTGGACACATTTTCCCCACAAATACAACATGCTAATGTTATTAGCACAAG
>JAPZEB010000015.1:791748-810130 GCA_029783705.1 Chaetodon striatus | reverse complement strand
ATCTAAAGCAGATTTTATGGAAAAAAAAAAGTTTCCTGATAAATGTTAGATACCCTGCGATAGTCTGGGGACCTGTCCAGGGTGTACCCCGCCTCTCGCCCAATGTCAGCTGGGATAGGCTCCAGCCTCCCCACGACCCTCAAGAGGATAAATGGTTACGGAAAATGAATGAATAAATGAATGAATGTTAGATATCTTGTCTTGGGCCGAGGTAACAGTCAAAGGTAAATCTTTTGATATGGAACAAACTGTTGGATAGATGCTTAGATATATGTAGAGGCTGACCAATATTTGTCTACATATTCCATAGAAACTATCAAAAATATCTGATTTTTGCACATAAGTAGCCGAGAGGTTAAACTGCACCATAAATTGCAAAATCTTGGACATGTTAGTTTGAGTCCTGCAAAAGCCTAGAGATCTACACAGAGATCTCAAATGTAAACCTTTAAGGGTGCGCTAAAAGAAAAAACCAAGGAGTCATCAAAAGCATTCATCCCCTGAGAACAATGAATGGGCTTAGTTCATGACATGACAGTCTTCCTAGACATATTATTAGATATCCTGGAGACAGATTTGGATCTCTTGTGTACAAGTGGTGACCTGGAGCAGCATGGTGGCAAACTGAGGTCCAGGGTGCACCCCAACTCTTGCCCAACAAGTGCTGGGATAAGCACCCTGTGAACATTCAGTATCAGTATAGATAAAAGAAGGGTGCATGGAAGTGGTACAATAATAGTGGTTCTGAAAGAAAGGTCAGAGGTCACCAAAACACTTGGATTTTAAGAGTCAAGACAGATAGCAGTTATCCTCTGGAGACCGTGAACAGCCACAGCATGGAATACCAGTTACCAAATGGGCTTTTCAGTCACTGAGATGCTGCTTTAAGATAAATTCTGAACTGATTAAAGCAGACCGTCCTCCCCCAAAACACGACCACATAAGTCCTTTGTACAAGCAACTTATTACAGCCCATATTTCAGTTCACTGTTATGTGGCGACCTCTAGTGGCTGTATTAATGATGACATCAGCAAAGGAGGAAGTTAGGTAACGTAATAAAAAGCACAAATTTTGCAAAAGGAGGGGGTTGTGGAAGGATTGGTCAAACAAACACAGGACTTTGACCCAGGAGAGCACTGTCTGTGTAGCCCATTTGCCAAAAGAATATCTCAGCATTATTTGTTTCTGCAAACCACAGATATGTTACATTTGCCTTTATACTGTAGACTTCAATTAAAAGCCTAGTCCCATTTAAATGTCCAGTCCCTTTGGCTAGCCTGGTGTGGCTACACATTTTGACAAATAAACGGCTGTCTCAATCAGATGCCTGGTCTGGTTGCCAAGCAGTTCACTTTTTCTCTATAGGAGTTCTTCAGATGCATAAAACCGAGTTGTTGTCTACCTCAAATTAGGTGTCCATTCCTGGATTACCCTGTAAATTATTCGTATTCCTTTAGTCTGTAAGTGTCCTCAGATCAAAAGAATCAAAAGGGTTTTTCATGAAAATTTATCCAAGTTGTGAGTATTGTTTGAACGGGGTAAAGTGGTGCTGTGTCAGTATGCCAGATGCCATGATCCTTAAGTGTCATAACGTTCTCTCTTAAGCACTGTCTGTCGGAGCTAGATCAAATAAATGATTCATTACTGATACATTATCTGAAGCCTAATTTTTATACTGGTTTAAATAAGCAGATTGATGGTATTTCCCATTTTTGCTAAGCAACATACTGTCCCATATAGACGGCTGTCCCAAATATAGACCTGTTGATTTCAGTGATTTAAACAAATAATAGCCCAGGTTAATGATTGAAGTTTTATGGTATGTATCATACCAGTGTTTCTAAAGTAAAGCACAATATAAACTGACTTTGTCATCAGAAGGTATTTTAAGCCCAAACATAACCAAAACCAAATCTTAACCACAGCATTGGTAAAATGTAAAGAAATGTAGAGTGTCAAAATATCCGTATTTGTGTATTTGCCAAAATTTACTCTGGCGATTGGCTTATGTCCCATGTAAGCCAAAAGTCAGTGTTTAGTTTTTTAACTTATGTACGATGTAACGTACTTAGCTTACATCGCATTTGAAACATGATATTACTTTTGTTCGTACGTATGGTGTAACAAGTGTACTTATTTTAACCCAAACCATGATCTTGTCCTAAAGCTCACCAAGTACTCTTGTTGCCTAAACCTAACCATGACTCTCAGAATGCTAACCAAGTGTTTAAAAATGCGACCAGACATATATGTTGTTTTTGTGTTGAACTCCTGCCACTGCTAGGAGCATGAATTTAGGAAATCCTCCTGTGGATTGTATTAGGGGGTATGAACAAACAAACTATGTGGTCGTATAGGCTAGAGGCCTGAAACGTCGGGGGGATCATATAAAGGGTTAGTAATTATCTTCTGTAAACCATGACTTTCACTTTGACACAGTCCATTTCACAGCTATGTGGTCAGAAGCTGTTGAAATATTTTGCTCTGGAACAAAATGGTGAACAGACGAATGGACAAATGCAGTTTGACATAATAGCACCATCAAAGGCTATTGATCACTGGCCAGCAGAATGGCCAAGCGCTTAAAGTGATTGCACCATACTGGAAATGTTGTTGCTTTGATTCCTGCAACAACTACATTCCCTGCCCTACAGCAACACACAACCTGCTTAGAAGAATGCTTTGCTTCAGTAAAAGAGCCGTGAAAATGAAATAGCACACCTTACTACTTGTGAAAAATGAAGAACAAATCAGATGAAGTGAAGGCTAAAGTGTGCTGTAGCCTGTAGGTTTAATCACAATGAAATTTCCCTGCTTTTTTAATACCTCTGCTCTTGAATATTGTTACATTAACAGCTGGCACTGTAAGCTCAAGGGAGAAAAGTCAATTAAATATAAAGACAGAGGGGAGCACTGAATAACTCTTGGCTTATGTATTTCTATGTATCTTCCTCTGTTATTTAAAAAATGTCTGCTACAATAAGAACTTCTCAGAGAGTGAAATGAAATGTACTTCGCCAAAAGCATTTCCATATACAAAAAAATGGTATGCTATCACAAAGGAAAGAAAAGAAGAAGAAAGAAAAGAAACTGCAGACTTACGGAGGGAGTGCCACTCATCCTGCCTTATTGTCTTGGTGATGTTGAAGGAGAGGTTTTTGGGTATCGTAGCCGAGGAGTAGTGATACTTGATGTAGGAGCACCTTGCAATGGAACCTGCAGAGAAAAAAAAAAAAGATAAGGAAATAACATTGACTCATGGGTCATTACATAAGATTGACACTGGTGACACAGGGCGAGAATGAATGGAATGTAAAGATAACATTATTCCATAGTGTCATGATTCAGCTGGAGAGGCTATGTCTGTCAGTTAATAATTAAATACCAAGACAAATCACTCCACTTTCCTACAAACAATAGCAATCTACTGTTTTATGAGACCCTATTGTGTCAATGCTGAAGAACACTTTCAACATACATTTCTATTACCTACGGTGACTGACACATTGGCTGTCAGAGAAATGGTATGTTCTTCAAAAGTTATTAACTAATCAGTCAAGGGAGCCATTCAGTGTATAATTATGAATGTCTCCAAGAGTCCCCTGGCCTGGTGATGTGTGTGGGATTTCTAGATGAAATGTTTCACTGGCAATGTAGACCTGAGTCAAACTGACAGTCAGAAGGATGTCTGAATTAATGGAGACACGCTGAGCTGTAGAAATACTGAAGCACAACGGCGGAGGATATTCAGAAAATGTTTGCTAAGGGCCACAAAATGTTGTGTAAGAAGACAGCACTGATTCTTGGTAAACACTAACAACCACTTATGTTAACACTTTCCTGACATGCAACCCCTTATGGTCTTGTGAATAGTAACACATTCTCTAATTCTGTCTGATTCAGATTTTAAGGCAATCCATCCAATTGTTGTTGAGTAATTTCGGTCCTAACAAAACTGGTGGGAAGTTCAACTGACAGCACCATCACTAGAGCCACGCTGCTATAGTGTGGCTAGAAAACACTCATATTGGTTGTCTTTGAAAACAATGACAAATAATCTGAACAATGTGATCTCACAGAAATATGTCAAATGACCCAGCACAAGTGTAATGTTTGCTCCTTATTTTGTCACAAGTTTTTATGTGCTAGCTTAATGTCTGATGACAACTGAGTGAAAGATCACATCAGTTGCCGCCAGATATTACCAGAGTGTGTTGCTAAAACAAAGACAAAAAAGTAATTTTTTTCCCTCATTTGTCTGTCAGAAAAAATGCCATTTCAGTATCAGATTGTTTAGAAGGGTTGGGGCTTTTGAGAAATGGTTCAAGTAATTTACTTAAGTGATCATGTGACAAAGGAAAACGCTCATAATCTGTGCTCATGTTCACATTTTACCATTGGAATAAATGGACTCAGGGCCACCACTTGTCTCCTAAAGTGGCGGGGCAGTGGCGACACCCACGTGACATGGATACAGGGAACGAATCTATAGTGGGCCATCTCAGATTATCAATGGCCTCTGGTGGTATGTTGTAAAGTGACATAAGTACATCACGGTTGTTTCATCTTCTTAAAGTTGAGATTCAGAACAAAGAATTAGCAGCCCAGTCACAATCATTGTACATCTCTGCAAACAACAAATACATTTTTACATTTCATATGTATCATATCAACGTTTCTAAAGTGTCATAGTATATGAGACTTCATAATGAAAAGGTGTGGGGTGGTGGATTGCTTTCCAGTTTTTTGTTTTTTTTATGAAGTCATAGCTGCATTTCAAGCACCTTTTTAGCCACCAAACCTGGCTAATTTCCACTGGGCATAGTTCCACGTAAAGCAATTATTTTTCAAGACATCACTTCATTTCCAATCAGGATAGTGCTGTTGAAAGTGGTTATTATTTTTTACAAAGCAATCGCTGCATTTCCTGCAGGGATTGTGCCTCAAAAAGCTGGATTTGGAAATAAAAGTTATAGAGATCAATGATTTCAGGTTCTGAAAGTGCTCTCAGATCCACAGCTCAAATTTGATAAACATGTAAAGAAATTCTCATAAACAACCAAGACCAACCTTTATTGTTTCAAATTAATCAGGCACTGCACACTCACTCAGGCAGCTTAGTCATTCTGTACGACTGTATGGGCTCAAGCATCACAATCTACAATCAGATGTCTGACATCCTTATAGAATCAGGTACTGAAATAATGGATAAAAAGCCTGTCTGGTGGTATCAATGTCACATATTTAAACAATACAATCTATTAAGCTTTGAAAGCCTTACTTATCTTTGTTTTCCTACATTAGTTTTCAAAAATATATTAACAGTCCAGCCCCAGAGCCTCTTTCCAACGAGACAGTAACAGAATGACTGGGAGCATGATGAATGGCAACTGTAAAATACCACATCGTAGATCTAAATCAATCACCTTTCTCCATAAAGGGCTGTCAGGTCCGGAACACATTACCAACTGAAATCAAATTAATCGCAGATATAAAATCTTTTACAACAAAGGTCACATGCTGGTTAAAGCAAACCCCAGCTGTACCCATTTTAAGCTAATTGCACCGTAAATTGCCAGGGTGTATTAGTGTATGTGTATTGTGTGAAGTGTATTTCGTTGTATTTCCATATTTGTAGTGTAATGTGGTTTTATGATAGAAAGCTGTGTATTCTTAAACACACTGCACATGTAAAAGCACAAATAGGGATAGCAGCTGAAAATGAGCAAAAGCTATAAACTCTTTATGCAGCACATCAATATCAAGCTTTGTATTAAAACTATGTTAAAGGTGCCAACTGCATAAACAGCAATAACCAATGGCAGCAGTGCTAATGGTGTTAGCCAGGAGAGAGACACTGTTAGCCTGGTGTTAACTAGGGTAGAAACACCATGAGTTGCTAGCAGTGGCTAAGCCAACGGCGAACAGCTAACCGTGTTAACTCTAATAACAGTGCTACACAATGGCAACTGTGCTGACAGAGCAAACGGTGTTAACAAGGGGACAAACACTATAAGCTCAGTGTTAAGCAGGGGAGAAACAACATTAACTGCTAGCAGTGGCTGAGCAGACAGCTAGCAGCTAACTGTGCTAACATCATAAAAAGTGCTTATTAATGGCAACAGTGCTGACAGAGCTAATGGTGTTAACAATGGGGGAAATACCATTTGCTGCTAGCAGTGGCTGAGCTGGCAGGTAGCAACTATGATATGATATGTTAGCTGTTGCTAACAACAGCACTAAACAAGGGCAACAGTGCTGACAGAGCTAATAGTGTTTACCAAGGGGAACCTAGTGCTACTCTTTCCAGCTGTAACTGTCATCACCATAGATGAGCTAGCCAATGGAATACACATATGGCCAGACAGGCTTACCACAACAAACCACAGAGAAGCTTGGATTACAACACACACAGAGGGAGTGTGATTCATCCTTTGCTCAGGATGCCATTACTCCACTGTATCTTAACATAGCAAAAAGTGGTTTGCTGCTATATTAATGCTCTGAATGTCACATACAGAACCTTTAAATTGCATTGCCCTTATCAAATAAAGAAAACAGACCTATGTTTTAAATGTACCAGTTCAAGCAACAGTACAACAGTTTTATGATAACATAGCAGAAACATAGACATAAGGGATAAGGTTTGTAGAAGGTGTAGTACATTTAGTAGTTTGACATCCCTTTAATTTATATTATATAGTAAAAAATGTTTGTGATATTCTGACTTTTTCAAGGCATTTTTGCAATATTTGCACTCAGTACTATATGTTCTGGTGGAGAAAGAGCTGCTTCTTTTTGACACCAATACTACATGTCTGCTCTAATTATCTCTAGCAGGGATGTGTGGCTTACTGAAAATTGCATTATTGGAGTCCTGGGAGATTCGAACTGCGCAAATAGAGACAACCAGGATAACACCCCCTGCCTCTCCGCTGTCCTGCAGGCTGCAGCCACACACACACACACACACACACACACACACAAACACACACACTGACAAAAACAAGCAAACCCAGGAGACCACAACTGCTGACAATGGTAATTACCCATACATGACTATCTCTTTATCAGTGGAGCAGTCGGGACCCCATCGCTCACACAGAGAGATTACGTGTATTTGATCAAACCATGATGCCTAAGCTGTTGCAGTACACATCAGTATACATCATACACATAAAACACTACTATTAATGCAAATATCTATACTTGTATATTTTATTTAATTTAAATCTCTTTTCATAAAAAAAAAAAAAAACACCTTAAAATTCTTTCAAAAACTTGTTTAAAAGTCAAGGATATATAGGTTGATATTTACTGATTTTGCGGTTTTCTGCTTTTGGGTTTTGCCTGAAAAACTGTCAGTAAAAAAAAATCCATATTACAGCTATGAGCCTGTAAATAATAGTAGAGCTTTGGTAGAGTCATGGTAGAGATCCTTTACTTATTTAAAACTAGTGATAACAGAACAATCTTCTTCAAAGATCAAAGGTATTAACTAAGCAAAATGGGCCTTCCTATCAAAACTACTAAAGTATTTATAATGCAAAAGGTCTCATTCAGAGTATAATATTGTTATATAAATTATATTATTCGATTATGTAAGCAGTTAATGGATGGTGTTAATTTTAACTACTTAGTACCAGAGCTGTGGACTCGAGTCACATGACTTGAACTTGAGTCACAAATTTGATGACTTAAGAGTCAACTTGACAAAATCAAAAAGACTTGTAACTCGACTCAGACTTTAACTCCAATAACTCGTGACCTCACCTGGACTTGAGTGTTTTGACTTAGAAATACTTGATACCTTGTTCCAAACCCAAGATTAAAAAGTATGTTGTTTAAAAAATGTTCCACAAACCATTTCCTGAATCAGTTAACATTAATGCTATTCCTTTCCAGCAAGTCAACACTTAATTCTCCAGATTCCCTTTGTCTAAAACAATCAGACAGCCTCCAATCAAGTTGCAGGAGAGAACCATGAAGAAGTAATGACATGTTACTGAGTGCCAATTGGAAAAAATGATACCAAAGATAAATTCTTTGGCATCTACCAAATACACAGTGGTCAACAAAAAACAAATTGCAGTATGGAAAACAAGTGGGTCCAAAATTACAGACGTTGACACAACAACAAACTTGTTTTAACAAATATGTACAAATTTTAAAGAGCATTCATTATTTTTGTACATTTAATATATTATTACTCTTGTTAAAATGGCAGTGCATTCGGTAAAGGGTTCATTATGAGTGGTTTAGGGACTCAAAACTCAAAGTTCAGGACTTGATTTCGGACTTGCCCAACTTGACTTGGGACTTGAGCACAAAGACTTGAGACTTACTAGTACAAAACAATGAATCGGGTCCCACCTCTGCCTACTACACACTTTGGTAGTCGAATCTATAACAGTATATTGTATTCTGAAGGTGAAGAGAAGGGTGAGCTGTTACGTGCCCTATGGAGACGGCTGAATTAATTCAAATATGAACCTATCTGTTCTGTCAGATGTGTGTGAGAAGGACAACCGAAAAACTTGGCTGAAACGCCTCTATGTAGACATGCCAAAATGGTCAACACAGCAGAGCTGCCTGATGTCTGGCTTTACATTGTTTGTGTCTGTGTCTGATGGCCAGCATCCCTAAATGGCCACTGGATATGGATCCAAGAATACTCTGAAAGTTCTCGTCTCTGTAGTTGAATTTATTACCCTTTGGGCGGCTGTGGCTCAGGTGATAGAGTGGGTTGTCCACCAAATGGGAAGATCAGTAGTTCAATCCCCAACTCCTAAAGTCCGCATGTCCAAGTATCCTAAGGCAACCACAGATTTCTCCTGATGGCTGTGCCATCAGTGTGTAAGTGCATGTGACTGTTTAAACTAAAGGCCATGTGGCACCTTGTAAGGTATCCTCAGCCACCAGGGTGTGAATGGGTGAATGTAACATAGAATGCTTTAAACAGGTTTAGTGTCTTGCCCAAGGACACTTCACCATGTGGACAGGAGAAGCCAAGGACTGAACTGCCAGCCCTACATAGTGGATAACCTGCCCTACCTCACCCCATCGGGGCGATGTGCCACTTCTCTGAACTGTGAGTTTATTTTCAGCCTTACTTACACCATGCGGTTCATTTTCTTTTAAGGTAGATCTACTCTGGCAATGTGCCACCAGATACTTGCAGACTCTTTGCCGTCAGCACGAAATTCTCATCTGTGGTACTCAGCTTGATGAAGAGTGTAACTGTAGCGACAGAGGACAGTGAGGGTCGATGCGCAACAATTATTTATGGCCATACGCTGCATGCTGCCACCAGTGTGCAAAGTTGATCAACTTATGTGTTGTAGTATTGTGAGTTCATAGTGAAGTAAACCTATTTCAGCAACCTGCCAATGGCAGCTGATCTCATTTATTTTAATCACTGCCATAGATTTTCACTCACATTTGGTGAATGCTGATTTTGGAGCCTTGGTGGATAACATCATTTCAAAACTGAAAAGTCCATCATCTCTAATGGTGTCTGTGTCCATGCTTGTCATAATCAGAATAAGACCTTAACTGGATGGCTCATAGTCAGGCAACTCTGGTTGTAAATGTCACCCCATTCATCTTCCTAGGAAGGTAGGTGCTTCTGTTTAGAAGTAAACCCTATAAATGTTTACCCCCTTGTCCCTAGATCATGGCATCATACTGCATCATTGATTAATCAATGACGGTCATGTGTTATCCATGTGCTCATGAAGGCTTGCCTCAAGGGCCCATCTCCTGTTGCCTCGGAGATACATTCCCTACATAGTGATTGATCTTAACTAACTCTGTGCAGTCCCACTGGCTTTAAAACACAGACCTCTGCTGATATTACGACATGAACAGAAAAGAGGCTAGCGATGATCCATGTTGCGCAGTAGAGTCATGGAGCTGGTATTGATTCTCCTCATGTGTGAGGAAGCCTCTGAGACCTGGGGAGATATCAAGAAGGTCAATAAAACCGATGACCTTGACAAGAGGCTCATCAGAGCATTCTTGGCAGTGAGCTTCTGTTATCCGTATATTTTAACCCAGCTCACCACTGCTTAATAAGCCCCCCATGCATACTGCTCACATACAGATGTTGCATAAGGGAAGCCACCAGAGGAGACAATCTACAGCACCCTTTATGTGCACTGACATTGTAAGGTTTTAAAAGGCTGTTCCTCCGCTGCTGTGTGGACAGGACTGGATGTGGTGTTGAAGAAGTACTCGGGTTTAAAGACTGGGAAGTGGGGAATGAGGGCCCTGTCCTGACAAGTGGTCAGAGTCCATTAAGTCAAGAGATTTTGAACAGATGAAAGCAGAAAACAATCATTTCCTACTGTCAGTGGCACAACAAGAGTTGCAAGAAGTACTCTGGCACATCTCTCATCCTCATCCATCTCTCAAATAGAAAGTGTTTGCTCCTCTTGCAGGGGACCTAAGACACTCTGGCTTGTAAGAATCTAAAGTTCTGGGAATTTCGATCAGTAGTGAGCTCTATACACAAGGCATCCTAATGCTGAAAAATTCAGCACTGATAGTTCATTTCCCCCTAGACATCTGTCAGATAAAGAGGATTTCTTGTTCATGGCTTCAGACTTTTTGCTGTGAACAGCCTTTGAAAGCCAAAACAGTTTTATTGTATTGACCAAGCAAGTTCTAATTCAAAGATGACAAAGCAGGCTGTTTGCCCACTGCCTCAGAAACTGCCCACATGACTGAATATTTATGATCTGATCCCATTCTGTGATATTCACTGTAAGGTCTGCCTTGGTTGATTAACTGTTAGTAGGAGACAGGACAGAATCTCTCGGTTCCACAGTCACACTTATGTGCAACCTACCATTTATCTAGACCTCTTCGCTACGGGCTATGTAGACTATGATATGATTCTGGTTATGATCACTTAGCAATGTCAGGTGCATTCTTGCCTCCGTACTCTTGAAAATTGGAAAAGGTAGACACATAAGTAGTATCCTGGGCCTGACCTTGCATTTCCAGGAGCTAAAGGCGTGGCATGTGTCCCGATTGTGTAATTACCAATTCACTTTTTTTTGGCTGGGAAGCATTATACATGCGCACCAAATGTGTAAGGTTTGTGGTAGAGTGAGAGCTGCAGGATCGCCTTTAGGTCTTTACCTAATGAGGACAGTTTTTCTAGTGAGCAGAGAATGAGTAGGCACTATTTGTTCTGTCATTTTAATGACAACTTGCAGTTTGACACCATTTCTGCACAAGTGCCAATGTTGGCCTAAGGATTGTGCTTTATAAAAGTTCAGGGGAATCACTAAATTCACTTGGACCATCCTCTGGGGACCATGAATATCCATACCTGATTTTATGGTACTCTTGCCACGTATTCTAGCTTTCAAACTTTCTTGTTGTGGTCCAGTAGTAGCCTGGGCTACAACTTGCTTAAACCACTGAACTCAACGGGTCTGTATTTGGGACATGCGTGTATATTGGACATCTTTGCTCAGCAAAGGTGAGGGAATACAATCAAACTGTTTATTTTGGATATAACTGGTATAAAAATTAGGCTGCATATATTAATTATGACTCAGTCATTTGATCTAGCTCTGACATCAGAGAGAAAGTATGGGACTGGGCATACTGACACAACACCACTTTATCCTGTTAAAACAATACTCACAACTTAATTAATTAATTTCTTTTTTTTTTTTTTATATATGAAAAACCCTTTTGAATTTTTGAATTATGGAGAATGTAACTGAGCTAACAGTGAGAAGCATGTAAATATTGACAAAAGTTCAATCATTTATATTTGTATGGGTGATCTAAGGAGCTTAGGGCTCATGACATTCTTGACATCAAAAGCTCAATACAAAACTATGAACTACAGCACAAATACACAAATACACTGCTACACAGTGATGACACAGGTTTATCCTGAGTCTGAAACATGTCCGCACTGTGATGTGAAGTCACCTTCATATATTTAGCTGCTGCACTGTGGCGCTGGGTGAGTAAGCATAAAGCTTGACTCCGTTATCACAATCGCCAGCCTTTTTGCCAAATTAAAGCTTACATTTGCCACATTTCCACATGCAGTCCCTATATAATGATGCCACCTTGGAAAAGTGACAGTGCTATAGTGCACTGTCGCAGAACTAATTAACCAAGCGTCTCTTTATTTCCTCTGCAGAGCCATTGATGATGTGCGTAAAGTGACTTGTTGTTTCTCCCATGACAGTTTTTAATAAAACAGAGGCTGAAGTCACCAGACTACAGTCATCTCTCTCCCTCTGAGGGGAGGAGGGAGCTGATGCTGGGCTTTTCCTCCCCCTAGCCCTCTCACAGAGAACACTGGGTGTCAGATAGCACAGATACATCATGTGTGTGCATTATGCTGAGAAGATGATCTGTCAATAGCTTGTCTGACAAGAGACAATCTCAGATAGGCTGGGAGTGGACATCTAATAAGTGATTTCAGTATTGATCAGCTCAAGTGGCACAGCTGTAGAACAGTTGTTTGAAATAGTAGAGATCTATCACCAAGCATGTCTATCCTAACACTGAATGTAGGTTAAAGTTAACATTTTCATGGCTGGCATTTTTTCAGTATTTACATTTTATAAGTGGATCTCTGTGTGTGTTTTTTTTTTTCATTGTTACTGGCAGCGTCTGTCTTTCCCGCACTTTATTCAAATGTGTAACCACACCCAAAGGATGCACATGATGTACTCTGAACAAATACAAAGGCTGCTCCTCTTCTGTTCTATTTCTGACAGAATGGCTGCTCAAGGTGTGTTCGCTGCCTCCCGGTGGTTGATACATGTGTCATGTTGATTGGAACTAAATTCCCAGAAATTCTCAATTAGTGATCAGGGCCTTTACACACCTCAACTTATTCAAAACAAGCTTATCAAAGACATGGATATTTATTGTTAATTTTGTTTTCTGCTGTTTCTGTCTTGTGTTTTCATGTGCTCCATGTGTGCCTATTCAGGGTATTCTCATGCACTGTTTCTGTGTAAGCCTTAGCTACAAAAATTAATGCACCACAATTTGTCAATTTGTAATGCATGTTATTATGAGTCAGTGATTTGTATATGACCCACATAATTGGGAAGGCTGCTATCACATGACCAGTGAGGTGACAGGAGTAAAGAAGGAAGTGGTCTGTATAAGGACGCAGATTGGGGCGATGGATGGGTCAAACAAACATAGGAATGTCCAACAGGTGACTGGTGTTCAGGTCTCGTGCTAACGAAGTGAACTTTGAGTTATTTTAAGGTACGTCCTCACCATGTTTCATTTCCTTAACCTAACTTATGCAGCTTTACTTGTCTAAGCCTAACCTACGCAACTTTATGTAAAGTGCTGAACTTCATGTGGAGTACGTAATATGACGACACGCAACATTGTTTCCTTTCCTAAAGCTAACTTATGTAACTTTACTTATGTGTATAACTTTACGTTAAGTACATAATTTGAGGACGCCCAATCTTTTTTCTTTTCCTTAATCTAACCTACGCAACTATACTTGTCTAAACCTATTCTATGTAACTGTACTTGCCTAAAAGTAATTTATGTAACTTTACAGTACATTAAGTACATAACTTTACTTTAAGTATGTAATGTGACAACTCCTTACAATGTTTCTTGTCCTAAACCTAACCTACATAACTTTTCTTCCCTAAACCTAACTTTTGTAACTTTATGTTAGGTACACAACGTGATGTTAAGTACGTAACTTGATGTTGAGTACATAAGGTGACATGCCTCTTGTGGGGCACTAATTTGTTAGATATTACATGTATCGTCATATTTGGATTTTTGTAAAATATCGTACCAACCCATTATATGAGGATACGTTGACCTGTTATCTTGATAAATTCAGAAAAATGTACTGTAATATAATCATTTCCACCTGCGAAGGACTGTAACTACAACAAAAGCATTTCAACAAAATGTAGACTCCACGATTTTTTAAAGGAAACACATACTTATCTGAATAATTCACTAAGTGTCTGAAAACCAAACAAGCATGGATGCATCATATCAGCAAAATCCTGCAGTTCAAAACAATGACATTCAAACTTAATGGATAATGTTTTATATTATCCATGCATGGTATTTTTAACTCTAAATGGCCAATTAATTCTGCAATCCTCCACCCATCTTGAGAGATCCACATCTCGTACTGTAAATAAGTGAATCCTTCCCATACCGCTCATCTTATGTGACATGATCACAGCATAACAAAGGCCAAATCTTTAGAGGTTTTTAGTATTCTTTTTTACCTAGAAAATGATCAAGATGCTCTTAGTTTTACAATGTTAATGAACATAACGTAGGCTGGAGAGTGAGGACAGAAGCATAGTCTGTGAACCCTGCTTTTAGAGTGCATTTGAAATGTATTCATGCCTCAGGTTATCCAGTCTTCCAATTTAAATATCTATAAAGGGATATAAGGCACTACACAATGCTCTTTTTTAACATTAAAAAAGCAGTGATCAGCAGCCTAGTCTCGACCATTTCCAAATATTTACCTGTGGAAGAGCAATTATGTATTCACTCCAAAACAAAGTCAACAAGTCTGGGTCACTGAAGATGTGAACTAACATGAGTCAACAGCTTTTTGCAGCAATGAACAGCCGTTCCTACAGTGGCAGTCGCGTGACTCAGTTGAGAGCCTGGCAAACACACAGGAACATGTTGGGAGAGAAGGAAACAGCACAGGAAAACCATGAGGGGAAAATCTGGTTTTTATATGCCCAGATTTTATAGTGTACACCAACTGGACATTTAAAACCTTCATCACTTGCCATGATGTGATGTCCTCTTGTGAAGCATCTATTTTTGTTTTTAGCACAATCTCACTACCAGCTCTTCAAATTTTTCACGCGAATTAAGTGAGATGTTTGTATGTATGTGATGTATGTCACCTGACACAAATGTCTAGCCCAGTGATACTCAATAAGTATTTTTTTTTTGCACTTTTAAAATAATAAGGCGCCAAGGTGCAAAAAAACATAAAAAAAGAGCTTGTTTATCAAAAAGCAGCCAGGGAAGGATCCCTCTGACCCCTGACAGAGGTCCAGGCTAAGCCCCAAATGTCCTCAAATCCTAGAAATGCCCATGTGTAAACCTGACCTGTACAAGGTTTCTGCAACTGGCCTCCTGGCCACCTGTCATTTTGCAAAAGTGGCCCCTGGGCAAATCAAGTTGAGTATCCCTGGTCTAGCCTGTTCTCATTCCCAAGTTGTTACATACTGTTGCTTTGTCATGCCAACTCCGCGTGTGATACTGATGCCAAAGGCACCCTTTGGCATCGTTATGAGACCCAGCGTTCTTTCAGCTAACTCCAATGTAAACCCCTCGGCAGCAACTCTTGATGCTGAGGGCAACTGACATATAAAAAGTGAGGAACTCTCCATGGGTTATACAGGAGGGTTGGTGGATGGTTCAAATAAACACGGACTTTAACCCACGAGAAAACTGTTTTAATGTTATGTTACGTACCTTTCATCAAAATATTATGTATTTACATCCTATTTTAACTCCAAAAATGAATCAAGTAGTTTTGTTGCCTAATCCTCACCATGACCATTTGACAACATTAACCAGGTGTTACATGCTTCACCTAGAAGACAACTGTGCGGAGCAGACGCTGTAGCCTACGCATGCGGTCTATGCCACTGCAAGCATTTGTACTGTACATGCAGTGATGTGTCTGTGTCACTCTGCAATTACACCTCCAAAACAGTTGGTGGTGGGGTTTCTGTGAAGTGCTGTAAAATTTAGTTGATTCAAAACACACCCAAAAGACACTTTAAACATGGATTAACAATTTCAAACACAAGCACACAATTCGGCTTCACTATAACTTGCAGGATTCACAGACAAAACACTTGTCTGGACACATTTTCCCCACAAATACGACATGCCAATGTTATTATCACAAGCCTATGGCATTTTACATTGTATAAATTGGCCTAGCAGCTGTCAGAAATTTCCTCTACTCATATGAAGCCAGAGAAAACAGCAACATTTAACAAAATTAACGTTTCACAATTCGGCTCCATTACAGCTCACAAGGTTCACTGACAAAACAACTATTTTATATTAAACACATTTCCAAACAAATACAACATGCTAACATTATTAGCACAAGTCTATGGCATTTTATATTGTATAAATTAGCCTAGTAACAAGCGGAAATTTCCTCTACCCATATACAGCCAGGATATATCGAGACTTAAAATGCTATTTTGTCACAATTTATTGTTTCTTATCTGTGAAATAAGTTTTAAAAATGCTTCATTTCCACTGAGGGAAATGGTTTTCAGCGTACAAAAAAAAGACAGGAGGTCTGCGTTCCTGCAACGTGTACTTTCATTTCTGGAGAGGTGCACACCTTACAATGAAATGTCATTACAAATCTGACTAAAAACTGGCCCAAAGTTTAAAATCTTTAATTCACAAATCTTTAAAATTAGATTTAGTTTCAATGAATATTAACACATTCTAACCACATACATGTACAATTAAAAGGACTAAATTAATTCAAATTAAATAAGTAAATCATGCAATGTTTTAAAGACTGAAATATAGTTTTAGTGAGCAGTTTAGGAACACTGTGCTTTGCTGCCTTATCTTAAATTGATGCTCAACTGTAATGTCTTCCAATTAAAATAATAAATTACACATTGCCACCTGTGAATACAACTTGAAATTATGGGAGTTTTCACAGGCACACAAAGATTGATGTTTCTGTGAGCACATGCTCACAATTAAGGGTAGCCTGACAATGGATGTGTCAGCATCTGTTATCAACTTCGAGTTTCTGTCAGGATCTTGACTGCTGAACTGAGATTTTAGTGAGTGCATCACACTGAAACTGTAAAAGTGGGGGGAGCGACACCTTTCACATTACACATCGTCACTTAAACTATTCTCTTTAGTTTCCCTATGACATATACCAGATCCTGACCAAGCACATCAAGTGCAATAGTTTGAGAGAAGTAGCACAAAATCATTTTGTGACAATAAGCTTTTGCTGGATCAATATATTCATTGAGTAGTGATTCCTTCCTATATTGAGCCTCCACACCCACAGGTGTGTAGAGTGCAGATGAATGGGTAGCTTCACACACTGTAAGGATGTAGCTGTGCGTGATATGGGAGTAGAGAATAAGGATGAGGAGTAATCTGATGCCAGACTTGTGTGATATATTCAATATCCTTCGACATCAATCACCATCTGCTCCCCCTGGCCTGAAGCTGCACCGCACTTTCACCGTTTGATTTCCTGACTAGCGAGCACTGCATTAACCTCTCTGCTGCTCGTCTCTGCAAACAACGACACCCAAGGAAGCCTAATCCCAAACCTCGGGCATTTGCACCGGGAGACTCATTATATTACACAACATTACACCCCTTCACAGAGAAACACTCCTTCCAGTGCTGAGACTGGGGCGTATTGCTCCCGCTCTCCCAAATGGATTTCTAACTCAGTCATTTTAGCCAAATTGCCCTTCAGCCTTCTGCAAACATCTCTGAGCCAGACACCATTTCCTCTCTGTTACTGATTGTGACTGGAAGTGATTGCACTGAAGGAGCAAAGCTGTGTGTGTGTGTGTGAGTGTGTGTGTGTATATGTGTGATATTGTATGCATTCCTGCCCTTGTGAAGATATTGTCCCTAAACTGTCTGGATGTATGCACAATGACCATCCTCTTGCAGGGGTGTATTTTTGGACTCTGAGCAAGCGGCAGCCTCTGGGGCTTAAAAATAAAGCTAACACCTGAAGTCTCAAAAACTGCAGTTCCTCTAATGGCCCTTTGAGGCTGGCTCCAAGAGCAAGTCAATCCCCACAGACTCCCATGTCAAAATGCCCAACTTTACAGTAGAAATAAACATGTTTACAGCCTAGTTTTGGTTTCTATAATTAATCCATCCCTTCATCACAACTGCACAGGGGGTGACATTTTACATTGTTTACCCATTTAAATGTTGTTAAGACCTAGAGTTACACATAATTAGGGGCATGGCTGCTTGGGTGAGTGCTGTCTATAGACAAGTAGCTACGGCGACAATGTTGGTTAGGTAACATAACCATGGTGTAACCCCTGGTTTACAGAGTATACGTGACTCACATTACTATGCTTAAGGCGCCTGGCATTTTTGCTGGAGTGCTCTGAATTGAAGTTGAAAAAACTTCAACTCAGAGTGGAAAAGTGCCCCATGTTAAGCCACACGTATACTCCACGCAAGGTACCATGGGGGCTAGGAATGAGGCGGATGAAAAGCTCGGTTTTCCTGAGTAAAACATCATGTTTGTGTTTAAGAAGAATGTTTTATATAATTAATATTGGATGAAATCACACACAAGCGGCTGTGGCC
>JAPZEB010000015.1:780469-791648 GCA_029783705.1 Chaetodon striatus | reverse complement strand
ACAACCTATCACGGAGCTGACCTCACTGGGCGAGGCTTCTTGAAGCATGAATATTTAAGGGCGTAACATGTAAATGACGATTGGATTCAGCCGCCGTATTTATCAAGACCTGATCATTCGTACGCTCGGATCGGTCAGATACGAACCCTTTCATAAATCACACGCGGGTCCTATCGTACGATCAATCCTGCGCCCAGATCTGCACCTGTTTCCACGCAAGTTTGATAAATGAGGGCCAGTGTGAAGCCAGTATCTGCTTCCTCACTTAGCAGGCTGCTCTTGGTGTCTAAGGTTGTGAGTTTGAGCACCAGGTGATGCAGAATGAACATGTTAATGCCCACTCAGGCAAAAGCCTTGCTCACAGCAGACATTTTGACTTGTTGTACAAGGAAAAGCATGCTGGTTGCTAATAACACGAACAACAGCTCTGTTGTGTTCAAGGGTTCCGGTGAGAGTGACATTGAGCAAGCATACAGAGCACAAGGATCCTGAAATCAAAGCAGCTAATTGGAATTCAGCCATCATTAATTTCATTATTTACACCCGTGTTGTTCCTACTGTGAAAATGTCTAACGGGAAAAGGACTTTTGTGCTGTGTAGATTAGAGACACGTGATTTCTAAGATATTTATACAACTTTTTTTTTGTAAATAAGCTATGATCCGGGCAGTTCTGCAGATGGACCCTAATGTATTTCTTGTTTGTCTTTCTCCTTCTTCTCCTCCTCCTTCCTCTTACTCCTCAAAATGGCAAACAAGGGTATCATTTTAAGAAATACTTATTATAAAGCAACAGTGTGTGTGTGAGCGTGTGTTTGTGTGTGTGTGTTTTTTTTAACACTCTTCCTGTCTCATTCAGACACACCAGTCCCATCTACAAAAACTAATGTGTTCAAATCACCATTTCCCTAGTTATCTCAAGGACTTTCTTGGGTTCTCATCCATGTTGTTAGCTTGAAATGAATCGAAGGTAGATGAGTCCATCACAACATGGTGCTGTCAACGTTTAGCTGGCCTAATTCTGCCTCACACGGAGCTGTCAGACCCACTTCTTCAGTAATAACCAATTAAAGACAAGAAAACCTGGTGTTTTCCCCTGTGAAGCTCAGTGGGATTTCATCACACCCCGTCTGTCGAAGCAACCGCTTCTCCAACAGCGATTCCAAAGCTTCATAACACACCTGCACCACAACCAGACTGCAGGCAAGGGCTGTTACAGTTCTGTTTGTATTTGTTGATGCATTTAGTACTGCAGGGAGGACAGGAATGGAAATGAGCAGAAGGAGGTAACATTACTACCAGAGAAGACTATCCTACTACAAAACACGTGGCTGCTGTTAAACTGTACTGACGATAGTTACTGTGATTTGGCCAGACAGTGGCGGATTAAAACCAAGAAGTTTTTCATCCTAAATGACCCACCAGGTCGTATGGTCATTGACCTCAAAAATGGGCAAATTTAAAAGAAACAATAGTCTCCGAAAAATGCTTTGTGTGCTCTGTGTTACTGCTGCTAAACACATAACCTAACAGAAAAAGTGTACTGGTTCATGACCTGTGTTATATACTGGTGGCCGCAGTGCCATATTCTTTATTGGTCTAATAAAGTGGTTCTCAACTTTTTTCAGTAATTTACCCCCTGGCCAGTGCAAAACACTTCTGGTAGAAAAAAATGCAGATATAAAGAGGTACAACAAAATAAGGTAAGTCCAATTACAACACTTTCTTTTTGATACTGAAGCTATTGTGTTGGTTCTGTTTTCATTTTCTTTTTCACTTCTTCATCCGTGTGTCAGCTGTATTGCAGCTATGCTTCAACCACCAATCCATTTTCTTGATTCAGTAACAAAACTGCCTTCCCGGTCACAGTGAACAAACACTAATGTGATACTGTTTGTTGTGGCAGTTGACAATTTATGGCAGTTAACAGCCACATTGAAAATAACAATCTTGAATATAAAATATGGTAATTTACTCACATTTACTTTTAGTTATTGGACTTGTTGAAGTATAATTATTTAAGGAATAATGTACGATTGCCTTTTCTAAAAATATTATAAAAATAAAAAATCTAACATACACCCTGCAGTACTACAGAGTACCCCTGGGGGTACCCATACCCCCATATGAGAAGCACTGCTCCAAAGTATCCCAAGGGATACTGATACCCCCATATGAGAAACACTGCTCCAGAGTACCCCTAGCTGTACCTGTACTCCTATATAAGGAGCACTGTTCCAAAGTACACCTAAGGATACCCATACCTCTGTCTGAGAAACACTGCTCTAAAATACCTCCCGGGGTTCCTGTACCCCCATTTGAGAGACACTGCTCTAAAATACCCATATGGATACCCATACCAACATATGAGAAACGATGCTCCAAAGTATCCTTAGCCCTACCCTTACGTCCATATGAGAAAGAAACACTGCTCCAAAGTATCCCTAGCCCTACCCTTATCCCCACCCCCTCGTGAGAAATACCCGGTCCCCCATTTGAGAAGCACTGCTCCAAAATGCCCATGGGGGTACCCATATTTCAGAAACACTGGTCTAATATATAATTGCTGTTTCCAGAGTAGTCATTATTTAATTAGCAAGAAAACATGGCAGGCAGAGAAAGCAAATCATCTTGTCTTTGAGGAAAAAATTAAAATATAACCTATGATTTCAGGTTTAGTTTAGAAGGTTTAGAATACCAGGTGGGTTCAGCTTTGTCCAAACTTAGAGGCATCGGTATGGGTGGGGGGTATACGCAGGTATACAGGGTATACCCCCCTCTTTTTTGGGACATTTACAGTATACCCACCTATCAGCCAAAAAGCCATTGCAATGTATAGGAGAGTATGCCCACACCCTCCTCGGTAACCTACCCATCTACCCAGTAGTTTACCCACCTCAACAATTACCACTACACCACCATGGGAGGTGATAGCAAGTATAGCATAGTGGTGTATTTGCCTGTGTTGTGGAGAAACTATGCAAACTTTAAACATACTCAACATACAGATCCTCTGCAGAGTCACAGAACTCTGACTTTATATCTCTATTGAAATGTATTATAACTGTTACGAATCACTATAGCTGCTGTCCTCTACGAAAGAGAAGAACCACCACCTTTCTAGTCCGGTTTATGATCGTACATAGAAACAGTGGAGTAATCGAGTGTCAGGAATATTCTTCTCCACATCCCACCAGTATGAAGGTCCCTATAGTTAACAGGCTGAATCACTGCGATACAGATCTGAAATGACAGGAATCTGGTTGCTGATTGCGTCATCCTTGATCATACAGTGAGGTCGATTTTCACACGTCGCACCCACACATCCTGCTGTCGTTTTATTTGAAGGTCTTGGGGCTGCTTTTCGGTTTGGGTGGCAGCCCCTCCCCCCGTGACACACGACAAGCCAGCCATCTGTAACAGGGGGTCCTAAATCTCTCCCGAGGCTTTGGTAAAGGAGAGTAATGATAGATTGATTGCAGCTTTGCTGTCCTCCTCCCTCCCCTTCGCCTACCCTTCCTCCGACCCTGACAACGATAAAAGTCCACCATCTTCCTCACCTCACAGAGGACAGAAGGATTAGGTAAAGGGAGGGTGAAGAAGATATAAGTATTCCACATTTTTTTTGGCCCAGCAGAGGGAGAGAAAGTAGGGCGAAATGGCAGATTGCCATGATGGTAGTCAGTGAGTCATCTGTCAGTCTGGCCAACAGTGTTGTTAAGAGCAACCAACCTCAACAAGTACCAACCTGATCAGATCAAACATTCCCCTTGTCACACTAATATTTATGCCAAGCTATCTTACTATCCAGTTTTTCATTCAATTAGCTATACAAAAGATCACTTCCTAATGTGGTGTACCTGATCTCATGCCACTATCAGACAAACATTTCCATTAGTTCACAATAAATATTGCAGTCTAATAGACTAAAGTAATGAGCATATTCATTCCCCAATCATGCTTTCCATTTCAGACACTGTGGCATCCTAGAGTTAGTTGTCTGTTAGGCAGATAAACCAAAGTATTGGACAAAGCGAAATTCTGACCTGATGATGGTACTGAATAAACCGCCACAAAGAACATGAATGTCTGTACCAAATGGCATTGTAATGCATCCATTAGTTGTTTAGACATTTCACTCTAAACCACAAAATAACGACTGGACTTGCAAGAAAATCCAAGAGATCATCAAAGTCATTAGGATTCATAAAATTAACATCTTTACAATATTCCATGGCAATCCATTCAGTAGTTACTGAGATATTTAGTCTGGACCAAACGTTTTCAAACATCTAGAGAGTTGAAGGGGGCTGAGGAAGTGATGTAAGTCAAAGATACTGCATGAGGTGAAAGAAACATGCAGGTGTTCTAAAGACAACAGGAAGTTAGTAATTGTACTTTGGCCCATTTATCATCATGGTCAGCTGGAACTGAAGCAGTGGCTGAGACACACAGCTCAGGTTAATTAAGGGTAATTTAACCTGATTGCTTCAATTTGTGTAAAAAAAAAGAAAAACACACTCCTCTGAGTCATAATTGAGTCCAATCTGAATACACAGGCCCACAGTGTCAGACTTTGAAAACCCTGGTCTGAACCAAAGTGACGGACCGACCAATGGACCAAAAATTCACATTGTCATCCCTTAAGCCACAACACTGAAAAAGCTTCTGAAAAGTAGTGGCCATTCCTGTAGCACCACCACTTTAAGTCCTCACTGCTAGTGGAAGCAGCCAGCCCAATTGGCAAAAGGTAATGGCATTGTACAATACTTTACATTTGCACGTTTCATACTGGACATGTCATATTGATGTTTCTATAGTGATGTAGTGTAAATGCTAACCCTGTGATTGGGAGGTGGAGAGGATGGTGTATGGTATGACTGTTAGGCTAGATGCCTGATGAGCCACAACGAGATCAACAAGCATTAAAACTGGTTATTTTTCAGCGAGTCGTTGCATATCCAGCAGTGTTTATTTTCAGCCAACAGTCACTGTGTTTCCATCACAGATAGTGCCATGAAAAGAAGTTGGTTTTTACCATGACATCACTGTGTTTTCAGCTGGGCTAGTGCCACAAAGAGTGGTTATTTTTTTACAGAGACATCACTTCATTTTCAGAGACAACACCATGAAAAGTTGTTGTTTTTACTGGGACATCACTGGGTTTCCAGTCGGGATAGTGCCCCAAAGACTGGTTCGAGACATTCCAGCAGTTTGGTGAAAAGCAGTTGTTTTTTACTGGGACATCACTGCATTTCCAGCTGGGATAGAGTCACGAAAAGTTGTTGTTTTTTACCGACATATTGCTGCATTTCCAGCTAGGATGGTGGCACAAAAGAGGTTTTGTTTTTTTTACCAAGACTACTGTGTTTGCAGTCAATGTTGTGCCACGAAAACTGGTACAAGACATCACTGTGTTTCTAGCTAAAAATTTCCATGAAAAGTGGTATTTTATACTAAAACACTACTGCGTTTTCAACTGGGATAGTGCCACAAATACTGGTTATAGACATTGCTACATATCCTGCCCAAACAGTGTAGCGAAAAGCAGTTGTTTTTTACCAAGACGTGTTTCTAGCCAGGATGGTGGCACTAAAAATGGTTGTTTTTTATCAAGACCACTCTATTTCTAGCTGAAATAGTGTCACAAAAGGTTGATGTTTTTCACCAGCACATTGCTGCATTTCCAGCCTGGATAGTGCCACAAAAAGTGGTTGTTTTTTTACCAAGACATCGCTGCGTTTTCAGCCAGGATAGTGCCACCAAAACTGTGTTTTTTCAGGCCCAAACATGACCTTATCCTAAACACAACCAAGTGGTTTTTTGCCTACACCCAAATACACGTCAACCATAGCACTATTGAAACATAAAGACATGTAAAGTTTTAACATATCTGCTACGTACTGTGTAATAACCATCAGTGGTTTGCAGAAATGTAGAGTGCCAACACTTATCCTGGTGATTGGGTTGGGAAGCAACGCATCAGTCCTCCATCAGTGTCTAAACAGAATGTGTGTGTAGACAGCTGTATTAATATCTCTTCCATCAGATGCGCAAAAGACAGACAACTGAATACAACGGCTGAAACGCAACCTGTGTAGACAGCTTGTTAGCCTTACTGCTGGTAAGGCTGCAGATATTAGCAAAGTATGTTGTTTGTTACATCCAGTGACTCTTCACCCAAGAGAAATGACAGCATAAGGCACTCAAATTTCTAAATACAACGTATGCTTACATTTAACTGACAAGTGCCCAGCCGTATGATTTATGACTCTCGTCTGTCAGGAGCAAAAACAAAAGTAGCTTTTTTATGTCAGGTGGATGGAAGCAAGCCCAGAAAGCGTGCGACTTTGGCACAGCAAACTGCTGTTCACATCCTGTTTCCTAGCAACAGTCAACGTTAGCTTCTTTAAACCCTGACCACGATCTTTCCCCAACCTTAAAAATTTATTTCCTTTAACCCAACTCCACTACAGTGTCGGTCAGTCTTTGACGCTGTGGATTACGGAAGAAAAGAGAGAGCCAGGATATCTAATGACAGTGAATGCTGCTGCTTGTAGCTGACTGCTGTTGAGGAGACATGCATTTCTTCCTCATTGTAGAGACAATTTGGCAACAGTGGCAGTACCTCAGCAGAATTAATTGGGATTAATAGAATGAATCTACAGTGTGACAGTCAGTGGGGACAGGTTGCTCCTCTACGTTACAGCCACACAGAAAGCTGGAGGGATTCTAATGGAAAAATCTTGCCGAGTTCAGCTTTAAAGTTTAGTCAATTATCCTCCAGGAGCAGCTGAAATTCTTCAGTGTTTCGGTTCATTTTGATTTGTGGTCCTCGAGGAGCTGCAAGGTTGTGACAGATTTCTTTAACCATTTGTAAAAGATCTTAGACCCAAGGGACCTTTGTCCAATGCTTTGTTGAGAGTGGCACCTCTGTTACTGTCAGCAAGTTCCTCACAGAGTCTGCAGCAGCTCAGTCTTGCTGTTAACACAGTAGCTGTTATTTTAATTTGAGCAACTATTTTATTTCATCTCAATGTGAGCTGACAGCAAGGCCTGGTGCTTTTATGGAAACAAATTACTCATTAAATGCAGCATGTTTCTGTAACCTTGGAGGAGCAGAGATGCTGGTGAGTATACAGAAGGCAAATCTCCCCACTGCTGCATATCTGACAGAAAGAATTTGCTCTTAAACATTGACTCTGACCTTATGCCCACATAACCTAACGTAATGCTTGTCCTGTTGTCTGATGATGTACAGTCAAAAATGTGGAGAAATAGAAAAAAAAACACAGTATCACAAAGAAAGCATTCAGCCAGCTAGACAAGTAGAAAAGCAGCCATCAGTAACTTTGCAATGAACTTGCTTTTACACAATTTGAGGCTTTTGAATTAAATGTCAGAGATAGCCCTCAGGTACAGCTAACCTTTATTTTTTGGGAACCATGAAACAGATACAAATGTCCACAAAGCCAACAAAGCATAACCTATTATTGATACAGGCAAGACCTTTGCTGTTTTGGGTGAATAACACACAAGAACATTTTGCAATTCTTTGTCATTATTTTTATATTTGTAATATATTTTTGACTTTGCGAGTAAAAGTAAAAAATAATAGCAGCAAAATACAGCACAGCCTCAGATATAAGACCTGTACAACCATAAGACTTTTTGAAGATAAGAAACTGTTTATCAGACTAGTCCTGTCTCTGTTGCCCTAAGATAATATAAGTCCAATCCTGATCCTCGAAATCTTTCTCTCTTCACAGTAAAAAATACAATGCTTAAACATTAAAGCAGAACATAACATCTAGCATTTTTGTAGCTTGTCAAGAGCACATTTTCGAGGTGTGCTAATTTTTTGTTCTTTTTACTACAATGTAAACCCCAACTTGCTCACTCAACTGAATTTTTTGGGGATGTTTCATGTATTTTTTATGTTTTTGTAAACTTGAACTCAAAACTGTTGGTTTAGTAGAATACAGTAACATAAAAGTTTTGAGTACACCAGACACAAAATAAATGTCACATGACCCTTGTCTGACAGGAATTTTAGGTCAGTTTAGAATAACTTTTTATGGTGTGTTTGAGCATTTATAATTATGTCACATGAACATAAAAACATTGAGTTACCGTTCAAAACATTCTTTTTTAAATTTCATTGAACTGTAGAAATATTGTGGAAAGCTTAGGTTTCTCAATTGCAAGAATAAGGCGAGAGAAGAGAAACTCTGAACCAGGAAGCGCTCCTTATTTCACCTCAGTGCAACTTAATATTACACACTCTAATATCCACACTGGCAGGAGATTACTAACGGTGTATACAACTTAACTCACAGTGCAATCACAACATAAACTGTCACACATCAGAACAATTGTAAATAATCACTGTGTAATGGGTAACTTGAGTGATTTAGAACATTTAAACACAGATTTCTTCAGCTTATGGCCTTAAACAAATTGTCTCACAGCATGCTGGGAAGCTCCATCCATTAAGCCCCAGCACACCACAACATGTTAAGTGCACAGTGATAGTATTGTTTATTGGCCTTAAACTAATTAGGCAAAACTGGCTTTATAAATTTTAGTCACATTAACTCAAAACTTTAAAAATTGCTGACTTAACATAAAAAATAAAAAAAATATGTTATGCTCACATGGGATGAGTTTTTGTGTCAAGTGAACATAAAGTTATAATGTCATTTTGGGCATTTATGTAGACTTCACATCAAAATTTAGTGTCGAGGATGGATTGAGGTTTACAGTGTTGACACCACTCTCCTGTTTAACACAGACTCAGAATGATTTGCTCTGGCAGTTCTCTATTTGAGTTTGCATTGATAATAATAGCTGCTTGACAAGTTTCAGCAGCCACGGCAACATAATCCAGCTAGCGCAAACACCAACTCTGGAGGACCATGCAGCCCAGACTACCTGCTGGACTTTTAGTCAACTTTCTGTTACTGCCGTTACACAGGTGAGACCTGGGGTGGCAGTGATACAATGGTTTCAAGATATACTGTGATATAAAAGTTGAGGGTTATCATGCTGTGAACATTGCTCTACAATAATGTAATAATTATATAATAATCAGTTACAGCAATAAAGCTTTTGTCCAACCTACAATAACCCACAACAGGCTAATTTTAATTCCTATAAGGAACATTCTAATTGAAAACAATATAAATTCTGTAGTACCGTGATACCTTGAAACTGCAATATTTTCCGAGACGGTTATCGTACCATGAAAATCTCATATTGTTGCAACCCTAGGTAGACCTGACACTGGGGGTGGGGGAGTCACTGCTACAACCACCCACGGAAGTTCCAGCTCCTGAGTTGCTGCCTGCTCTCCTCCCTAAAAAAGCAATCCTCAATGGCTGGGAGCGAGGCGGAGAGTCCGTGAGGTGGCTAGCAGCTAATTCTTGTCTCACAATAAACAGTTAGAGAGTGGGTGCAAGGATGGGCTGAGTAAATGCACTGTGGGAACTCTACATTTAAATAAGAGGAAATAAATCAGTGTCTGGGAAATCCTGAGTTGTTGTATGAAGTGTGTGTCCATGGTCGTGTAGTTGGAGGGGCTTGGGACAGAGAGGGGAAAGCAGCAGGAGGAGGGTGTATTTTAAAATTCTGACATTTTTTTTGCCCTCTTCCCCATTCCTGCCTACCCCAGCTTTAAGGAGAACGTACCTGGGGTCTTGTTCCTTACATCTTCTGCATTGTCACACACCACGTAGACACTATTTGCACATACCACACATACATCACCCTCCACTCCTCCAATGCATTTACTGGAGGGGAGGGTTCTAGAAGAATGTGGTGGATATCTCTGTAATGTATGTGACATTATTCTATGTAGTCTACAATCACAAATCTAAGGGGATTCACAATCTGTATGACACTGTATCCTTTGACAGCCTTTTTCTGTACCTTTAGGGACAAGTGTTGTGTCTCAGTCAGTTTTCTCATTGCTTTGCTTTCGCTTTTACCTTAACTTCAACCCTAACCCCAACATCTGAGGGTAACACTACAAAAAACACTCTACAATGAAGAAAGAAACTCCATTCCAAGGGGAAACCAACCAGCCCTTAACTCACTCCACTCCACTCACTTGTAAATATGTTAATATCTAGTCATGTCATATCTAGAGACCTCATATTATATCCAACCCCAATACACCATACTCCCTGTACAGAGGGTAGTATGTAGGGAAAAATAATGTCTAAGCATGCCAGTGCAAACCTCAGATGTCCAATTTTGTATGTGCGATTCATTTCCCTGGCCAGTCTGCTGAATGTGTGCCATGCCATGTCTGCACACTGTGAGACAGCTGGAGCCAAGCTAAGACAGCTCTGAGCAGTGTGCTAACCCAGAACTACATCACAGAGCTGACCCACATGCAGACTGCCTACGGTTCATTTTACACTCTGCACTTTGATAATGGAGAGTAGAGATGCTACCTTCACACGAGTGCTGGCTCCAGACGGTTCTCCACAGATCGCTGACTGACTCTAACCTGACTGTTGTTCACTCTGTGGTTTAGATCTCATTGAGGTCCATCTGTTTCCTTGATCTGCCTACTGTCATGTCTTTTACTTTATTGCTGCTTGTCACTGTATTAGTGGATGAAATTAGAACGTGTCGTTATGATGCCATGAGTTTGTCAGACAGTTCTGTTTAATCAAAAGTGTTTGTTTACTTCTTAATTTTGGTGACATCTTGGTGATAAGTGTTCTTCATCACATTTCACACTCAGTGCTGTTATTGTTGCTGTTTGGGAAACAAAGCTTTTCCTGCTGTATTTAATGGTTCAGCTTGGAAAATATAAAATAAGAGTACCTGGAAGCTGGTTCAAGGTGGAATCGTGTTGTCATTTGACATTTCTATGTGCTGACTGAAGCCAAATTATTGACATTGTCAGAACTTGCACATGCATCTGCTGATTGACTCAGTTAGAACTGGTTAGTTAGATTATAACAGATGTATGAAGCTCATGTCATACTGTTAAATAATAGCAGAAAAGACATAGTAAAAGAACACTTAGCCATTTCATTAAGACTAACAAGCCCTGACTCTAAAGTGGGCCCTAGGGTCCAGAGTCTTTGTAACAGCCCATAATACAAGAAAAAAAATGTCGATTTTGCTTTTTCTTTTCTTTTTTTTTTTTTTTTTTTAGCCACA
>JAPZEB010000015.1:758704-772669 GCA_029783705.1 Chaetodon striatus | reverse complement strand
GAAAAATGTCAACATCTGTTACAAAAGTCAATCAACAAAATGTGGGACACATGGCTATTAAAACTGAAGATTCAATATGGAGCAGAGAGAACAAAAAATGAGTTTAACAATCTCACCAAGCAAATGGTTGTAAATGCACCATTCTAACCAAGCTAAAAGCTAGCATTGAGGTTAGCTCTACACACTTGTTTACATATGTTCACTTCTGGCTCCAAAAATCCAAGATGGCGATGGCCAAAATGCAAAAATATAGAGATAGAGCACATTTAAGTCCCGCTCTTACCGGAGAGGAAAACAATTCATCGGTACCGCTCTACTTTGTTTTGCGTAAAGGTGCCTTGTTGTCATTTACATTTTCCAGGAAACTACACAAAAATGCCTGAGAGCTGCTTTGTGTTGGATGCACTTCCAACATGGTAAAGAAGTTTTCAGCCAACACATTCTCGCTCCAACCTCATCACATATTGATGTTTTGTCATGGACTTTCCACATCAAGATGTGATGTGAAAGGTATCCTGGGTGGATTGTTGACGTTCTTGGACGCCGTGTCAACGTCATCCTGTTACATGCATTGTCTGTTTTGAAAATACACTTCAGTTTTCACAGGAAATGCACAGTTTGCATATAATCTCTTTCAAAATAAACCTACTATGTTGGTACAACACACTGAATTGACATTTTTTACCTTCAACAACAAATACACATGGTTACATTTCGCCAACACACACATAGTTGGGTTTAGAAAAAAGAACAGGGTTTGGCTTTACAATCGGAAAGGAATCGGAAAGGAAAGCTAACACACGGTCTCCCGGGTGAAAGTCTGTGGTTGTTGTACACATCCACCACCCCTCGTACTCAACCTACTTGGATTTTCACCCTCTAACTTACATTGTTGTCTGGCCGTGTTTACCCCTGACGCCACCGGGCACTGTTACACAACAACAGCAATTAGCTGCGGATCACACCGACCCGAAAGTACGGCTTCTTTCGTCTGGGTGTGATGCCAGAAGTCACTACCCAAGTGCTGGTATTCAACAACCAAAAAACTAAGCTATTAATAAGACAGCAAGGATTTTGTTAATTTGGCCAGATAAACTGTAGATTGAAGCTAACTAAGCTAATATAAGGCCTGGTTTTGATCTTTGTTAGCTTAAATGATGATCTTTCCTGGTGATTAAATCAGATAGTTGTAAATATCAAAGAATGCCACTACTGGTCATTCAGTTCTCCAAGATAAACAAGGTAAGGTGAGGAAACTCTGGTGCTATGACACAAGGTGCTAAAATAATCCTTTGACATGATGGAATCTAATGTTTTGAGCTAGCTACAGATATTTGTTGACTTTTTAGCCCATGGCTGCATGTTGTAGCGCCAGTAGTTTTCCCCTCTGGTGGACGTGGTTTTCAGAGTATGACGTGTCGCGCTCTGTCTCTATAGATGTATAACAGTAACTGGATAAAGGATCCCAAGAGTGTGCCTTTTCAAGTAAATGAAATGGCTCACCTGGTGCATATACCAAAAAAGTTTTCTTTACTCTCATGGTATGTGGTCCACTAAATGTGCACATTAGTGTTTTTCCCACTGGCCCCACCTGCAAGCTCCCACACAGCTCATAGAACTACATTCTGATGACACCACAAATTTTTAAATTGCTTTTCTCTGCTCGTGGTAGGTTTTCCAAATATAAACCTCCACGTCACAATAAAAAGAGGCATAATTGACCTTGTTTGCAGTTTGATGTGTCCTGACAACAGTTTAAAGACGTGTCTTTATGATGGTGGTCTATGGGGAGGATGCTCTTTGGGCTGCAGGGGATTTTTTCGCTGCAATACCGCGAGCAGCCACTGGGAAATATTGGAAACAACGCTTAGCTGCGCTCCTGAGGGCTACTACTATGCTTTGTATACGTGATATATCAATTTAATTTGTTATTGTGTTAATTATAATGCATTTACAGTATGTTTGCATACACATTCAACACATAAATATTTGCGTATCAGTGGTGGTCTGTATATGCCTTATGTAGGATAAGCATATATACATGTACATAGATGTATTTATGTATCTGTTGCATACAGATGGCAACATTATTATGAATATACATTCAGTGTAAAGACAGCATACTGTACATGGCTGTTTCATGGCACATGTACAGTATAGTAGTACAGGTAGGCCTTGGGATTCAAACATTTTACTCTAAATGTATCTCTAAGGAGGTCTTGAGTTGTTCAAGGCTGATCTGGTGGATTGACACTGATCCACTCAATGTGCTCCATCTCTGATATAATGCAGCTTGAATACAATTTATTTAAAAATTTTTTAGAGGAATTGATACTACACAGGATATCTCTGGAATGCCCTTAAGGAAATTTTTCCACAGTTTTTTATTTTTTTATTTTATTCGTATCATTTAGAATATCACAACAAAATATCATTATTGACCTTCACATCCCTCCTCAGTCAGCAGCTTACTGAAACACTTGCATATCTATAGTCAGTATCTGCCTGACCTTGCTCTTTAGATGGTGCAAATATCAGACAGTGTCCACATCTAATACAGGATGTAGATAAACATTAGAATCCTGCTAAGACTTGCCTGCAGGGCTGATACCAGACGAGACTGTGTTATTGATCGGTATTTGCGAAACTGAGGCCCATGCACCTGGCTGGGCTCAACGTGACATAAATTAACTGCAGCTGCTCTCATGTGCCTGCTCCTTCCCTCCTGTTTGATATTCCCACCCATGCCTGTTCCAGGGAGCCGCTGACAAAGAGATCCGCATACTGAGGCGAGGCGAGGCGGAGCACCGCTGCATATCACACGCACTATAATTACCCCAAAGCTCCTCGCAACTATGGAATAACAAATGAGTAATCAGTTGTGTGTTTGCAACTGGTCTGAAGGAATCAGATGCAACACAACAACCATGTACAGGAAGATGGAGAGATTCACACCAAATTTCCAGCCGGATCCCAAAGAGGCTGCTGCAGTGCTGGCTCACTGAATTAGAGAGGAAATGTTCTTTCTGGCTCAGCCGTGCCCTGGGGACCGAGCTGAAAACAGACCTCCAGCAACTTCATTTTCCAGCACATGAAGCTCTAAAAAATGTGATTAAATCAATTCTTGCAGTCTGGTATGGAAGCCCCCACCACTCCATCTCTCTGACTTGCCAGTGGCATCTACATCTCCAGTGGTCAATCTCAGTGTTACACAAGGATTCAGAAAGGCCTAGGTAAGATGTAGAGAGGCTGGAGAGAGCATGAGAACTAGCAGCCAGAGCTAGGACAAGCTTCTAACAGGCTTAAAGAGGTACTTCAGTGATTTACTTTTTTTCAAGTAACAGTTTGACATTTTGGGAAATGTGCTTTTTTTTGCTCGAGAGTTATATATTCAGATTAATAACACTCATGTCTATATCATAAATACAAAGCTAGATCCAGCAGACAATTAGCTAAGCCTAGCATAAAGACTGGAAACGGGGAAACAGCTAGCCTGGCTCTTACCAAAGTTCAGAAATACACCTACACCACATTCTCATTCCCAGGTTGTCAAATACCCATGCTATGTCACATCCCTGGGGTCTTGCACAGGGCACCCTGTAGCATCTCGATGTGACGCACAGCTGAAACACACTGTGACATGTCGTTAATGTTGTGAAGCAGTCAAGCCGAATATATCTACATAGGGCACTGCCATGCTTCTACAAGATCCCAGCATAAAAAAAACAAACGCTGGCTCCAAATTGGGCCATAAACGTTTTTGCCACAATAGTTAGCACCCCCTCCACGACTAGCGGTGTTAGAAAAACACAGATTTTTGTTAACGTGAAACTTCTTTATTTACAGTTTTTACCTGTTTAAATCACCTGGTCTGTTTGTTTTGGAAAAGAGGAGATCTCTATGGATGAGTCACCTCCTGCTAAAAACCTCCTGAATATCTGGATCTTAAGTTATCAGAGGAAAAAGGCAAGCACACATTAGCAACTGCTGGGCTAGCTGCCTATCTGGGATGTGCAAAAAAGCGTAGGAGCAACATTGATTTGCAAACTGGAACTTTATTTTGTGTTTTTGTTGGTTTTATTCACTTGGTCTGTTTGTTGTGAAGAGGAAGAGACCAGTAAAAACCTCCTAAACAATGAACACTGAGGAAATTCTAAAACTGCCTTTTGGTTTTAAACGGGACACCACCTCTGGTCTCTTTCTTTATACTACGTCAGTTTCTCTCAGCGTCAAGTATCGCCCCGGATGGATTTACAGTTACCCAAAAGTCCATTGCATCCCATAAAGACACTACAGGGTGCTTTTGGCATCAATATCAGACTTAGGGCATGACAAAGCATAAGTATTTGACGACCTGGGAATGAAACCTGGCTGGCACCTACCAACACCTCTAAAGTTGACTAGCTAACACTTTATAGCAACATAAAAACAGAAAATGACAATTTATGCATTTAGAAGAATACCCCTCGAGAGTATTCCAAAATGTGTTTGTTGGTAAGTGTGACAGCTCTGCCTACATGATTTGCATATTAAAGCCAGTACTGAGTGACCTTTAATGAGTGACATTTAAATCATTGATTAATTTGAATTGAAGTCATGTCAAGGATTTTTGTTTGTTTCAGTGTATTTCATTTTGTGTGTATTTTCATTTGTGTACTGTGGTGGAGCCGATGCAAAAATTGCAAACAATTTACGTATCTTCTGAGTTAATAAGGTTGGTAACTGATTACAAAATAGTCTATGAGCCTCTTTTCTTTCCCCACAGGTGTTCCCTGAGAACAGTCTAATATGGAGGAGCCCTTAGTCAGTAAAGGCTATATTTATATTTGTGCTGCGTGCAGAGAATTGTTTCTGATGGCTGCCTCAATGCCTGGGCCTCATTTGGGCTCCTCATGCCATATTAACACAATCTCATGCCCACTGCCAGGAAGTGGAATTCAATTAGTGCAGCAGCAAGGCGGAGCAGGCCCAACCAAATGGCACCCTGACCAGCAGTTCAGGTGAGCGAAAATAATGAGGGGAAGCGGGCATTCTGGAAATTGAGTGCCAAACCTTTAGACGGACAATTCATGAAGGACAAGGCCGGAGGCATTTAGCCAAGAAGAAAGCAAAGTCTGCAGCAAATGGTACATGTGAGGGGAAATCCTTCAGAAGCTTCGATTAGTGAAATATGACATTATCTACTAAGATTTCTTTTGTGGCTGTGTTTCTGTTCTTTATCATTTTAGTCATTAGTTGATAGCCTGGGGTGATAACTAGGCAACAAGTTGAGTTAGGGGACCAAGGACATGATCTCAGATACAAGTGCCAGAATAAATTTTGGCATTGTGCATTTTTGCAAACCAGGGATTAGTGAAATTATTGACATTATTATGTAGCAGATACGTTGAAGCTGTGGTTAGGTGAAGGGGCCTTACACATGCCCCATTTTTGCTCCTTCAAATTCATTGTTTTCAGTAAGGATGTGCAGCAGGCATGCTAAAACACCAGCGCAACAGTGTTGCTGAGCACACGTTTTCCCAAGCACCTACTTTTTAGGGCGCAATGGCTGCACCGTTTGATAATCAAGTTCAACTTTTGGAACGTAGCATCACGCACTGCATGTCATGTAACTAGGATCACAGCTGACCAATATCTTTCCCTTCTTCTGTAAATATCAGTCTGTGGTAAATATGGAAAAGTTGATCATTTTGGTGCAGGGTTGCCTGTCCCATGGACGATATGCCTACACACAATAGGCCTACACACAAACAACCCCTGGCAGATGAGCTCTGCACTCAGGACTTCAGGTAAATAGGCTACAGTAATTGTTAAGGTTGCTGCGCTACTGAAAGCTGGCTCAAAAAAGGCACAAAGTTAGCACCCAGTGCCCGACCTCACGTTTTCCAGGTGGTTAAAGACACAGCGTGTGTGCAGTCCCTTAGGCACAAAAACTACCTGGCTGTGGTCAGGAAGTAAGTAAGATCACGTCGGGCTTAAAAAGCCAATCACAATCATGGCTGGAGAAACGGTCAATGTCTCTGTAAAAAACACTTGCTTTATATATCACTATCCAGTGCCAGTAAGTAAGGTACATTTTGATTTAATGGTTTTAAGCGTGTTTTTTGCATGGAAAAATTAGCATCAGCATCATCTAAGTTAACCATAGCTGTAAATGCACTAAACAAGCTAGCAGCTCACATTAGAGTTAGCTCCACTCTCTAATCCAAATATGGTTATATCTGGCTTCAAAAATCCAAGATGGCAAGGGTCATATTGCCAAAATCAAGGCTTCAAAACAGGAGTACACAAACCAGTGGGTGTTTCTTCAGTAAAAGACCACTAAGTAAATTCATTCTGCTGCCTCAACTGTCTGCATGTGGGTCCCTTCCCTGTTCTCCTCCTGCACTACCAACTGTAACATAATGCCAGTATTACCACTTTACATCTATAATGTCATTGCAAGTTAAATGAGGGTTAAATGAGGGTTAAATGTGTCACCGTGCTCTACTATGACTGATGAAATGTTGCCTTCACTTGTGTTATCATAAAAATATCATTAGACACTCATGCTAGATTCAACAGATAAGTATGTAAAGGCAGCGCACCACACTGAGTCATCCATTGCCATGGATACTCAGGGTTAACAGGCAGCCCCCATGAGCCAGACATTAGCAGGTCACACTGAACTTAACATATGGGACTGAAAGCCTGGCAGTGACTCACAACACGAATCCAGTCATGTTGGCACAGGAAACAGTAAAGAGGTAATATATGGACCAAGATAATAAACAGTGCACCTTCTCATCGAAATTTGGTCACTTCTGACTCACAAAATCAAGATGGTGACAGCAAAAAAAGAGGCTTGTTCACCTTTTTTTTTTTTTTTTTTTTAAAGTAGAAGCAGGTTGGAAATGGGTAGAGAGAGAGGGGTGTGATGCACAACAAAAGTCCCAATTCTAGAATTGAACCCAGGCAGTAATGTGGCATGTGCTGTAACCACTCAGGTACCAACACACTCAACAATCAATATCTGAATATACTGCTGAACATGACACTGCTGCTATGATAATGAAAGTGAAAGTGAAGTTGACTTTATTTCCAAAGTGGCAGACAGGGTGCAACCTACAGCTGAAAATGAAATTGCTGGACTTGGTTTTGGTTTGTCTCTAATGACAATAAAAACATCATTGTGTCAGAATTTACCAAAACCTCTCATGTGAAACCTCCATACATTGCTATGAAATTGACCATGAAAATGGCAATTTCCATTTTCATTAAAGATGAGCTAAAACCAAATGAAACATTTTTTCAGAAAGCAAAAGTTGAGGCTAAGATTGCTTTTTCAAGGTTAAGGTGTCTGTCAATTTGAAAATGAAATGTCTATTTCTCATTCAATGTTACTTAACATTGTGGCAGTGTTCAAGTATGTGTCAGACACTGAGTACATGCAGGGGAAATTATTTGTCAGTGGAGTTTTCATTTTAAGTCTGACTTTGTTCATTTTATTTTAATTTTTTATGTCAGCGGCAACAGCTGTAGCCAGAAGCAGTATATTTTCAGGTTGTCCGTCCCATTCTCGTGAATGCAATATCTCAGAAACACCTTTTTTTTTTTGGCACAAACGTCCACTGAAACATAAGGATGAACAGATTAGAGTTTGGTGGTCTATGGTCACTGACCTTCTGTCCATCTTCTGTCCTTGAACTTAATATCTCAAGAACACCTTGAGGGAATTTCTTTAAATTTGACAAAAAAATGTCCACTAAACCTCAAAGGTCAACTGATTTGATTTTGGGGGTCAAAGGTCAATGCCACTGTGACTATGTCTGTCTCATTTTGTAAACGCAGTAGCTCAAGAAGGCATTCTTGAGCGCATTTCCTTAAATTAGTAGACCCCCCACACTTGGACTACAGAATGAACTGATTAAAATTTGGTGGTCAAAGGTCAAATGTCAATGTCACTGTGACCTCACAAAATATGTTTTGGCCATAACTCAAGAATTCAAATGCTAATTACGACAAAACCTCCCACAAATGTCTGATACAAGAAGATGGTGAAGTGATGACATTTTTAATCCAAAAGGTCAAAGGTCAACTTCACTGTGACATAATGTTCTGCAATACACTCTTCCGGTCATTATTTCCTATCATACCTCAGGAACAGAAGACGAGATATTTGACCAGATACTGATTTGGTGACAATCTTGATACTGATTGTATAGATCTTTGGTGTTGCCAGGGTTAAGATGTATGTGAAGCATCCATGTTTTAGAATTTGTAACAAGTTTGATTTTGTCACAAAACATGCATCCACACATGGAAAGTGAGATTTCAATGTGATTAATTTGATTATTGGCAGCCATAGGCTTCCACAGTTTAGGTGACCTTCCAAAATAAGAAAACTTTTGGTTGGTTGAAGAGGAAAGAGAGATCCATTAAAAGATCTGTAAAATATTATAAAGCCTTTCCTATAGTCGAAATATTTTGTTGGATAAATTACATGCTTAAGCACATTAATGGAAATCATTTTCCAATCATTGATTAAGCTGATGCAGTTGTTTTAATGCATGCCAGTTTAAATTAGTGCCATGTTTAGTGTAATTGCTTTGATTCTTAATATTCCCTGAGTTGTTTTCTTTGCTCGGATCACCTTGATGTTTGACATTCTATCTCGAAAAAGTGTGGGTAGCAATCTCTGCTTCCTTTATCTCACCCTACACACCTGACTGCGTCGCTCCGAGCCACAGGCATCTGCAGCAATAAAAAGATTATAAAAGGCAGAGCAGTCGAGCCGAGACGGCCGAATTTCCTCACCACCTTGATGATATAGCTTTCTTAATCTATTCTGACAATAAAGAGCCTGCATAAGAAGCTGAGTTTACAGAGACAGAGGGACAGACGGAGGGGAAAACAGGGAAGAGCTAAAGCTAAACAAAGAAAATCAGTTCTCAAGTCATTTTATTTAATGTTCTGGATTGTTTGTAAGGCTTCAATGAGCTCATCCTGATGTCTGAGGTGTTCAAGACTCAAAAATACACAGTAGAGTAACACCAGACTCACTCTGTAGTTTTGGAGATGCAAGTCTTTCACCTGACAACAGTAATTAGCACACTCTGTGCTGAGAGCCTACATTTGATTTTTCAATGGATACAGGACCTGCGAACTGTCACTATGTTATACAGCAACACCAGCAACAGCGGTAGAAGTAGTAGCAGAAGTAGCGGTAGCAGTAGTAGTAGTAGTAGTAGTAGATAGACAGCCAGGCTTCATCTTTGCCAAGCCCCATAAGTCTGACATATAAACATATCTGCCATGAGTCACTCTGTACACAGATAGCAAGTCCTCTCTTCTCTCTCTGCTGGAAGCCTCAGCTCTCCACAGACAGGAAGCAGGAGGTGCTGCAGCAATAACCAAGGTAGCACTGCTTTAGTGTAAGCTAGAGGCCTTACAACCAAATCTGAATTTAAAAGGTTATTCGAATTACAGGTAGAATTAACAGCACTGCCAGACTGTCAAACGTTGTACTCATGAAGAGCAAACATTGTCCGCACAGTGACGTCATGTCCCTGGCCAAAAATGGTCCCAGTCAGACAGCAGCAGGTCTTGCTGTGGTGAAAGCGGACAGTAAGATGGTAGTGTCTTTTCTATGTTTAATAATGGTCCAGTCAGACCCTCTCTTACAAACCAGTAAATTGTCACACCCCTTTAGCATCTCATACTGACACACAAGGCATCCTTTTGCAGCTATATTTAATGTACAGCTGTCTCCTAGGTGACAACACTACTTGGTAGAGTTTAGAAAAAATATCATGTTTTGTGTAAAATAAGTATATAACATGACGTAAATACATCGTATGACTGACGCAAGTACATCACATACCTACATAAGTTATGTAACGCTACGTTAAAACGTTGACTTTTGCTGTCACGCAGGACACAAACTGCGATCTCCTGGGTCAAAATCTGTATTTGACCCATCCATCCATCCATCCATCCATCCATCCATCCAACTATCCAGCCATCCATCCATCCATTTTCATCCACTTATCTGGGGCCAGGTCACAGGAACAGCAGGCCAAGCAAAACACCACAGGCATTCCTCTCCCCAGTGATGCTTTCCAGCTCCCCCTGGGGAATCCCGAGGTGTTTCCAGGCCAGATGAGATATGTAATCCCTCCAGTACGTTCTGGGTCTACTCCGGGGCCCTCCTACCAGTGGGAAGTGCCCAGAATATCTCTAGTGGGAGGCCCCCAGGAGGCATCCTGATCAGATGCCCAAATGACCTCAACTGACCCCTTTTGACGCAAAGGAGCAGTGGCTCCTGAGCTTTCAGTCACTACTCAAAGCTCATGACCATAGGTGAGGGTTGGTATGTAGATGGACCAGTAAATTGAAAGCTTCACCTTCCGGCTCAGCTCCCTCTTCACCACGACAGTCCAGTGCAGCACCTGCATCACCGCAGATGCGGCACCAAACCACTTTGACCCTTCCTCTAGTATTGTGAAAATGGGTTCTTCCTCAGGAGAGCATAAAAGTACTCATGTAATGGTAATCAGCCATCTGAATCATGCAGTATTTTGTGTGCAAGGGAAAAATTGTAGCTCTACAGTTAAGTCAGAGACATCAAAGGAAATCATCCTCTGAGGAACATGAAAGTTTAGGGAAATCTAGACAGTTGTTGTGCTATCTACAGAGGGTCTGTCCTCTTGGGAGAAGCCAGAATCATCAGGATTCACCCTCCAAATATCCACAGTAAATTACATAGCCATTAGACCCTTAGTTGTCAATAACAGAGTTAAATACAGAACATTTTAATCTTGCCTAAATCTTCTTCTGTTTACCAGAAAAAATACCTGCCAGAACTCATGGTATTTGGCATGTGTGAGTGCCAATTCAGGTTCTGAAGTCTACTGTGTGTCCTGAAATAAAGAACACCCTCTCCAAACAGTATCAGGTTTCTTCCAGTTATTTTGCTGCATTATTATCAAGGCCCTTGTTATTTCAGTTTATATTGTACAATAGTGTATTGTATTCCATTAGAAGAGAGCTAGTCTCTGTCTAAAGTCGTCTTTGACTCTGGAGGAGTTTGGCAAAAAGGAAATGTATAAATGGAGACAAATGTATAACAGAAAGCTTTCATTACAAACTGGGTTTACGGTTAGGTTTTATTATGTGTGAGGTTTTGGCAGGGAGGGTCTAAAGAAGAAACGCTATAGAGGTTCATCATGGGAAACGTGTGATGTGTGTTTTTGGAGCTTGACCCTTTCTCATCACTAAGAGTCTGGATATCTCATTCTCTGTTGCTTTGATTGTGATTGAGTTGTCCAACTTTGTAGAAGTGCAAATACTAAATCATAGGAGCACAGTATTCTCTATACACTGTGCACTACTCTGATACCACTTTGCATTATGTTACCTGAGACAGATGTACAGTAAATTAGCATAAGCAGATCTAGAGTAGCAAAAGATTTGATGCAGCTGGTTTTCATTGACACCTGGCATTAAAGTGCATCTTTGACATGTACTATGAAAACAGATTGCTCTTTTTCTTACAAAAACTCTTTAACATAATGTATCACTTCCAATGCTAACATATGCTCCTTTATAACCATTACTAAACACCTCATCTGATGTGTTCTCATCCATCTACTGCTGACTGAACATTGAAATAAACTGAACCTGCTTTGAAATTAGCTGTTTGATTTTTTGTGTTTGACGACTCTGAGGAGCAGGAGGAGGGTTTAGCCTTTTTTTGTGGGATGTGACAGTGAGCCAATGAGCCGGCATAACACCCTCCATTATCACATTTTCTCAGAAATTTCAAGTTCACTGCTCCTTGAAATTGCATTATCTTAAGCTTAGAATGAAATCATCTAGATGTCATCTGGTAGTACTGTAAGTCAAAGGCACCTGGACATGAACCTCATGAACCAGACTTAATGGGTATGGGGATTTGTTGCTTTGATGCATAGTGGAACATTTTCAGAGCTGAAAAGCAGATCTACATGTCATCTCCTGCATGACTAAGGAGCTTCTTCAATTGCCTGGGGCAAATATATATTTAGCCCAGTGGGGAGAGGTAAATGCTGGCATTGTATGTTTCTGTAAAACATGAATACGTTCCATTTGTACAAAACACAAATCTTTTTAACCTTTCTTCAGTGATGTAGTACATCACTGTAGTAGAGCTGACTTAGTCACAGAGAGGTGGAGAGGACAGTGGATGGCTTGTCACTTTTGCGAGACACCTGCCAAGCTGCAGGCCACTGTTTGAGACCAACACACAAAAATAACAATTCAGTCTGGAACACTTTAGTCAAAGAAAACTTTATTTCCATTTGCAGTATCATATTTGGCGGAATGGCTCTGTTCTGGGGCCTCTCTGCCTTTCCTCAGGCCTACACAGAGGGCCTCTTCCCCGTGCCTACATGGAAATCCATACAGCAGAGAGAGCACACCTGCCTGCCCTTCCACGTGCAAATGAGAAAAGCAAACCTCTCTGCCCTTCCATGTGCCTACATGGAAAGCCTAAGGCAAGGAGAGCAGCAGAAAAGACCCCTGGGAACAGAACAGAACAAGGCAATGACAAACAGGAATTACATTGATAAGTAAGACACAGCATGAAAAGGAGGTGCTGGGGTGGAGGCAAGTTGCAAAGTGGCTTGCAGAGAAAGCAGCAATAGTAGGCAGGCCAGAGTAGTTTAAATAGGGAGCACTGAATGAGATTTTCCAATTGGCTGCATAGAAAGGAATCATGTGATCTATCAGCTGACTCCCCTCATCAATCAGCTGCTCCATCAGTTGATTAAGCTGTTTGAGATCAGCTGGGATGTGAGTTGAGCTTGACATTGTGCCCTGTCTGAATTAACACTATGCTCAATTTGTTTTTTACCAAGACATAGCTGCTTTTCCTTCTGGAATAGTGCCACGGCGATTGGTTGTTTTTTTACCAAGACTTTGATGGTTCTACCGCTGGGTTTGTGCCACAAAAACTAGTTGTTATTAGTATTTTTTTTCCCCAAGGATATTCTGCATCTCCCATGCAGCAAAAATTTGTTTGGTCTTTTACTGAGACATCACCATGTTTCCTTTTGGGGTAGTGCCAAAAACGCTGTTGCTTTTTACCAAGAAATCTCTGCATTTCCTTCTGGGAGGTGCCACTAAAGCGATTGTTTTTTACCAAAACATTGCTGCGTTTCCTGCCAGGATAGTGCGACAAAAATTTGTTTCTTTTTTTTTTTTGGTTTGTTTTTTACCAAGAAATCCCTGCATTTCCTCTCAGGTTTTTGCTACGAAAACTGGTCATTTTTTGCTGAGACAGTGCTGAATTGTGAATTGTGCCACCAAAAACGTGTATTTTAAGGCAAATTCAAGTGCTTTTTGTGCCTAAACCTAAACACACATAACGCACAGCATTGTTAAAATATAAAGAAAAGGTAAAGATTCAGCAAAGTGTCTGCTACATGATAAGGTACAAATCTAACATATCAGTGATTTGCAGAAATGCACAAAGCCAGCAGTTATTCTGACGATCGGTTTGAAATATCCCAATGCTTGTGCCATGCAAATATGGGTGTCTTCATCAAAAGAAGAATATGTTAACCAAACAGCAATATCAATATGTTACACAGTAACAATATCACTGAAATATAAATACATTATTTAGATATGAAAAGATGGGGCACTCTTAACAGCTGTCCATTCACCTGATTGACACACTTAATTCTGAGCTCACACACATCATACACATCTGATGGGCTGTGGGACCCAGGGATATCAGTATCTGCGATGTCAATCGAGGAAAAACTTTTATATATGTACTTAGGAATCATGGGAAAAGGTGCTAGAATAAAAAAACAGTACAGAGCAAAGATTTTACACAGAAGTCACTTTATGAAACCTCAACAAGGTACTGAGGTTTTTTGAGAGGAGATGTAGTTCAAACAAAAATATGATTGAAATATTAGTATATTAATATTTAGT
>JAPZEB010000015.1:733993-756992 GCA_029783705.1 Chaetodon striatus | reverse complement strand
GAGTTTACTGACTGCTGTGTGTTTGTTTGTGTGTGCGTGTGTGTGTGTGTGTGTGTGTGTGTGTGTGTGTGTGTGTGCGTACGCGTGTCTGCATGTATTTTCTGTATCTGCTGAGGAGATCCTGGTGAGAGGAGGCAGCTTTCTGGAGCTCGACACCTATCTCAGCCCGTCAGCAGGCCCTGGCCAATTATTCAGAGAGAAATGGATGTCATTCAAATGTCAAAGTCATCCCATTGGCCTGCTGAGCCTCAGCCACATGTCAGGGCCGTTAATTAAATGCATCTCAGAGGCTGCATGAATCAAGACCTGCTGCATGCCGTAATGTGCCTGCCCTATATGTGGGCATGCCTCACTCTGTTTATGTGCATGCTTCACAGCAGGATGAATAAAGCCATGACTGTATATGCACTGAATATTACTATGTGTTATTGCACTATGGGTAGATATTTTACCACCCAATTAACCTCCTGTTGAGAATTGGGACTCAGGGTTCAGAGTTAAAGGAATGGTCCATATTTTTTTCCCAGTGCTATGCAATACAGGCTGTAAGCAGGAACACTTCCAGGATTTTTAAAATACTAAGTTTATGTTGACACCAACACCTCCACAGGAAATGCTGAAGAGGCCAGGAAAAAAACATTACAGTTAATGTTTTTTTAATGTTCTTGTGCCTCCTATTTTCTAAAACCAGTTCTCTTATGACATATAAAGACATGTTCACATTTATAACAAATTTATTTTAAAGGGACAATTCACCCCAAAATCCAAAACACATATTTTTCCTCTTACCTGTAGTGCTGTATAACAGTCTACATTGTTTTGGTGTGAGTTGCAGAGTGTTGGAGATATCAGCTGCAGAGATGCCTGCCTTCTCTCCAGTATAATGGAGCTAGATAGCACTCAGCTTGTGGTGCTCAAAGCACAAAAAAATACATTTGAAAAACTCGACAGCAATGTCTCTTTCCTGAAATCATGACCTGGTTACTCAAGATAATCCACAGAACTTTTTGTGAGCAGTTTGATGTGGGAACTATTTTATTTCTACCAAACTACAATCGCCAACCATATCACCACACCGAAGGAAGTGTGAATCGACTCAGAAAAGGCTTGTGCTCATGACAGCATGACATGTAAACACTAATAGCGTCCTCCTTGGCTGAGCTGTAATGTTAGCTAGCTCTAGGTGAGCTAGCAGTAGATACAGTACACACTTACTTCTGTGCAGTGATACTGTTGGCGAGTGTAGTTCAGTAGAAAGAAAATAGTGCCTACCTACATCGAACTGCTCACAACAAGGTCTGTGGATCTTAAGTAACCATGTCATGATTTCTGGAATAACAAAGCTGACTTTGTCATCTGGAGATGGAGGGGATGGTGGATGGCGTGACCTCTGGGCAAGACACCTGCCAACCTGCAGAGTACTGTTCGAGACCAACAAATGACAAAATTGGTTGTTTTTTAGCCAGCCATTGTTGCTTTTCCAGCAGCTTTTAGCTCTGAACATGTCTTTCTTTTTTGGTGTTTTTTTTAACAACTTGTCACTGTGCTTGCCCTGGGGATAGTGTAATGAAAAATGGCAGTTTCATACCAAGACAAGGCTGTGTTTCCTGCCACAATAGTGCACAAGAAGTAGGTGTTTTTTATCGAGACATTGCTCTTTTCCACCTGGGATTGTGCTATTAAAAACATTTGTTTTTTACTACTTTTTATCACTGTGTTTCCAGCGGGGATAGTGCCTTGAAACCTGGTATTTTGGGCCAAAACATAATCTTTTCCTAACCATAACCAAGTGTTTTCTGTGCCTTAACTTAACCACATGTTAATTACACCATTGTTGATAATAATGTACAAATGTAACTTATCTGTGGTTTGAAGAAACCACAGACTGCATAAATAATCAACGTAGCATCTGTGACGTCATCCATTAGTTTGTGGACTGCTGCTTTAAGCCTCGAGTGAGTTTGGCATTATGGCCATTGCCATCTTGGTTTTTTTGGAGCCAGAAGTGACCATATTTGGATGAGAGGTTGGAGCTGTGGAGGAGCGAGAGGTGGATCTGACTCACAGACTGTGGTGATGCCTCACAAACAGCCTGTCACTCAAGCAGCCCTGCCTTTAAATATGCATAACTTTGGGCCTTGACAAATTGACATTCTCACCCCACATACAGTTGTCATGAATGTTGTAATTAGCTACAAAGACCAAAACCATGTTTTGTACCAGGCTGTAAACATGTTTATTTCTGCTGTAGAGTTCGGCATTTTAACATGGGGGTCTATGGGGATTGACTGGCCATTAGTGGCCATCAGAGGAACTTTTTGGCACTTCTGCACTGGCTTCATTTTTCAGCCCGGGAGCTTGCCGCTTGGCAGAAACATATAATGCCAACATTTATTCTGGCGACTGGGTTTTGAGAATTCCAGTGATGATGTAAGAAGCCACCAAAGATGACTTTTATCTAGGGGCTGATTGAAATTAAATCGCAGGAGCTCCAATTTTTTGATTAAGGTCAAATGTGTTACAAAATACCATTATAAATGAAGCACTGTGGTGCTACAAAGATGCTCCAGCCTATAAATCATATTTTAGATGCATTGGAACATGCTTGTTTGGTACAGACCTCATCAAAATCAAATCATCATCATTTTTCCTTTTTTTCCAGTAAAAATTAAATTACCATTTCAATAAAATCTTTTTTGTTCCACTTCTAAGAAACCAGTATTGTAGCACATCACCTTTACATAAAGCAGTCTTAATGTACCTCTTTTCTAAATACCATGGAGCGGCTGTGTGTCTGCCTGCTACCTGAGGCCTTCATCCTGCAGTCTGCCTCTGTAGTAACTGCAGTCAAATGAGATCCTCCACCTACACTCGTACACCTCGGCCTCTTTTCATCTCCCATCATTCTGCATGTTGTAATTATGAACTCAGCAAAAATTAGAAGGTAAAAGGAGATGAAAGAGGCACGACTGAACTGAGGGCTTGATGATTATGTGAGGAGACAAGCGGTTAAGCAGAATGAGATGAAGCCCTTATGGAGGTTTAAACAGGGTCACACAGGGCCAAGGTATTTCTGCACTGCCGTCTGTAGTGATGAGGAGTAGACAATCCCCTCTGGCTCTGTACATCATTGGCTGCTTGGTAGCACCGAACTCTATTGTACACTCAGTGATAGGGGTTCATTGCTAGCAATTAAAGAATCATAATAAAGTAGAATAACTTTTGTGTTTACAAAAACTTGGCCTTGAGCTTTTCAATATCTTTTAAAGTTGACATTTCTAAAGTTGGTGCAACAGGAAAGAGCACAGGCATGTGTCCAAAATGGAAAAAGTTCATCGTCTGGGGAGTGGTTCTATTGGACTGACTGCCATAAAATTTGGTGCAGACATTCATGTTCCCCTCAGAATTAACTGTAAGGACGTTCATGATTGTCTCACTTTTCATCTAGCGCCATCATTAGGTCAAAATTTAATGTGTCCAATACTTAATGACCAAATACCTGCAAAAGTAATGACATTCCATAGGATGTACTTTGTGCTCTTTTCTAATTAGCACATATAAGCATGCCAAAACCCTAATATAAGATTGTGAACATTGTAAATCTTTTTAAGATTAACATGTTAGCATTTAGTTATGGGCTGCAGAAATACAATGTGGGAACTGCAAAAACTGTGATTAGTCAGCTTTGGCTGCCTGTGTTTTCTTCAAGCAGCAACCTCTAGGGCTGTAAAAATGAAGCCAATGTGGAAGTGCTGAAACCTGCAGTTCCTCTTATGGCCACTTGAGTCTGGCTCCAAGAGCAAGTCAACTCCAGAGACCCACATGTTAAACTGCCCAACTTTACAGCAAAAATAAACATGTTTGCAGCCTGGTACAAAAAAAACAAAACAATTTTGGTCTCTCTAGCTAAAAGAGTGCTCCGGGGATGACGTTTTTCTGTAGGCTGACAAGAAAGTTAGCATTGCCCCAGTTCTCTAGTCAAAAAGCCAAAACGATTTTTCCATTGGGTTTTGGATTACTGCGGAAAATAACCTCTGTGGGAAAAAAACGTTTTTGAAACTTGTATGTTTTGCTCAGCAAGATAATTTTCAGAAAAGAACACCAGTTTCTTGATTTTTTAAGCCTAATGCAAATGCAGTTGCCAAAGGTAAAAAAATTATGTAAGACTAAAACGGAACTACACTATGGTAGCATCACTTAACATCCCTAACACAACAAGGCTGTAAAGCTATGCATAATGATGTTCTGTATTCTCATTTAGCCACTTCTTAGTAACCGCATTTTGTAAGACAAATTTCAAAATTCACGAGTGGGGTATTTAATGGCATATTATTATGTCGTAGAACAAAACTTGAAAGTCTCTTAAGCTTGTGTTTACCACAGACCTTACTTCAGGCATCTTACCAAAAACCCCACTGACCTCAAGACATGGTAGCCAAGAGTGCTAAATGCTAACTCATTTCCAGCTTTTAGGACTCATTCCAGGAGCACTCTATTCATACTGTACAGGGGGGTGATTTTTAATAACCACTAAGCTCACGTGTTTAAACGTTTTGAAGGTTTAAAATTATGCATAAATAAGGGCGTAGTCACTTTGAGTGATGGGTGGGTGCCATCTGTTGACAAGTCACTACCACAGCAACAATGCTGGTTAGGTAATGTAATCATGGCACAACCACAGATTCACAGAGTATATGTGTAGCCATAGCTGTCACTATTTCAGTGTGTTTTCAGGTCATTAAAGGTAATTGCAATGTTTTGGTTGCCTAAAAAAGTCTATTTTTTGCTCGCAAAAGTTAACATTAGTGTATCACAGTTAGCAATAGCTGTAAATGAACTGTGCTAACCAAGCTAGTAGCTAGCATTAGGGTTAGCCCCACCCTCTTGGTCCAAATATGGTGGACCGCTGGCTCCAAAAATCCAAGATGGCAATAGCAAAAAATGTGAAAAACAAGGTTTCAAAACGGGAGATGGTTTCCTTCTACAAGTTAGGATATTATTGAGTGAAGACAACACGAACCATGTTGAAGAAAAGACTCAGTTATCCTCTGTATTACTGTATATTTAGTGATGAAACAAGGCAGACCTCTCCACTGTCACTTGTATTACAAAGTGAATGAAACAGTGTAAACAAGCTAGCTAACTAGAACTGTTTTTTCAATCAGGCATTTTGAGTCCAGCATCTGTGACAGCCGTCCCTTCTTTTCTCCTATCTGATTAAATGCACAGCAAACACACCCAGACAGCATTGAAGGTGCGGCTGGCTGGAAACAGCGAAGGTGTCGCCGTGGGAACACAGTCTTCTTTCCATGCCTGTCGTCATCTGGAACAGGAAGCTTTGTTGTCTAACCTCCTGACATTCACAGAAAACACTCATCCTGATCCCCTTTCGCCTCAGCTCAGCCGCCGGCTCAATCTGCCTGAATATCATCTGTCAAACAGTCATCGCATGTTACCATGACAACACAAACCAGAGGATGAGCGGGGTGTTTCTTCATTGTTAGCAAGCAGAGGATGATGATGATGCTCTCATTCAGTCCCTCCAGTGTTAATCAGCGGTTGCAAATTAGCGCTCTCTGGTTTGAAGTGAGTGTGAGACGATGTTATGAGCAGCACAAAGCTAAGATAACTACTGCTTTTCACTTAACATCCAGCCTGGATGCTCCAATTGCACAATAATGGTCCTTTTATAGGACATAATTCTTGTATTGTCCGGCGGTCCTGAGCAGTAAAAAGGCCTTTCTTGTGAGGGAGGCAGCTGTGGCCACAGAGCTCCCTTCATCTGCTCTCCCTCCTCACAAGCAGCCAGTCTTTGGGCAGGCAGAATAAGGATCTGATTGATGCTGGCTCTTCCTATACAGGCCCACAGCGCTCTCTTGACTTGATAAGCCGTTGATTAAACGGGCCAGAGGAAGACGAGGCTGGAAAGGCGCCACAGGAGAGAGAGAGAGATGCCTTTTAAAGAATGGAAATGCCCACTGATGTGAAATCAAAACATTGTTTTCAACCCAAATGCTTCAGGAAGTCTCCGTAGTGCTTCAGACACTGTCTGAACTGCACTGTACCTGCACTGTCCCCTTTGAACAGTGCGCTTCTGTACTACGTTCAGTTATTAGTGTTTTTACATTAAACAGATAAAGTGCTATAAAGCAGTGCTTCCCCACCTGGGGACAAGAACCCCCACAGGGAGCTGCAAGACAAATCTAAGGGCTCAGGAGTAGATGAACAGGACTGGAATGCCACATTTTCATATTTTTAATGCAACAAGACATACATTTCTGTTGCACCAAATTACGTTTTCATTATAGCAGACTTTCCTCTGTTCTGTGGATTACTGGATAATTTTACTCTAAACTGATTTAAACAACACAAAATAGGTAAGTTTTTGTTTGAAGAGGCAACACATTCTCACTCCAACCTTGTCACATTGCAACATTTGATCATGGACTTTCTACGTCCATATATGACATGCAAGGTACCCTGGGTGTTGGTTGTTGACGTTCTGGGATGTTGTGTCAACTTCAGCCTGTTAGCCATTGTCTGATTTCAAAATACACTCACAGGAAATGTACAGTTTGTATAAAGTCTCTTTCAAAATAAACGCACTATATCAACATCATCAACAACAAATGCATATGGTTACATTTAGCGAACACACGCACGTGGTTGGGTTTAGGAATATATAACAGGGTTTGGCGTTACATTGTTACGGGAAATGCACACTGGCTTCCTGTGGTGGTCGGACCCATGTACCGTCCCTCCCACCCGCCCTATTCGGGCTTCCACCCCCTTTTCCTATGTCGTTGTCCTGCTGCATTTCCCCCTGATGCCGCCAGGTGCCGTTAAACAATGACAGTGACCAGCCGTGTATCATGCTGTTGTGAAACGCTGGAAGTCAAGAGGCAGAGCGAGTCATCCACTCATCGGAAGTTCAGCGGTTCAATCCCCTCCGCATGTCAAAGTATCCTTGAGCAAGATACTGAGCCCCAAATTGCCCCTGATGGCTGTTCCATCGATGTGTGAGTGTGTTAAAAACTGAGTAACAGGTGGCACCTTGTATGGTAGCCTTGGCCACCAGTGTATGAATGTGTGTGTGAATGGGTGAAAGTGACTCATAGTGTAAAAAGAGCTTTGAGTGGTTGCATGACTACAAGCTATACAAGTGCTGTCCATTTACCATTACTGACCAAGTGCCGGTATTCGATGACTTTAGAGTGAGACCAGGTTGAAGAGGTTGTAAATGGTGGACATGTAAAAAAAACTGGTGTCAGTGGGTCGCAAGTAGTCAGTTTATTTTTAGCCATAAGCCAAAATGAATGAGTAACACCGCTATAAAGGGCTGATTCACCCAAATTTGAATATTTTCCTTTATCCATGAGTAAACAAAAATTGTGACAAAATGCATCCATTAATAGCTTTTTCCCCTTTAATGAAGAGGAGATGAAACTGCCTTCATAAGCAACTAGAGACCATCTTGTCATCACTACAGCTGCAATACAGCTATGTGCAACTTAAAACGAATGTGGGCCAGGAATGTAAAGTCTCGGGACAATGGCCCCTTCCCTACTCTGCTACTTTCACCCCCCTTGCTCAGACCATATCCATCTGCGAAGTCTGCATTCTCTTCATTTGATCTCAATAACACTCCTGTAAAGTTTTGTGACTGCATCTTGCACAGTTGCTATTGCTTTGTCAAAAAATGCCCACAGGCACACAGACATATAAACACCTGGCCAAAAAATCAAGACAGCTTTTGTAGTGGCTTCTCCAACAATAGGTGCTATCACACACACACTCACAAGGTGAAAAAAATACCAGCTGTTGCAACGTTGTCGCAGCTGGTTAATAACTGAGACTAAGCGTACAGTCACACGTGAGCAAATGCTGAAAGTGACCATTACCTGCCGAGGAAATATTTGTGCTGCACTGTAAACCCCAATCCATCCATGACACAAAATTTTACTGTAAAGTCTACACGATTGCCATGGATTGTCAAAATGACACAAAAACTGTGTTGACTTGACACAAAAACTCATTCCTTATGAGCTTGACATAATTTTTTATGTAAATTCTACAATTTTTGAGTTAATTTGACTAGAATTTATAGAGCCAATTTTACCTATTAGTTAAAGGCCAATAAACAATACTGTGCACTTAACACATTGTGGCGTGTTAGGGCTAAATGGGTGGAGTTTCCCAGCATGCCATGATGTGTTTAAGGCCATAAGCCAAAGAAAGCTGTGTTTAAATGTGTTCTAAATCACTCATGTTACCCATTACACAGTGATTAATGTTTATGTCTTTCACAATGGTTCTAATGGATTACACCTGTGTGAATATTAGAGTGTCTAGTATAAAGTTATGCTCGGGTGAAATAAAGAGAACAGTCTGGTTCAAAATGCATCTCTTTGCCTTATTCTAACAATTGAGGAACTTAAGCTTGCCACAATATGTTTTTATAGTTCAATGAAATTTTTATATTTTTATAAAACATGTACTCAATGTTTTTTTATGTTCATATGACATAATTTTAAATGCTCAAACAACAACAAAATAAAGTTTTGTTAAACTGACAGGCAAAGTTCCTGTCAGGCAAAGGTCATGCGACACATTTATTTTGTATCTGCTGTACTCAAAACTTTTATGTGACTGTATTATACTTAACTAAAAGTTTTGAGTGCAAGCTGTTTATTTTAGGTTGAGTGAGTGCCACTCAAATGAATGATAGCTAGCTTGCTAACAAATACTGCTAAATGTAACGTTACAGGTACATTTTCATGCCTGTTTCCCGACTCACTGACAACCCGGCTGCATCCCTCATAGGGCAATTTGTATTTTTTCATGGCCAATATCATTCAATATCAGCTGGTTAGATATGGCGTCTACAATAGGCCCCCAAGGAGTGTGCCAGGCTGTGAAGCCAATTTTTGCAGTGACCAAACAGTGGAAGTACACCATCACATGATGCCCAGTGGCCTTAAAAGACATATTCCTTTAGACTTATATTGTGAGAGAGATGTTTTTAAGTAAGTGGATAATCTTTTTTGATTGTCACAACCCCGCAAAATGACTTGTTTCACTATCAGGCTTTAATCCATTCGGTCCGACAACATGAAAAGTCGAGGGGGACTTTGGCTCAGAGGTAAAGCTGGTTGTCCACCAATCAGAAGATCAGTGATTTGACCCCCGGCTCCTCCAGTCTGCATGTTGAAGCATTGTCGGGCATGATACTGAACCCCAAATTGCTCCTGATGGCTGTTCCATTGGTGTGTGAGTGCATGTGAAGGGTTACTGAGTAGCAGGTGTTACCTTGAATGGTAGCCTCAAACACCAGTGTGTGAATAGATTAATGTGATGTTGTGTAAAAGCACTTTGAGTAGTCTGAAGACTAGAAAAGCACTATACAGTTGCAGTCCATTTACCATCTAGAAGAGTTGTACAATTAAAAAATGTCCTCATTTACGTTAGTAGTGCACTAAACCAGAGATAGCTGGCTCGATTGGTGTGCTTGCTCTACTGGCCTCATACTGCTAGAATCTGGAGCTAGCAGCACCCTGCCCCCCTACCCTGTAGGAGCTCGGCCAGTGTCTGACAGTATTAGGAAAAGTACATGATGGCAACACCAGGACTTGGTTGGAAAATCACAGGTCAAAATGTGGACCCACAACATAACGCCACAAAGACGAAAGTTAAACGTTTGATATTGTAACTGTCGGAATACAAACACCTAAAGGCACACCACACAAAATGAAAGGTCATATTAACCATAATATGTCTAACAACATTAACGTACTTTTATGTGAACTTAAGCTAACTATTTTACAAGAGGCAGTGGTGTAACATTTAATGTCATTAGCATCTCACAACAACAGGACATTACTTGTATACAGGGTTTAGCAGAATTTAAAGGTCAGTAGCTCAGCAGGATAACTGGATAAATTCTTACTTAAGAGGTCTTTGATTTGTTTAATGAAAGAAGTTACCAAATTTAATATTGCACAGTGCAACTTGATCTTAATTAACCTCTTGCGACTCCTACTCAAGTAGCCAAAACACACCAGCTGAGACAAAAGTACCATATGGCCAATGGAAAGCCTACACCATGTGGAAAAAACCTGTGGTCTGTATATTTGTAACCAGGGGTGACCATGTTGTCCAGTAGATCTTAACTTGCCACCCACAGGTGCAGAGTGGGTAAATGTATGCAGTTTATATGTAGGTAGGTGGGGAGGGCCTTCTGCTCCAGCCCACTCATCTCCATAAATCCTCCAACTGCCAATCACATGTCCAGGGAAACCTTTGTTTCCATGGAGATGTCACGCTGCCATGACACTGTCAGGCAGTGTGGGTTAAACGTACTGAGTGGAGTCACTAAAGCTCAAGGGTTGATGTGAGTCCATGCTGTGTCACCACCCACAGCTCGCATGACATTTCTGTGGACCAGGCTCATTAAAACCACAGTACTCTGAAATATTCATCTGCCAACCCATCCTTACCGCTTTATTATTTATTTTTTGTCTGCATGTTTTGTGATATTAAAGTTTCTGCTCCTGATGCTCTTTGTATCTGTTGATACTGGTGGTAATAGTTCCTTTATATTATTTAAAGTAGCACTTATTGCACGCTAGAGGACATTTCCTGGAAACAATGTTTTATCTAAAAAGTTTTTACATACAGACAGTAGAAAATTATAGAGTAGCATTTATTTTGATGTAAATGTCATCTTACTGTCTGTGATGTCTCCTCACAGGATACATTTTCCACAAAGTGCTATATTATTTTAGCTCTCATGATGCTCTGATAGTCCATAAGACTTCAAAACTCTTAGTTTGTTTATAAGCAATCAGTGGAAACATAAAACAGACTTTAACTGGCTTTCTTTGCCATAGCTGGCTCGACAAAGCTTCAAGCCTCAGTCAGAGGTAACGGGTACCACGAACAGGGTTATCAACTAGCTCTGTTAACCCAGGCTTTCTTCTCCAGGCTCTGTATGCTCCCATAAAACAAGTCAAATGACACATTCAGCGTGTCATTGGTGTGAATGGTGATTCAGCAGCATTCATACTGTTGTTATTGAAATCTTTATTCCTCTTCTTTTGTGGGTGTTTTGGTCTCAACTACCTATGCATACTTTTAGCTATAGAAGTTTTTCAAATATGAAAAAGTTCAGCTTTTTAAGGACACAACTGCGTATATCTTTTCTTGTATACTTTTAAAAAATATTAAGCTTTTTTCACAATGGGAAAGAATCTTCACATCCACTTAAACCTACTCCACCTTAAAATGCTACTGCCTCTGCAAACTTTTATTACAGACTTCATAAATCATTAAACAGGTTACAAGAATGAGGCTGCATTTTCAAAATAAAAGCCCCCTGTTGGTAACAGTTTTATGGTGTCTTGGATGAGGCTGCATTTTCAAAATAAAATCCTCCAAGAAACTAACAATAGTTTACTGGGGGGCCAAGATAAAGCTAAAATTTCAAAATGTTCTTTTTAGTTAGTGAACTGAAAAAAAATGCCACAACTTCAATGTACTCCACTTCAAAATTCTATTGCTGTCCATACTTTTATCTACAAACTTCATTTACAAACAACAGGTCCTTCCCTATATATCAGAATATGTTACTGGTAGGGTTGAGCCAAATATATGAAACGAGTAAACAGTACAGATAATGTACTTTTTATGAGAATGAGTATCATACAAGTAAAATGCGTTTTTAATCTGTAAAATCCTCATTTTGGTAGCTATGTTTCATCTATCACTCTTGTGACAAAATGTGATCTAAAGCTCAATTCTCATAGGTAAAAAAAATATTGCAACTTATGATTAATCCATATAAATTTCAGGCTTAAAAAAGCAACGTATGACTAGGCCCAACCTACTTTTGATTTAAACTCCACCCACTTTGGGGATAAACCCCGCCTATTCCGAGTACAGATGCAGATAATTTAGTTGGTTGAACAGATGCAGGCACAGATACAGATGAGGGTTTACTTGCTCATCCCTGTATTTTGACTCTTACAATGCCAGTTTTACAATTCAGTTTCCAGGTTCGTTTCAGATTCCTTTATTTTTAGCAATGCTTTTCAATTTTAGCTATCAGCATTCACACGTATTTCCCACAAGAAAAACATTTTCTGATATTAAAAGGGAAAACATTCAGTTCAAAAATAAGACAAAGTATGTAACAGCAGCCACTCAGCATTAGCATTAGCTTAATTAGTTAGGACCTACAGCAGATAAGGCAGACGATTTCTGCTGGTTGTCATTTCAGTCGGAAAATGAACAGTTGCTGGGTACAAATCAGAAGCCTGCTTTGTCTGTCTGGTTTCAAAAATCTACTCAGAATTGTCATGTGCCTGCCACTGTCATCACTGTAAACTGCTTTATGTGTCATGTGAGAGTGTAAAGCCTGACAGGTGTTGCAACAGTAACTAAGGGGAGACAGTCAAATAGCAAACAGTCAATCAGATACTTTGCTTGCAGACAACTTGACAGCAGTTGCTGAGGGACAGCAGAGTGTTTCTTAACACTTATTACTTGCTGATTTTTCTTGCTTTTACAACACTGTCCCTCTAAGCTTTTTAGGTGTGACTTTCCCAAGCTGGTCCAGTCACAGGTCAACCTCTAACCTCCCATGACTCCTTGTCATACCTCTACAAGCACACCAGTGTTTTCTGCAGCAGCTTTGCCATTTTGAGTCAGCTTGTTTAGCTAAAAAAAATAAATCAGCAGAGATTATGCAGTGTGTGTGTGTGTGGGTTTTTTCCCCACCCTTACAGCTAGCACTGCTTGGTTCAACACCAATGATTGCACCCCAAGGCAATGGGAACATTGGCGGCGTTGTATGGCGAGGGAGACTGCAAGTCTGATAGATTAACATTAATATGGACTTGGGGAGAAGGCCGGGCATATTAAAGGTCATTTCCCTCCTTCATGGCTATCGAGGGAAAATGTAACGGGCCACTGACTGCAGGGCCACACACGCATGAACAAACACGCCCGCTCACATAAACACAAGAAAAACGACACGAACAGGCACACAGATATAAAGACGGAGATGTAATGGTGAGCACATATGCATAAAAAAAGACACATCAAGATATAGACATGCACTCAAACACTCACTGTCATACACAGACAGTGGGCTAATATCGTAATTAAGGACTGTGCATTTGCTTAAAGTACCTTAAAGTAGACTTGTCACACAAGGCCTGTTTTCTATCTACCCTTTTTACGGAGATTATTCCTCCATTCACTATAGGATTAAGACTGTTTCAATGTACAGTTTTCCATTTCCATTTGCCTTTGGTTCACTTGAAGAAACATCCATCATATTAGTTTTTCTTAAAAATCAGTGGCAATAGAATTAGTCAAAAAAGCTATTTTCCCCATAAAGACATGATAATGGCAGTATATTTTTTGTGGTTGTGAGTACAGTAAAATAATAAAAGAAGCTTCATCAAAAATGTCAACAGTTAACTGTTAATCGATTAACCCCAATGAATATTTTTGACCAGTTATGTATGTCGGTCTATAACACTGTGAGACTGGTCTTGAGGAAGATTGAAGGGTGGCCACCATGCACCGCAGTGATGCAGTACCATCATGGTATTAGTGGTAAACCAACGGCGCTGCTAGCTCTGATCTGGCACAGGTGGTGCACTAATTTGTAGGATATCATACGAACTGATGTGTCTGCATTTTTGTAGCATATCATATGAACCATTCTATGGGGATACACCACTGTCAGCAAAGCCTACAAAAAAAACATTTATAACATAAAACATTAAATTTCACCACCTCTAAATGGACAGCACTTTGATGCAGAGTGCTGAAGCTCACGAAGTCAATTTCTTAAAAATTAATCAGTTAAATACTGGTTAATGGGTGTCAGGCTATTGAAAGCAAAATTATCTATTAACTAAATAACTTCCTGTGTCTGTTTGGATTTCTTAACATTATCGGCCCCTGGAGCTGAGGGTCTTAGAACCTTATTGAAGAAAACCATTTTATAATCCATCAATGTTTGAACAACTGGCCTTGATATTTCTGCATTTATTTAGTTGTTTTTTTACAGATATTTTGGCATTTATAAAGTCTGATTCAGTCCAAATCTCATTTGGGCTTGGCTCATCCATGGAAGGATAGATGGATGTTCAAGCTTCAGTTTTTTCATCTTTAATTTTGGCATCTGAATTTTGCCAGTCCAACTGAAAATAAAAAGCCACTTGTATTTTTAGATGATTAAGTTTGGTTTGACCAATTGTATTTGACCACCTTCAATATAGTCTAATCTTCAAAACTTGACTTTTATTTTTTATTTTTTTGGAGTTTATGAAGGGAAAAAAAAACATGCACTGCTAATACTAATAAATGTAATGGATGATTTCAGTGTCAGAAGTTAGAAGCTCTTCCTTCTGAAATGAAGTCATCTGACATCATGTTAATATTAAAAATAGACATGTAAACAATAATAGAAAGTAAATTTAGGCAAGTATTCTACCTCAGGAAAATTCTAAAGTACCTGCTCCTGCTCAGTGGGCAGTGGATATCATTATGACATCAGAAAGACGTTGGACTCCTCCATCAGACAGACGTTTAATTTTTGTTGGAATAAAAATCGGGTTTCAGATATTCAAAATGTCTAACGGCATTGGAATTTCATTTGCCGAACTACACCTTTGTTAACGTATAAACCTGAATTAATTTCTTTTTATTACCAGAAATGTTTTGCCAACATTTTTAGCGTACATATTAAATATTTGAGAATTCAAATTAAAATATTTATAACATTTATTAATAACATTTATTATTTATAATATAATTAAAATATTTATGTACATTTATTTACTTTTCTTTTCTCTGACACTTTCTGGTTGCTCATCCATCGAGGTAGTTGCAGTATACGTTGATGGTGTCTGCAATCCTTCTGAAGCAGCGTCTAAACCAGCTGCCATTCTCAGCCTTGTTCTCTGGCTTGACGTCCACCTTTCCTGTGTTGTCCTCTGATTCTTCAGTCAAGGGAGCAGTTGTTCTCTCTTACAATCGGTGTACCCTAGTGCTGTTGTAAGACAGCAGGAAGGCTGCAAAATTATTTCACTGTCCATTTTCTCCTCCTCAATGTCTGTCATGACAAGCTCTGAGGGGCACTGCGGCCAAAGAAGGGATGCTATAGCACCTCAAAGGGTTGGAGACGCTGGTCAGCGTCCAAGTGCAGCATCTCCTTAACGAGGTCCAACAGCAAACACTTATGGTGCTGTTGTCCTCCATTCATGGGCATCATCTACTCAAGGTCATTGAGACTCCTGGACTGCATGTTTCTTGTGTCCTGTGCCCAGAATCCTGTTTCTTAGAGAAACTCTGGCGGTGACTTGAATCTCCAGCGCTGCTCGTTGTTGTTTTCCTGTTGGAAAAAGTCATCTATGCCCATCCCTCTGTCGAGCACATGATCAGCTGGCTGGCCCTAAGTCTCTATGATGTAGCTTAGCGCATCATCGTCCATGTTCTCAGGGTAGAGGGGCTGCCCAGTAGCCAGCTCTGCAGCTGTGATGCCCAGAGACCACATATCAATGGCCTCGTTAAAGGGCATGTGAAGTATCACCTCTGGTGCTTGGTATCAGGTGGTCTGCACATATGCACCAGGCGTCACAGCAAATACTGGGCATGCCAAGCCAAAGTCAATCACCTTGACTTTGAGGGGTTGCTGTCTGCGGTCCACAACCATGATATTTTCCAGTTTGATTGCCTTTGGTTCCCAAGTGTGCAAGGGCCGTGGCCAGTTGGTGAATAACTGGTTTCAGCTCTGTAATGGGAAGACCCTGGAAGTATCAGTCCTCCATGTAATTGTACAGGCTTTGGTCCAACAATTCAAAGTTCAGGCAAGTGAGGTCCTTGTCAAAGAAATAACACCACCACCAGTGCAGGTGTCTGGATCCAGACACCGCAGCTTCATCAGAACGCCAATCTCTATCCATTCCTGTCGATAAACATCTGGATGACTCTTGTTCACCTTGATAGCCGAAATGTTTCAGTCCCTCTGCATAGAGCTACAGAGCGCTGTTTACTTCTTAATTCAAAGTTTATTAATATTTAAAGTGTTGAATGCCCAAATTGCACCCAATTTGACGTTGCACATCCTTTGATTCCAGGAAAAACACCGGCTAAATGTGAAGTAGATCGGATGAATAGTTTTTGAGATATGTTAAGTACATACACACACAGACTCCTTCCTTTATAGTTAGACATTCATATTCCAAAAAAAAATACTTTATGAACTCCCAGAGCATGTGTACTAAATTTGGTGACATTCTGTCCACTGGCTATTGAGTACACATTTTTGCATTTGTCAGTCACACTTACGTGTGAACAGAGTGGCCTCTCTAAAATTGTTGACTAAAGGTGTTAATTACAGCACCACCATCTGGCTGATTGGGGTCATATTTCTTGAGATGCATTTGCACATTATTCCAGCTATTGGGCCAAGTTTCATGTTTCTAGCTCATTCCAGCTCACAGCAATTTGAGCCGCAATAAGACGGCAGAAAATAATAATAAACCAACAACCCCAATAGGGTTCTGTCCCTTTGAGGCTTGAACCCTAACTACTGAAATATCTGGAGATATTGGTAATTCATATTGGTAGTTATTAACCTGTCTGGGACCAGGTTAAAGATCAATAGCCATAGCTAATATCATTGAAACTTGGTCAGATATTGTAGATATAAGATAGCTTGTGTCCAATAGCTTCAAAGTTGAGTTTTTTTTTGTTGTTGTTGTTGTTTTAAATAAATTCTGGTGACAAAGCAAGCCTACATACAAGTTTAAGCTCAGTTTACAAATTATGTATCATTTTAACAAGCCTTATATTAAAAAAAAAAAAAAAAAGTATTTGAGGCTTCATCCCTCTAACTTAAATAAAAAATAGCAAAGAATCAGCAGCAGCTTTGTCATGTATGTATGTGTATCATACGCATGAACAGTGCATGTCAAAAGACATTACCACAGTGCATTGAGTGCATCATTTATAATTTATGTTGAGTAAATCCCATTTATTGTACATGTGCAATGTGTGTGGTGTGTACAGTATGCCCATTTAAGTAGGTATCATGTGTATTGTGTATGTGTGTTAACCGTAGGGAGCAAATGTCCTGAGGCTGCACATGCTCTGTGTGGAGCTGTTTGCCCATACCGCCATAGCCGTTCTGTGGGAGAGAGCGTGAGGTCATCAAACACTGATGTTGGCTGTGCGGCTGTGGGGAAACAAACCACATCATGCTTCTTCCTCCTCATCTCTCCCTCTACTCTGCCCGTGGTTATAGGAGTCAGACTGACTTCATGATGAGTAAGTCTCCCAGCCGGAGCTGCTCTCTGGCTCTGGCCTTTTCAAAGAGACACACAGTCAAATCTAAATGGGAGTCAAATGCACCCGCTGCATGTTAAGCTCCTCTCATCATATGCATGTTTGTTCATTTTTCTTTGAAAAGCTTTCTCATATTATGAAATGACCCTAATATACTGTACGTACTTTAATGCAACAAAAGACCACACAATGCAAAAGTGTTGGACTGAATGAACAGCATACTGATGATTTAGCTCCTCTCGGAAGACTTTGCCATCTTAGAGCTATTATTAACTTATGTAGCTTTCCAATATGGCAGCCATTCAAAGCAACAGCTCTTTAGCAAAGAAACTGCTGCTGAAAAAAGATTCTACCCCCACCCCATTATTCCAGAACACATGGACCAACTTCTGCTTTACAAATGAGATGTTGGACAGTAAAAGGAACTTTCATTTCATTATTCTCACACAGGCAGACTGGAGTAAAGCATGCTCCCAAATGCAGTGCAGTTAACTTTTTTTAATCAAACAGCTGCATAAGCTGCATACTCTGCCACCCCCTGCAGATAACTCGTGATTTGATTCCTATTCTCTTTCCAACAAGTCCTCAAACCCATACAATCACATAAGTTGTATGTTCTTACCCTCTAATACCACCCACAAGGGCATTTCCTAAATTACTGAACCTTAAAACGACGCACAGGGCACCGTTTAGCATCTCTATGTGACGAACAGCTGAAATACATTGTAGCACATTGCTAACGTGATACAGTCGCTGTTAGGTTAAGGCAATAAAACTACTTGGTTAGGTTTGGAAAAGATCATGTTCGGGTTAAAACAACAACCTGTTTTTAGTCCTAGGTCATCAAATCCCAGCACTCTGTCAAGCCCCTCTGCTTCTTAAAGCAATGACCAGGGGCACCCTTTAGCATCAAACATGCTGTAACCCATGATTAATGTTGTGACACGGACATGCTTAGATTTAGGCCAAAAAACTACGTGGCTAGTTTTAGAACAAAAGATCATGTTTTAGGTTAAAGGGGGTCAGTTTGTTACAAAAACATGTGATGTAATGTGATGTAAACACCTCGCCTGAGTGACATTAGTGCGTAACAACTATACATAAGTTGCATAAATTACATTAAAACAATGTTGACTTTTGATTTCACATGAAACAAAAACTGCGGTCTCACTGGTGGCAATCTTGCTCAGTTTGATTCATCAATCTCCCCTCTCTCCCTATGCGGATTTCCTCACTCTTTGTACGACGTCAGTTGCTTTTCCATCAAGTACTGCCACGGGTGGGTTTACATTGGAGTTAGTTGAAAGCCTGGTGCTTCTTATAAAGATGCTAAATGGTGCATTTGGTGTTGATATCACATGCCTAGGAACTTGACAAAGCGTCTGTATTTAATGACCTGTGCCCATTCAGATGAAAAATCCCTGCCATACTCTGTTAGCTTGTTCGTAACTTGTATCACTGAAACACAGCACATGCTTCAACAACTGCATATTCCAAGAGGAAAAACCTCCAGTGACAACAGAAATAAAGTCATTAGCTATCATACATCACACCTGCTAACACTTTGTAGTGACCACCTCACAAACACTGAAAGAACACACTGAACCATTGGATCCACCCTCTGATCTTAAAACAACAAATGTATTAAAATGGCTTGAAAAACACTAGAGTAGTCCTTATGTGAAAAGTTGCCTGAAGCTTACAGTGAGTTTCTTTTGTCTGCACCAGTTAATCAGGGTGTACATCAGTTGTCATCTTCAGATCCCACTGAGGTATGTTGAAGAAAAGGCCATTTGCTTGTTAGAAAGAAAGCCAAACTGCTCCTGATGACTCAAGATGATATGATATGAAATATTCAAGTGCAGTTAGTATCACTTCTCCTGCATTTTGAAAACCATTTTCAAATATTTTCACCTCTATTTGGGTGGATGGCATTGTTGAACCATGGTGAAGATACAGTCTGAGATGTGTTTCATTTGTCTCAAGGTGCGAACGACTGGAGCAGCAGCTCACGGGCACAGTCAGTCAGTCTCCTTGGCTGGGGTGCAGACTGCAGGGGCACTAATGAGGAGGGCTGCCACATGTGTCTGAATAATTTAACTGTTTCCAGGAAGACGAGAGAACCCCTGTGTCTGCTACTGTGGCTGCAACAAACCATGTCACACTCAGAAACCTCACTCTGGTAACCCTGCCTTATACTGAGAACAACCTGGCTGCAGGATTAGCTGGTTTAAAGGAGAGAAAAAAATTCTCAATACAACACAAACACGCCCTAAGTACACTGAATGAGTTATGGGTCAATGTAGATATACTCACTGTGAAGAGAGCAACTTCACAGTAAGAGATGGGGGCACAATCCGTAGTACTGGCTCTGTCTTAAAAATTCATTCTAAAGCTCAGCAGGAGCTTATATGGCTTTGATAAATGATGTGGGGATCTTTGCCTTAGCAGTCATATGTAGGTTTATTGCTGGTGTTTCGTCCTGGCAACATATCTACATGTGACTACCAGGATGTATCGCTCTGTTCTGAAAGTCAAGTCTGTCTGTCGAAAAATTATGTATTTAGAAGACACTAACCTTGGCTATTACCTATCCATGGATGAGAAACATCTCCATACAGGTCTAGGATTTACCTTTTCATATCACCCTCTTCACTCTCTCTGTTGATTTCCAGTCATCTCTCTACTATACACTGTCTAAACACAAAAGATACTTAAAAGAGTACTTCCCTGATTTACATTGCAGTCCAATCTTACTGTTGGACACTGTTGGATGTCACGAGAAGCGATACTTTGTTATGAAGTCGATGCCAAAATTCTGAAAACGTGACCAGATGGAATTAATCCACACCTGACGGGGCAGCATGTATGCCTACAAATGTTCTAGTCTACTGTTAAATGCAAAAGGAAGAAGAAACACACCTACCAGCATTGAAGAAGAACAACAACACGTAGAAGATGGCGACAAGTGCAGCTGCAGCGACAGCTCCGCCTCGACTCTTAAAAAGGAAAAGTGTTTTTCTCCAGAGGCAAGCGTATTTATTAATTCTTTGCAATGGAAGTGCGCATATTTACGCTTTGCTACAAACACCAGTAGCATGATGAGGCGTTGCGCATATATTCTGCGCTGAGTGCTGCATGGTTGCCATTTTTTTGTTTTGTTTTGTTCTGTGTTTTTATCACTGGGCATTGAGAAAAAGTCAACTTTGGGTAAGACACTGCATTCATCACTGTCAATTTTACCCAGCCGTCCAATCATAGTGGAGGAGGGGCAGGAAAAATAGCCTACCACAAAGACCAACAGTCAAAGCTATAAGTGTTGAACAACAAAACAATGGAGGAGAAATATGTTAATATAATGTCTGCTACATATTAATATGTTTCCTCACCTACAAAATATCACGAACTCTCATACTGTACACTAGTACACTACACTTGAGGCAGATCATCGGGGATTAAAAGTAACACTTAAATTCAAACTTTTTTAATATAGAAGTAAATGTTTAAGTACATGGGATTAATTGATTTGCTTTTAGGTTTTTTTTACAGCAGTATCAAATTGGGGATCAAGAATTGAAGAATTTTATCAGTAATGGTATCAATAACAAATTCTCTATACAGCAGCAGAACCAGAGATATTGTCCTTTTTGATTTCACACATTCTGATTTCTTGCCAATACCTGGCGCCTACATTGCCCCCCATGCAAGTATTCAGTCAGGGATTCTAAATGGAATGGTGGCGCTATGATTATAACTCAATATTGGCAGGTAGACTTCTTCATGCCAGGATTGTTATCACGCATGAGAAGTTTAAGGAAGATCGGACAATGTATGCTTCAGTGAAAAGAACTTCCTGTTTTATGGCTACACAGGGGGAAAAAAGTCCATCACTGCCACATCGTCCCATAAAATTCAAAATATTAACAGTTTTCATCATTAACGTCTTAAGATTGTATAGACAACATTTAAAGTCAGTCAGATTAAATTTATAGGAGGACTTTATTAAAGTGTGACCTCTGCAAATAGCCAAAAATACACTAAAACTATCCATTAAATTCAAAATGGCTGACTTCCTGATGGGTTTATTTTTTTATGTCTTGGAATGTTACATGTGCCCACCAAATTTTATACGTTTAGGTGAAATGTACCTTGATGGCTACTTCATGAAATTTTGTAGGGTGTGCTATCAAGCCATTTTGTCACACCCAAGCACAACACCCATATGATATCAAATTTTTCACTACTTCTGATACATGTGCAAAGTTTTGTGAGTTTTCAAGCACTTTTAGCCACTCAAAATTGTGATTCATTTGCATAAATACTAATAATTCCTTTCATTACAAAGGGTCCTCGTACCAGTTGGTGATCAGGGCCTAATAATAAAAGCTGTAGTGATACAGCTTCCAAAAATGCCCAGATGGTCTACAATATAGTCTACAACACAATACAGATAATTAGTTGAAAAGAAGATTTTCCATTTCATTGTCACTATGATTGAAAATGGAAGGCTGATCTGCTTCCAGCTTAGTTCACTTCCTAATCAACCACCAGCCAGTCAAAGTAAAAGTGAAAGCAGCCGCCCCGCCTGCCCTTCACCACTTCCATGTGTCTATTAAATGAGCAGCTTTGCCAGCAGGCTCATTGGCAGGGCACCTATGAGGCACCTTTAGACTCCCGTAGTGTATAATTTAGCCCTCCCCATGATACGGGGCCTCCAGGGAGCGAGGTAATCCAATCCGGAGCCTCTCCCTGCTCTTTCTGCTTGGACGGGGTTGTGAATGTCTTGATCAGGACCTGAAAGGCCTTTTCCTCACAGAGCGACAACAGATGGCGTGAGATGAGGAGGCCTTACCCACCCAACCCCCCACCCCCCTCCACTCCTCTCTATGTAATCCTCTTCTCTGACATCCTCGTCTCCACAGCCATCCTTGGCTTTCCTCCCTCCTCTCTTCTCATCCTCTGTCCCAAACCACTTTGTAGCCTGATGTCTCTCTGCTGCTGTTTTATCTCTCCCTTTCTCTCTCCAGGAGGTTTTCCTTGTGACAGACAGAATGAGAGTCACTGAGCTGCTCCCACAGCAGGAGGTCACATATCACGCCCAGTCACGGCATCAGAGACCAAGCTAACATATGCCAACTGTTGGGATTATCAACATGAGTATTATGGTGAATGAACAGCAACAATTAAACGCTGGTATGGCAGTGACCTATTTAGAGAAAGGATGACTGCACGAAAACACCTACAGGTCAACTCAGTACATGTCCTGATCCTCTTCTGTATTTTGATGTTCCTTTGGATTGATTCTTACATTAACTATTATTCAATATGTTCACACATGGTGTGTACCTATAGTACACGCAGCCCAGTCCCAGTGGAAAATGTTGGCATTTAACCTTTCTGCAAACCACGAATACGTTACATCTGCACGTGTCATACGTATCATATCAACATTTCTTAAGTGGAGGAGATGGTTGATGGTGTGACACCTAGGCAAGATGCCTACCAAACTGCAGATCACTGTTTGAAACCAGTTGAAGGGATCCACCACTGTGTTTCCAACAGCTTTTTCAGCACCAAACGTGGGTAAATTGTAGCAACCTGTTGCTGTATTTCAGCACCACACCTGGGTGAATTG